>PVKU01002054.1:0-251019 GCA_004027475.1 Anoura caudifer | reverse complement strand
TAGTTAAAGAGTTAGATAGTAAATACTTTTGGCCCTTTGGGCCTTAGAGTTTTTGTTACAACTACTCAACTCTGCCGTGAAAGTAGCCATAGATTATGTGTAAAGAAACGTGTGGCTCAGTTGCAGTCAAACTTTACTTACAAAGGCAACATTGGCCTTAATGCCCTAGTTTTCAGTCCCTGATTAGATGATTAAACAGGTGTGTTTTAGCTTATTTTTTTAAACCTCCACTTATATTTTTTTTCACCTACTGTTGGCTTGTCCATGACTAAAATTTCCTCAAGAATAAATTTAATTTATTATTTTATGTTCTTCAGTGCTTAAGCCCAGAGATGACACTAAATGATTATGGAAATGAAATTTCAAAATCTCATCCAGTGGGTAGAAAAAAATGCAACAGGAGATTTTGGGCAGTAGTGGGTAAGGGGCAGCATAATTGTTCCAAAGGAATTCATTGGATGGAAGCAGGAACCCAGCCAGTGGCTAGGGTCTCAGACTGGGGAAGCTGTACAACCAGAAGTTTATCATCAGGGCATTGGTGGGTTCAAGATAGGACTCAGCTTCCAGAGATGACTAGCGTACAAATCAGAGACTAAAGGTTTCTGGCCTAAGCTATTGTAGAGGGGACTAATGAGAGAAGCCTCGATTTGGGGGAACACAAAATTTTCCAGTTATTCTCCAGGCAGTATATGCATGATTTACTACTGGTGGAGATAAAGCTTCTAATTTCTTACGGGATGTGATTCTCTTTGAAAAGGGGCCTTGGTGGTGCTGACTTGAGCCCAGAGGTCTGTGGTGTCTGGAAGTAGGCCAGGTTGGAGCAGGTCAGGACATACACCTGAAAGGATTTGCATGTGGAAATGACCATGATTGCACCACCAATACTACTGGGGCAGAGTGACCTGCCAAACCAGAGGTGTAATGTCATACCCAGGCAATTCATTTCATTTGGGGAACAAAAGGGAGAAATCTATTTTAGAACTAGAAATATCAAAACATTGCTGAGGTAGAGGTTTTTAAAGAATCAGAAAGACAAAGTAATAGTAATAATGGGCAATTTCCTGAGCCATTAATAAGCACAAACCTATGTCCTGAGCTCTTCATCTAAAAAGCAATAGAAAGAAACAAATCAACATATGAAACTTTGCCCCAAGAACTTAAGAGGATGTTGAGAAGGGAAAATTTGCCCATTACCAACATAAAACTAAATCAAATGGATATAAGAGATAGATTGAAGACAGTTTGAGAAGAAAGAAAAGGATAAATATAAAATGAAATCTCTCCATTCATCTCAGGTGAGAATTTTAAAAATGGAAAAAGTCTCTATTGCCTTTGAATTGAAGGGTTTAGTAAATAAGATTGAAGAGCTGAAAGAGCATGACCTTGGGGAACAAACAGACTTGGATCAGATCCTGACTTCATTTATCAGAGGACCATAATTATTTTAAATTCTCTAAATCTTTGTATTCATAAAGAGGGGGTACTAATACCTATTTCATTGTGTTTTTGTGAGTCAGGTAGAATGAGATAAAATACCCAAAATGTTTATTAGAGTCTCTGATTCTTGAAGCTAAGGACCTTTTTTTAAAAATTTAATACCAATAATAGCTAATATCTTTTGACAGGAATGTTGCTAAGTTCTCCCTATATAATATAAAATATTCAGAATAACCAACCTGTGAAAACCATCTTAGTTTTTTCACTGTACAGATGAGGAAACTGAGGCACAGAGGCACACTGCACACCGCAGCTGTACTTACAGCGGTGAAAAAAACACCAGGAACAAAACCAAGGGCAATAGGAAACACTTAAATAACAGAAGAATAAAACATCAGTAAGAGTTATGTTACAGAGAATATTTTATGACTTGAGAAAATGTTTGTGCTATGTTGAGTTTAAAAAGCAGGTTATTTAGTGAATTTATTTAACAATACTTAGCATTTACAAGTCATGGGCACCATTCTAAACACTGTACAATATTAATCCTTATAATAACAACTCTATGGGACAGATGTTTGTTATTATCCCAATTGAATAAATGAGGAACCTGGGACATTAAGAGTTCAAGTAATTCACCCAAGATGGAGCTAGGATTCAAACCCTGCTGTCTCTTCAAAAAACTCTTTTACGTTAAAAACAAACAAAAAAGGACACAAGTGCACTGAAAAGAGATCACGAGAATTGCATTTAATGTTAACAATGGTTTGTCTCAGTGTGGTAGGGTAACAGATTGTTTCTATTTGCTTTGTAAATAAAACAGGACATTTGCTTTAGGACATTTATGACATTTTCTGTTATTTTTCTGAATTCTCTGTAATGGACATATACTAATTTACAGGAAGAAAAAAAGCTATTAAAAAGAAAAATCGTCCTAATTCAAATTGACTAGAGATGGTTTTAAAACCCGGTCCAAGTCATCTGTCATTTTTTTGAGACTACAAATATGTTCTGTCTACTTCTAACCCCATTCCATCCCCATTAAGCCATCATTTAAAAAAAATCACTCTAAAGTATTCAAATGTTTTAGTGAAAGACTGTTCCACTCAGTCCTCCTCAATGGAAAATTTCTCTAAGTCAATTCCATAATGCAATGTCATTTACCACAGTTACACAGAAAAGGGTCAAACCGTTTTTATTTTTTTTAATCTAGAAACCTCAAAATTTTTCTACATATGACTATCTCTAGCAGATACTATACACTGATAACCTATGAACACAATAAAGATTTCTCCTGGAAACTGAAATCAAGAGCAGTCAGTAATACACAGTTTATTTCCATACCCAAGGTATGAAATTTTCCAACAACTCCCATTTGTAAAATGTTAGAATCGATCTTAAATGAAGCACTGAATAGTAGGTGAAATGTGTCAAACAAAAGATGAATTTTAAAACTCAAAACAGCCCTGGCTGCTGTAGCTCAGTTGATTGAGTGCGGGCTTGTGAACCAAAGGGCTGCTGGTTCGATTCCCAGTCAGGGCACATGCCCGGGGTGTGGGCCAGGTCCCCAGTAGGGGATGTGCAAGACACAACCACACATTGATGTTTCTTTCCCTCTCTCCTTCCCTTCCCCTCTCTATAAAAATAAAAATAAATAAATTTTAAAAAATAAAAATCAATCTGCCCTGGCTGGTGTGATTCAGTTAGTTGGAGTATCTTCCTGTAAACCTAAATAAAGGTCATGGGTTTCATTCCCTGTCAGGGCACATGGCAGGGTTGCAGGTCCTTACCGCTCCAGGTACGTATGAAGCAACCAATCGACGACGTTTTTCTCCCTGTCTCTGTCTCTCACTTCCCCCGCCCCTCTAAAATTCATGGGCGTGTCCTCAGATGAGAATTAAAAAAGAAATAGAAACAATCTTGTTTTCTGCTTGTAATTAACACTTTAACAGAGAAAGATTATAAATATAACATTCTGTAACAAGTAAAAGTCTACTTAAACATGTAGTCTATCATTTCTTAGTACACAGCTTCTCAATAATCTGATTTTCTGGAGCAGAAATAAAGTACATATCAGGAAGGATCTATTCTGAAAAGGATCTTGCAAACTGTACTTGAACAACAATTAAAAAAGAATCTTGCAACCCACTGTACTGAGCAATGCTCATTTCAATTCAGTTCAAAGAGTGTTTCACAGAACTCCTCCCTGCTACCTGAAAAAAGCTAGATTAAGCAGATACACCAAAAGAAAGAAAACATTCCCTGCCATTGAGATGGCAATTTATTTAGGGGAAGAATATTTTTAAAGACTAAAACAAATGATTCAGTGGGACAAGGTATTAAAAGGGACAGGTGGAAGTGAGAATGGAATTCAGAGGTAAATCTAGCTTTAAATTCATACAAAAGCTACAAAAGGAAAGACAGACATACCATTTTTGGGTCAGCTAGAAGTGAAAGAAATTATTGTATCCTAAAAGCAAAATAGGTGATTGTTTCAAGTAAAATAGTATATCAAGTAAAATATAGTCACTCAACAAATATTTGTTAGCAACTACTATGTGCTAGACACTGTTTTAAGCTTTAGCAACACCACAGTGAACAAAGTTCTTATCATCAAGAAGCAAGGTAGCTGGGAAGACAATAAATTAAGTAATATATAACAACACACCAGGCGGAGGTAAGTGCTACCAAGCTGCAGGGGACACAGTGTGAGAGAACAGGGGGCACGGTGTTCCGAACTAGGGTAGTGTGAGAGGCCACTGGAGCAGGAACCTGACTCAAGGGAGGCATGAGCCAATGCGACATCAGGGGAAATGGTACCAAGTGACTGAGATGGGAGTGTGCTCACTGCTCAAAGGGAGTGAGAGGCCGATGTGGCTAAGTCAGGGGTCAGCAGGGCTGTGACCAGGGTGTGTGTGGAGCACCTGGCAGGGCCGAGGTCACAGAAGGTCTTGCAGACCATGTAAGGAGCTAGGGTTTTAATTCTCACTATCATGAAAAGTCAAGGGACAGTTCTGAGCAGAGTCGATGCGCTCTGATGTATATTGGAAAGTAATCACTTTGATCAGTCAGTACGTAAAGAATACTGGTTCTGCAGGAACATAATCAGCCAGTAGGGAGGTTGGGGTAGAGGTCCAGGCAGGAGGTAACTGGGGCCTGGACCAGGGTCACAGTCACAGTGGTAGTGATCCTGCTTCTCTACACAAGCTTCTAAAACACGATATGCCAACTGACAAAACCACATCAACGCATACAGTTGGCCTCCCACATCCGTGAATTACCAAGGGAAGATGGAAAATGGTACGGACATTTAATGAAACAGTTTGCATGTAAGTGCACCCGTGTCATTCAAGGGACACCTGTATAAACCCCAGAGCAAGGATGCAAAAGAACCTGACACCGTTTCTGTGACATTCCTGCCAGAGAGCACAGTCTGAATCCAGCCACCGGACAAGCCCACACTGAGGGGCATTCTATAACATAACTGGCCTGTAATTTTCAAAAGTATCAAGATTATAAAAAGCAAGGAAAAGCTGAGGAACCAATCCAAGGTGAAAGAGACTAGAGAAAAATAAGATGCACCTGAAATGCATGATTAGCTCCTCTTGCTACGAAGGACACTGTTGGGACAACTGACAAAACTTGAAAGGGGTCTGGAGATCACACAGTAGAGGTGTGTCACTGGGCATTTCCTGACTTTGATGATCGTATTGCAGTGAGGGAGCAGAATGTCCTAATTTGCAGGACTTACATGTTAAATTACTCAGGGGTGCTAGGGTGTCATCATTTTGGCAACTCAATTTAAAATGATTCAAATACTGGTAACTTTACAATGGAAGTGAACACTCTGAGATTATCCCAGTTGCTAATCACTACAGCCCAAAACTATTTCTGATGATCAAGTTCAACTAAAATAAAATGTCAGTTAACCTGATACACTTATTTCTAGCTTTTTTGGTGAAATTTTCTAGACTCCCTAGAAAGGATCTTCAGAGTTTATTGTATATCAACCAAATGGTATTATTTCAGCAACCTATGGAATACAGATCAGTACTTTGTTTTGAAATATTTAATATAAAATTTAGTAATTCAAGTAAAAGCATTTAGAATTTCATTTCAAAATGGTTATATTAGAAAATCAGTTTTTAGAGATCTAAGGAATTTGGGGGTTCTCATTTTACAGGGGAGGAAACTAAGCCCCAGAGAGGTTAAGGAACTTGCTTCAGATCCAACTGCCAAGTAAGACCAGAGCCCGAGTGCTTTCTGCCCTTCCCTGCACCCACAGTCGGGCGATACTGTGGCGTGTTGTTTTCCCCTGAAGGCAGCCACACCACTCTGTATCCCATCACACAATGTGAGGCTGTCACACCTCCATCAAGAGACAGAGTCTCGGTTCTCTCGCATTAAACTTGGGCAGAATTCTCCAACTGCCTTGACCAACAAAATGTAAAATTGATACTAGATGATTCTGAAGACTAAGTCGGACAAGGTATTATGGTTTCTGTCTGGCTTCTCTTTCTCTCTCTCTCAGAGTACTTGACTGAGGAGGTCCCAGCTATGTCCCCAGCTGACTGCCAACATCAGCTCCCAGGCACTGAGTGAACAAGTCTACAGAGGTGTCCAGTACCCAGCCTTTGAATCTTCCCCCTGAGGCCTGATGTCCTGGGGCAGAGACAAGCCATCCAGGCTGTGTATTGTCTAAACTCCTGATGCAAAAAACTAAGATACATAACTGAGACAGACACTTCTGGAGTACCACTTACTGCCTTATTAAGAAATAAGCTATTCAATAAATATTTGTGTAATAAAACAAACAGTGCCAAGCCAAAAAAATAGAAGGTTCATTTAGCTTACCATTCGGGGGGCACCATGCTTCCATCCACATCCCAGAACGTGTTTTTGCCATTCATTTCGGTAGTATATACAACCCATCGGTGACGGCCTGAGGGGAAAGATTGACGTTTAGAAAGACGTGAGAAAATAAAGACAACCTTAAAAAATAAGACAAAACATAATTGCATAATATCAAAGAAGACAACCTTTTCATTAAGATAAGCCTTCTACATGTTCTTACGTCAGAGAAATGTTAGGGGACCAGCACCCCTGCTGGAAGGCAGGCTCCGGGAAGTGTACGGCAACCTTTCATCAACAGCCTGGCAGTTGCCACAGCAAACTCCCTGCAGAGGGACTGAGACCCACTCAGTGGGTGAAGCTCAGGCCTTTCCCACAGTGGAGAGCCCTGGCTTCCACCTGGGCCAGGAAAGCAGTGGAAAGGGTAGAGGGGTGTGTTCCCAGCCAGGCAGGGTATTCAAGAGAGAAGTGCTCCTCCTGAAAATGGGGCAGGAGAAATGTATTCACAGCAATCATACTTGATTTATGTTTCCATATATATATATTTAAATAATCACTAGAGATCCTTCCAGAAATTGGTGATTATACATAATAAGCAAACTGTATATAAATGATGGTTAGATTAAGTAGGACAGTTCATGTCATCAAAATACAATCATATGGCTGCATTCTTTAACATATTTCTGTGGAGTAGTTGGAGGCCTAACCGCAATTTATAAGACTGTTTCTATTGGGTCCTTAAGATGGGCAAAGACCTGTATTCCAATCAAGACTTTGTCACTTACTGTCAGTGAATATTAGGAAAATTTCATGAGTCTCTGGTTCTTTGTCTATTAAAAGTGAATGATTATACCTATATCTTAATGTTGCTGTGAAAATTAAATCACACATACATACCTACTTATGCATCAAACATATGAGTGCATAATAAATATTAATTCCTTCTACCATTTCCTCACTGACACTACCCCACAAACAGGGAACACTGAAGTCATCTCTATAACGGATTTAAACCAATAAGCAAAAGATAATCTGTATTTGCTTTAGAGTTTTCCTAGGTAAACATACAATAATCAACAAACATCAACTAATGCAATTTAAACATAACCACATCTATTTAAAGAAATAAAGCATTTAATCAGGATTTGCTTCTTCTATTAGAGAAATCAATCTTGAGAATAAGTAACTAAAAGTAAACCATGGAAAAAAGAAGCAGAAGAAAATACAAAAAAATGGAAGCATATACCGTGTTTATAGATAAGAAGAATTAACATCATTAAAATAGCCATACCCCAAAGGAATCTATAGGCTCAATGCAATCCTTGTCAAAATATGGCATATTTCACAAATATTTAACCAGAACAAATAATCCAAAATTTTATATAGAACTGCAAAAGAATCTGAATAGTCTCAGCAATATTGAGAAAGAAGGACAAAGTTGGGGGTATCATGCTACCTGATATCAAACTATACTACAAAGTCCACAGTAATTAAAACAGCATGGTACTGCCTGACTGTGGTGGCTCAGTTGGTTGGGTATCATTTTGCAAAGTGAAAGGTTAACAGTTTGATTCCTAGTCAGGGCACATGCCTGGGCTGTGGTTTAGGTCCCCAGTCATGGTATGTAGAAGAGGCAACTGATCGATGTTTCTATCATCGATATTTCTCTCCCACTCTTTCTCCCTCCCTTCCTCGCTCTCTAAAAATAAATAAATAAGATCTTAAAAACAAACAAACAAACATGGTACTGTCTTAAAAACAGACATATACATCAATGAAACAGAATAGAGCCCAGAAATAAACCCACATCTATATATTCAAATAATATTTGACAAAGGAGGCAAAAATATACAATGGGGTAAAGAATCTATTCACTAAATGATGCTGAGAAAACTGGACAGATACGTGCAAAACAATGAAACTAGACCATCTTCTTACACCATATACAAAAAGAAACTCAAACTTATTTAAAGACAGATTAACACTCACAACCATAAAAATCCTAAAGGAAAGCGAAGACAGTAAAACCTCTGACATTTCTCTTAGCAATATTTTTTTCTGATATATCTCCTTGGACAAGGGAAACAAAAGAAAAAAAATAAATGGGGTTAATATTCAAAATTTATGAAGAACTCATATTACTCAACATCAATCAATAAATAAACAAATAGAGAAATAAATAAATGTAAACTCTAATCCAGTGAGGCAGGAGTACGTGAAGACAGATGGAGAGAATAAGGTTTCATAGAGTTAAGCCATAGCAACAGAGCTGAGCCTTAACAATCTCGCAATAAATATATCAAAAATTTAAATGTGTATACTCAGACTCAGCAATTCCACTTCCAGAAATTTATTTTTAGAACACTTAAACAAGGAAGCGTGATGTAGTTACAGACAAGTTCACTGAAGCATTGTTTACAGCAGGGGTGTCAAACTTATTTTCACCAGGGGCCATATCAGCCTCACTGTTGCCTTCAAAGGGCCGATTGTAATTTCAACTCCTTAACAGTTAAAGAGTAGTTACATTTATACAGTTCTAAAATTATTTCAGCCCTTTGAAGGCAACCACAAGGCTGATGTGGCCCCTGGTGAAAATGAGTTTGACACCCCTGGTTTACAGTAAAAAAAAAAGGTTGAAGGCAATCGAAATGTCTATCAACAGTAAAGTTGAAAACATAATGGTGTTGCTGTGAAAAAAAATTTAAATAAGAAAACACAAATATCCAAACAAAAAAGGCATGCTGGAGATACATCCAAGTAACATGGGAAAATGGTCATGGTTTCTATGTAAAAACACACCCGTTTACAAACAACATGCACAACATAATCCTGTGAAATAAAAAGCATATGTAGCTTTATACAATGATTAAAGAAGCTCCTTGTACATTACGAAAAAGTCAAATCAAGCTCACTCCCATCATTCACACCAAGAAATACTGCACTCACCGAAAAACTGCTTGTTGTCTTCATAGTATTTGTTTCCATATTTGTCTTCACCCACTAATGTACCAACCCTCACATCATTTACCCTGTGAATATAGCCAAAGAAAACAGACATTTTAAAATGATTCTTTGTTCAAAACGCAAATGTAAATAAAGTTAGAATACCAACTTTCAGTAACAAAGGCAATTAGGGAAATGAAGAGATGCTTTAGGGATAATCTCTAGGTGCAGACTTTCTAGCCTTCCTCTCCAGGCTCACACCACCCACTGCTGACATAGCAATTTTCAGGTAAGAGCTCTAGAATACCTGCTCGTGTTGCCTCCAGAACCGCACAGACAGCACAAGAAAAGATAAACTGACCCAACTTAAATACTTAAATTACACTAAATATATACATACAAATTACAAGACTACTTTTATCTACTATCAGAGCACTGGAGTTAGCAAAAACCTTCATGAAATCAGGAAGCCACGGCATTTCCACCTAAAATGATATGAATGTCCTGGCTTTCATTCGACTCTGGGTTTTCAATTGGCTTCCACGGGCGATGCTGCTAGTCGGATTCAACGAATGTTGGGACTAGTAGGGATCATTAGGAACACCTTGTTTAACGCCTTAATGTACAGAGGAAGAAACTGAAGGCCAGTGAAGGGAGGCAGGGCGCTCCCAAGGTCACACAGTGTTTGACAATGCTCATTTCTTTCCAGGAAGCAGGGCAGGGTGCAAGCCTGATGCCCTCGCCTCCATGTCACACAGCTCTGTCTCTACAGCTGCCTTTGGTCCTATCTCTGGGAGACTCCTGGAAAGAGACTTCGGCCCGGGGGGAAAGGCAGAGATTGGGCCGCTTGTCCTTGACCAGAGTTGCGGTTTCTCCAGGATGACCCAAGCCCGAGCCCCTTTCCAAGATCCCAACCAGGGCAAGTCCAGCCCAGAGGCCAAGAGCATGGTTATGGCCGCCTACCTACCTTAAGAGCATTCGTAGATAGCCTCGGAGGCCACCGTGGCCGCTGACCTGCTGCAGCCCGCGTTTCAAGACCTGAACGTACTCCATCTTGCCCCGCAGGCCCCGCCCTTCGGGCACGCCTCTTAAAAGGCGCCGGTAGGAAACGAACACTCAGCTGCAGGGAGCCGAGGATAGAAAGTTCCTCCTGCTCGCGCGGCGAAGGAGGTGGATCTGCGTGTGCGCAGATCTGGAGCTCCCCTGCTAACCACTTCCCTATTTCCTAAGACGCTGCGGTCGGTTTCCTTGGGAAGCAAAGGCGCAATAAACTTTTATCGGTTCTCGGAAGCTGCATTCAGAAGGCGGAACATGTGGTGGAAAACTCATCTAAAACTAGGCTACTCCAGGTGTAGGGTTCCTCCTTTGGGGATCTCAACTCAGACTACTTCAAAATCCTTTCTAGCGCCAAGATTCTTTAGAAACAAGATACCATTAAGGAATTCAATATTGAACACACAATGATATTGAGTACATATACTAGCCTTGTGTAGAAACGTCGAGGAGGAATAGAAAGGTATATGATTAAGTATCTGCTCTCAAGGATTTGGTGATTTAGTTGCAAGGTTAAAATTCAAGAATTTAAAATTATTAGAAAAGTAATTTGTGCATTTTATATGTAGATAATATAAAATATACATATATTTCTTCTCCCCTTTATTATCTGATCTCCTGTCATCGCACAACTGTCACACAGGAACAACCCAGTCGCAAAGAAGCCCCTAAAACCTGTCCCCCCTCTCCCAGAGCTGCCAGGAGTGGGGTCCTAGGCTGAGGCTGAGGCTGGTGGCCTCAACTCCCTTGCTTGAGGATGCTGTAAACCTGATCCAGCACGTGGCACAGGCCCTGGTCCTCGGGAGTCCTGCTGCCCAGGGAGATGAAATAGGTGTGCTCCTGGAACCTCACCAGGTCAGGGGTCATCCTTGTAGAACACCAGCAGCAGCATGTCATTAGTCAGGAAGCTGTTCTGGACGTTGCCAATTCCAAGTTTGCGGGGATAACGTAAGTCATTGGGCCTTTGCTGGCAGGGAGACCAGCCACCCCAAGCCTCCCATCCCATCATGACCCTGTTCTGCACATCACGCCTCGCTGTGCATCTTTAACATTTTAAATAACAAAGGATATGAAATGAATTATTATTTCTAATTTTTCGGTGGCTATCTATATGCTTTAAAACCTATATTCCTTGATCCATTAATGTGGAACATTCTCTCTTGACTCAAGTACTGACAATGAGAAATTTAGACTCTCACTTCCTTCACCTCATCTCACCATTTGCTCTTCCAAACTCAAGTCAATAAATATATTGGAAGAAATATCTTCCAAACGATGAAGGTTTTTAAGATTTACACTCAAATTTAACTGCAAGCTTTCATAATTGTCTGAGTTTAAAAACAAACAATATTCCTTGAAAGCATCAAGTCATATGACTAGACCCATGGGAGGGATTTAATTTTATGCTACTAAACCTTCAACCCCAAAAGAAAAACTTGCAAATATGAGGGTCAAATTTTTTAGACTCTATCAATCACTCAAAATCATGTCACATTTGAATTTGCCTTATGTTGAACTGTGACTTTCATGCATTTTTGTCCTCTTATTTAAAGAGTCCATCTGAAATATTTCTATGTGTCTAAGAACTAAAAAAAAAAAAAAAAAACCCAACCACATTATCACCTTACATTAAGGTAATAATTCCTTCATATTAAATATTGAGAACAGTTCAAACTCCTCAATTCTCATAATATTTTTAGTTTTTCCAAGTAAGACTCATAATTTGTAACTCATTGATTTCCATTTAAACTTTATGAAGGGGAACCCTAAAAGACCCAAAATTTATTTATAAAAAATTGTGTATTCTCCCATCGAAGTACTAACCAAGGCCTGGCCCTGCTTAGCTTCTGAGATGAGACAATATTGAGGCATACAGTGTGGTATGGCCGTAGACTTACTCTAAAAGTATTCTCCGTTTGATGCAATACACCTATGGAGATGTATTCCCTCACTAATCCAGTTTTTGAACTTGTCAATTTTGATGCCTTTTAGTGTTCCTGCCAGTTTGTCCCACCTCTTCCACATTGGCAAAACCTTTCCCTTTGAGGACTTTTTTCATACAGGTGAGTGAGCTCAGATAAACAGGGAGGGTAGGGATTGGGGGTTGTGCCATTTTTGGCCAAAAATTGCTGAACACTCAGTGAGGTGTGGGCAGGTACATCGTCAAGAAATGAGCAAAGGCATTTAAAGTCTTAAAAAAAAAAAAAACTCACTGAAGCCAACCACAGCCTCTCACAATACCAGCTGGTACACTGATACAGGGGACCTGTACTACAAGGGGCCTACCCTCCAGAAGATAATTCTGGGCACTTTTTTGGGGGGGAGGAGGTTCCCTTGTAGTCTAAGGGTTTCTCCCATTCTCCACCCTTTTTTAAATACTTCCAATTTACTTGATGAAGATATGGGCAATTTCTCCTGTAGAATTCCCCCTAATCTACATTTTGTCAATTTTATCCCTGTTCTTATTCCTGTATATTAGTAATTAAACCTACATGCTTGACCAGATTAGAGGTTTTCTTTTTGTTGTTGCTCATTATATTTTTTCCCAATATGTAATTCGTCATCTGCAATAGTGACAATTTTACTTGTTCCTTTCCAATTCAGATACCTTTTCCTTCTCTTTATTTTTAATATATTTTATTGATTATGCTATTAGTTGTCCCATTCCCCCCTTCATTCCCCCCAACCCTGCAGCCCCTCCCACCCACATTCCCTTTAGTTCATGTCCATGTGTCATAAGTTCTTTAGCTTCTACATTTCCCCCACTATTCTTGCCCTCCCCCTATTTTCTACCGACTGTCTATGCTACTTATTCTCTGTACCTTTTCCCCCTCTCTCCTCCTCCCACTTCCCTGTTGCTGACCCTCCATGTGATCTCCATTTCTGTGTTTCTGTTCCTGTTCTACTTGTTTGCTTTTGTTTTAGGTGTGGTTGTTAGTATCTGTGAGTTTGCTATCTTTTTGCTGTCACATTTTTTATCTTCTTTTTCTTAGGTAAGTCCCTTTAACATTTCATATAATAAGGGCTTGGTGATGATGAACTCCTTTAACTTGACTTTATCTGAGAAGCACTTTATCTGCCCTTTCATTCTAAATGAAAGCTTTGCTGATAGAACAACCTTGGATGTAGGTCCTTGCCTTTCATGACTGGGAATACCTCTTTCCAGCCCCTTCTTGCCTGTAAGGTCTCTTTTGAGAAATCAGCTGACAGTCTGATGGGAACTCCTTTGTAGGTGACTGTCCTCTTATCCCTTGCTGCTTCTAGAATTCTCTCCTTCATTTGAATCTTAGCTAATGTAATTATGATGTGCCTTGGTGTGTTCCTGCTTGGGTCCACCTTCTTTGGGACTCTGAGCTTCCTGGACTTCCTGGAAGTCTATTTCCTTTGCCAGATTGGGGAAGTTCTCCTTTATTATTTGTTCACATAACTTTTCCGCTTGTTCTTCCTCTTCCCCTTCTGGTACCCCTATAACTCGGATGTTGGGATGTTTAAAGATGTCCTGGAGGTTCCTAAGCCTCTCCTCATTTTTTTGAATTCTTGTTTCTTCCTTGTTTTTTGTTTGGTTGTTTGTTTCTTCCTTCTGGTCCACTCCATTGATTTGAGTCCCAGTTTTCCTCCCATCACTGTTGGTTCCCTGTGGGTTTTCCTTCATTTTACTTATTGTAGCCTTCATTTGTTCATCTAATTTGTGAGCAAAATCAACCAATTCTGTGAGCTTCCTGATCACCAGTGCTTTGAACTATGCATCTGATAGGCTGGCTATCTCTTGGTCGCTTAGATGAATTGGCTCTGGGGCTTTGATCTGTTCTCCTGTTTGAGTCATTTTTTTCTGTTTGTTATTTTTCATAGATGATAGTATCCTTGCATCAGGAAACACACATGGTGTCTGCTTGTTTTACTTTTTTGTGATTTTAGCAGCCACTGATGAGCATTGCCAATGTAATAATTTCCTAACCTCCTTAGTTTCTTTTAACTTGAAATTTTTAATTGAGATACTGAGTCACATGCAGTTGTAAGGAAATGCAGAGATCCTGTCCTGTTTATACTTTTCTCGGGTTCTCTGAATGGTGTAACATTTTGCAAACTGTATCATCACAACCAGGATACTGACATTAATACAATCCACTGATCTTATTCAAATGTCTCCAGTTTTACTTGTACTCGTTTGTGTGCATATTTAGTTCTATACAATGTTATCACGTGTAAGTTCTTGTATGTTACCTGTCAAGATACTGAGGTTACATCAGAAGGATCTCTACTGCCTTCTTAATGACCATACTTCTCTCCCCTCTACACCTCTTACCTGCCTGCATTCTCTTCCTTGAATGCTTACTATTAAAATGTAAGACCCTCTGATTTGATTCTCCATTATTCTTTTATTTCGTATTTCTTTTTCTGTTATACTTTCAGTGTGACTTATTTAACCACTTTATCTTCTAGCCCTTCTAATGAATTTCTTTGGCTATCATTTTTAATTTCCAGGGGATGTTCCTTGCTCCAAATTTTCCTTTTCAAAGCATCCTGTTCTTATCTAATGGATACAAATCTAATTTCTTTCAAAATATTAATAAGGGTGTTTTCCTGATCCCTGCATTCTATCTGCCCACTCCACCATGTATGATCTAAATATCTAGTTATCATGGCTCTATACACATATATGATAGTAGGCACTAAAGAGCTGAATAGAAAAGCCCAAGTTTATACACATATGAATTGAAAACTAGTGGGCTTCACTGAAGTGATAAAATGGGAATCAGGTTTCTTATCCAGGAACAACGAAAAGTGAGTGTGTGTCTGGAGATCATTTCTCTGGATGCAGTTAGTTTCTCTGAAAAAAAAAAAAAAAAAAAATTCCTCACAAAGCAGCCTACACTTGACAGCACTCTGAGAATATGGTTAGGGAGCTCACATTCAGAATGATTTTTGGCTTCCAGCCAAGATGGAGGAATAGGTAAATAGCTTCACGTCCTTGCACAACCAAAAAATAATAACCAATTTAAAAATAAAAACAACCAGAACTGCCAGGAAATTGAACTGTACAGAAGTCCACCAACCAAGGACTTAAAGAAACATTCATCCAGACTGGTACTAGCGGCAGGGAAAAGAAGCTGGGGAGGAGAGAATATGGGTCAAGGCAGTGGCTGGCATGGCTGGTGGACCAAGAGGTCCTACATTAATGTGAAGAGACACTGGGAGTAACAACTGGGGAGCCAGACAGACCGCACAACCCAGGGTTCCAGTTTGGGAAAAGAAAGCCTCAAAACCTCTGACTATAAAAACCTGTGGGGGTTGTGGTGGTGGGAGAAACTGCCAGTGTCACAGGAGAGTCTGTCAGAGGGAGCCACAGGGTACTAGAATGTACACATCCCCAACTACCCGGGAGTCAGCACCAGGGCAGCACCTGAAAGGGCACAACTTGTTTGTGAGAAGGAGGGGAAATGACAAAGTTGGGCGAGAACCAAGCAAGCAGCATTATTCCCTCTTTGACCGCTCCCCCACAGACAGCGCCACTACGCAGCAAAGAGGGCTGCCCCGCCCCTTACGATGTAACAGGTATACCAAGATAAAAAAATAGGGCTCAAATGAAAGAACAGATCAAAACTCCAGGAAAAGAAGTAGGTGACAAGAAGATAGGCAACCTATCAGATACAGAGTTCAAACACTGGTAATCAAAATGCTCACAAAAATGACCGAGCATAGACACAATACAGAGGAAGAAGTGAAGGCTATACAAAGTGAAATAAAGAAAAATATACAGGGAACCAGGACTCAGATAAGTGATTTGGAACAGAAGGAAGAAATAAACATTCACCTGGAATAGAAGAATGAAGAAACAAGAATTAAAAAAGACGAGGAGAGGCTTAGGAACCCCTGGGACAACTTTAAATGTTCCAACATCTGAATCATAGGGGTGCCAGAAGGAGAAGAGGAAGAGCAAGAAATTGAAAACGTTTTTTGAAACAATAGTGAAAGAAAACTGCCCCAATCTGGTGAAGGAAATAGAACTACAAGTCCAGGGAGCTCAGAGTCCCAAAGAAGTTGGACCCAAAGGGGAACACACCAAGACACTAGGAGACAGTTACCTACAAAGGAGTATCCATGAGACTCTCAGGTGATTTCTCAAAGAAACCTTACAGGCAAGGAGGGGCTGGAAAGAAGCATTCAAAGTCATGAAAGGGAAGGAACTACATTCAAGATTGCTCTCTCCAGCAATGCTATCATTTAGAATTGAAGAGAAGATAAAGTGCTTCCCAGATAAGGTCAAGTTAAAGGAGTTCATCATCACCAAGCCCTTACTGTATGAAATGTTAAAGGGATTTATCTAAGAAAAAGATGCTTGAAAATGTGAACAGTAAAATGCCAACAGACAACCATCAATAACTGAACCTAAAAAATAAAAATAAAAACACACTAAGCAAACAACTCAACAGGAATAAAATTATAGAAACGGAGGTCACAGGGAGGGTTATCAGTGGGGAGAGGGAGGGAGAAGAATGGGGGAAGGTACAGGGAACAAGAAGCATAAATGGCAGGTACAAAATAGACAGGGGGGGCAGTAATAGTATGGGAAATGTAGAAGCCAAAGAACTTGCATGTACGACCCATGGACATGAATGAAGCAGGGGAAATGCTGGAGGGAAGGGGGGGTACTGGGTGGAAGGGAATAAAGCAGAGAAAAAAATGGGACAAATGTAATAGCATAATCAATAGAATAGACTTTAAAAAAAGAATGCAGACTTTTCTTTTAATCCATATTTTCAACCCTATACCTAATCCAGGGCTTCTATTATCCCTGGTATCCTGTAAGTCAGGGGTGTTAAACTCATTTTCACCGGGGCCACACCAGCCTCACGGTTGCCTTCAAAGGGCTGAATGTAATTTCAACTCCTTAACAGTTAGGAGCAGTTACATTTATACAGTCCTAAAATTATTTCGGCCCTTTGAAGGCAACTGTGAGGCTGATGTGGCCCCCGGTGAAAATGAATTTGACACCCCTGTTCTAGGTCCTATGATCTTCCAGTCAGTTTTTAACAAGCTTTAACCTTGCTTGAAAAGGGGGAAAACAGAAAGTGGTCACCTGACTGAAGTACAGAGAAAGATAGTTCAATGATCCTGTTTATAGACTTGCAATCAATCCTTTCTTTTCTATGTCCCAAGCACCACTTCTATATATGAGCCCTGGGTCCTCCAGATACTGAGTATCTTTTCTGAACACTGCAAGGTCCACTGGCTTCTCTCACTGCAGTGCCTTTTACAGGCACTCAGACAAGAGCTTACTTGACTCTGGTGCTGCTGAGTCAGTTTTTCTCTACCTGGATTTTGATTCCCAAAAACTCACTGAACTCTCTTATCCTTTGATTTCTTCCCTTGTTTTATTTATTGTTATGTGGTTACTCTTTACTGTCATTTTATTGATATTTCAGGAAAGAAAAAAACTAACAGTCATTTGGAATATTTAGCCAGAAGTTTTTCTTTTAACTATGTAACAAACAAGCAAAAGGATAACTATTCAACAAACATAACTCTGAAATCAATTATACTGTCAGGAAACTAAAATTTGTAGTGCAGGTCACACTTTAATATAGTTTAAAAACACTTCTAAATATAACGACAAATTTAATCAGGAGAAGTACCTGCAAGAAACATGTGTGTTAACTGACCATTTAGTACATTATCTCTAAACCCTGGCTTACTTCTTAGGGTTTCTAAAGGTAAACCTACTGATTTTCCCACTTGTGTATTTCATAGTAAATGTAGCTTTTCCCAGTTGATATTATAAATAAACCTATTGACAAAAATCATGGTTTAAGCAGGGAAAAAAGATTCCCTTAATAAGTTGGTAAAGACTGTAAGTTGATACTTTAAGCTTTAGATTTATTATAAAGTAATTAGTAAAATCTACAGCCTTCCACAAAATTCAGCTTCTCTTCTATTGCAAAAAAATCTTTATAAAAAGTGTACTCTGAGTGCAATGAAAACCCCGTATTTGTTAGAGAATAAAAAAACAACAAACAGACATACCAAAATAATTCATCATGAAATCAAAGAAATATTGAACATTATCGGGTTTGCTAAGGATAACATTACTGTGGAAGACACCCAAGGAGTTTAAAATGCTTTTGTTGTAGTAATAACAAGGCCTTCGGCTGATACTGAAACAGCTCTCCCCTCTTCACAGTAGGAAAAAACCAGTGCATATTTCTTTACATACTAATTATTTTTTTAATTTTAAGAATTATCAACTGCTGTAAAATCATTGTTTTACTCTCCTTGAAAATGCAAACTGGCTATGATAAGCCCACTGTTTAATAAATTGTGTTATTTCTAATGACGTAAAAGAAATTGGCTAACACCCCTGGAAGGGTCAGGAAACCACGCAATGATGTAGAACAGAAAAGAGGGAGGGGACGATGCGCTCTGTGGAATGGGAGAGCAGCACTTTAACATCTGGTTTGCAGCACTGAAACATTTGGGCTCAGTCTCTATTACTTTTAAAACATAGCAGTAGCCAAAAATATTAAAACGTGAACCCTATCTTATTCTCAAAAGCCATTTTCCTCTACATATGTAAATAAAAAGTGCTTGTAACTAATCATTATACACCACTAAAAAACTTAAGATCATGAATGACCTATGTCTCACTGCCAGCAATGAGACTGGTATATGCTAGGGGTGCCATAATATTTACAAAAAAATATATATATATTCAATTATTATTTTCTCTGGCTCTAATGTTATCATTACACCACTGCGCATAAAATAATCTTTTGACATAGTAATGAAAACTGATTATATTATAGAAGAGTAAAATAAAAGGACATACTCAAATATTTCTGACAATTAAGTGTTTCTACTAGTTTGTAATGAAATTAAACATGAATAGAACACAATTCTAGGAAAAAAAAAAAAAAAGACTGATTTATTTGTTTTACCAAATAAGATAAAATGAGAGATCTTAGTTTAGACAGTTAAAAGGTGACGGCTCTAGGTATCATCTTAACCAAGAATAAATCCATACTATTTCTTATTCATTTAAATAAGATAGGTAGGGAAATTCTAATTCCTGCTACCTTCCAGTCACTTTGAAAATTCTTCTTAAGAAAGTCGAAATTAAAATACTTTGGTTTTCGGTTATTCTTTAAAGTCAAAATTTTCAGATGCCCTGGAAACAATGAGTTCAATTTGGTGTCTTCTTGTGTTCTATGTGAGAAATAACAGTAAGTTTATACTGAGCTCTCAGCTTTCAAATGCTGTGACCAATTATTTGTGAGTTATAATCTGCAGGTTCCATTTTTAAAATATGCGGGATAACACTGTCAATTCGTACATTGCCAATGAGACCTTTGAAAAACAATTCTTCAGTGATGGTAGCATTCATCAGTCTCAAAGCTGGCAATCGGAGTAGTAGTCTGGACAACCTAAAAATAAATAAAGGGGTGGGAGAACAAGGTTATAAATCAAAGAGAGATTTCGTAGAAAAATGTAATTTCTGCATCTATATTTTTTGTTGGCTACCTTAATAAAGGCCTAATTTTCACAAGTTAAAATAAAAAACACAGTATTCAAGCCCTAGTGCATGACAACAAACTGGACAGAAACGCAGTCGGGCAGACTTCAGAGGTAAGCCTTGCTCTTAATTGCCATGCAGTTAAACCACAGTTCAAGTTACAATGTTTGAAATGGCTGAGGAGCTCATCTGAGGCTGTCAGAATAGCTATATTTTGTGTTACCGGGGCACATAAGGCTCAACAGTAAGTTTTCTTGGTTTTGCTTTATAAAAACTACTGGGAATGGTAGAGCAGGCGGGCAATAGTTGCTATTACCGGAAAAGCACAGAATGTGGAATCAACCTCACTGGATTCAAATGCTGACTCAGCAGCCCCCAGCCATGTGAATGTGTGTGAGCCACCCCCTCCGTCCCTCTCACAGGGCTTTTGTAAAAATTAAGGGAATGAATGACCTCTGCCAGTTTCTGTGCTAGTGAGGTTCTCAAATTTTGGCAGGACAATGTCTTATGGGAAAGTACATTATACACTGAAAACTGCTATACAAAAATAATTTATTATTTTTAAGTAATTAGAAACATAAGAAACCAAGAAAAAATTCCAGACATCAAAGTACCTGAAACCTAATGGATAGAAGTCAGCAAACAACTGTACATCTACAGAAGAGAACATTTAAATACTGTATTTACTTTATAATGACACATAAAACAACTTTAGAAACTTTAAAAAAACTGAAAAAACAGCCCTGGCCTGTGTGGCTCAGTGGATTGTGTGCAGGCCTGTGACAGAAGCGTTGCTGGTTCAACTTCCAGTCCTAGGTCAGGAAAGTTGCCTGGGTTTCGGGCCAGGTCCCCAGCGGGGGGCGGGGGGGGGGCGGGGCATGTGAGAGGCAACGGATTAACTGATTTTCTCACACAGATGTTTCTCTCCCTCTCTTTCTCCCTCCTCTCCCCTCTAAATAAATAAAATCTTAAGAAAAAAAATTTGAAAAAACAATTACAACAAAACCAACAACAAAATAACCACCTTTTCAAAAAACCTGTGATATGTTTATCCCTTCCTCTAGTCTAAGGCCCTGCATTCTAATCCTTAGGACCAAATGAAATCAGCAGCTCCAGGATTAAGTGATCTTCCTACTCCTCAAATTACTCAGGTCCTGTTGTTCCCACCGGCTGAACTGCATCCACAGAACTAGGAGCACGCAGAGTAAGAAAACTGGTTAGATAAACTAAGGCTGATTTTCACAACTGAACGGCTTATAACTCTATTATTTAATATGTGTAAAACACATGTGAAATGTTCTTACTAGCTTGAAGTATGTTAAATAAATAATGTCAGCAAACATATTTATATCACCCTTGCTATGAAACAGGCACTATTCTATGCTCTTTACATATATTAACTAATTTAATTGTTATACTAATTGTAAAATGTAGATGCTGTTGTTATCTCCACTTCATGGGTAAAGAAAGTGAAACAGAGAAGTTAAACTACCTGCCCTTGGTAAGGTAAGGAGTCAAACCCAGGTACTCTGGCTCTCATGGCCATGTGTTTATAATTCTGTCCCTCAAACACTGAACTGATCTTACAATTTTTTTTTTTTCAGAGGACACTGGCAAGAAATACATTGGTAGAAATATCATAAGCCAAATTTCAAAGTTAATTATAAAAGTCTCATGGTATTTTTTCATTCATTTCCCTCCTTTTACTAATAAAATGCATTATTTCACCAGAAGAAAACAAGAGTTTGGGTGCTGTGGTCAGACCACCTGGGTTCAGTCAGGCTCTGGCATTTTTTGCGTAGCCTTCGACAAGTTATGTCCTCTGTGTGCTACAGTCTCCTCCATAGCCAATGTAAGACCTGGATGAGATATTGCATGCAAAGCACTTGCAATAATGCATATTGATTTTAATAGCATTATCTACTTCAAAGGTCAAGGTTAACTGGATTTTAATTACTGTTGGAATAGACAATAATGAAGTAACAGATTAACAAAAAAGTTTTAAGATGAATTTAATTAAACAGTATTTAACTTCTAAATACCTGTAGGTGTCATCTGGATATGTTTTGGTTATATAATCCTGAAATTCCACATAAGCCTTTTCCTGAAATTTCTCAATCTGTTCCATGTTTTCCAGGCCTGGATGATCTGAAACATAAAAGAATATATTATTACCTTACATCTGAATGTTCATTTAATAAGGCACCTAGAGTAGAGATGGAAGGGGGTAAGAAGGACAGTTCAGTCAAAAATGGAGCTTCATCGTACGTGTGGCTCTTTCCATGAATATTACTAAACAGCACACACTGTACTTAAACCCTTAAAACTATTTTATCTCATTCACATATTCTAATATCTAATAAAAACTGAGACTAATGGGCTCTACTAAAATAGATAATATTTTAGTTTATCCCAAAAGTGGTAGAAGGAATTTTGCTCACTTTGCTTTTTTAACAGGAAAAAAAATGGCTTAGTTTAATTAAAAAGGTATTTTTAATCCAATAAAATATTTGCAGATTATATTCTATATTTTTAATTTAAAAAGCCCACTATTGTTAGGTAAAAAGGTAATAACTATGAACATCACCTTTATCAAAACAATTATAGCAGAAATATAATCCATAGTCATTTCAATGGTCACTATAAAATTTCAAAAAAATGGAATTATTAAAAGAACTTCATAAAAATGTCTAACTTAAGAAAGATTAAAAAATATGGAAAGCTCTTTTGTCTTGAGAATAAAAATGTAATGAATATAAAATATTGGGAATACGTAATAAAATTACATCATACCTCTAACTTCAATCTATGTTCTTTCAATTTTAAGGAAAATGAAAGCAGCAAATTGGTTGTGATAAAAAATTAAGATACATGTTATTGACTTATATAAAACATTGTAAGACACAGTACAAAAAAAACTTTAATTATCTTACTGGTATATCACTGGGGTAAGAAGCAGCTTTCCTAAGATAATTTTATTATGATATACAGGAAGACAAATACAAGACAAAATGAAAAATACAGAGCCTAAGAGAACAGTCCACTTTTCTAATTTAGTGACTGATCACTAAACTTACTGGCACTTCCCATGTGAAACCTAGAAATGGGCAGAGTAAGAAGAGACCTTTTCCTCTATCTGTTGGTGACTCCAACAAGATGTTTGGAAATCGACCCCATTAACACAACACTCATACCTCATTCTGCCTTTTAAGGATGCCCAGCAAAACAGACATAAGAATTCAAATGCAGATGTAATAACTGAACCAAAGGTCAGTGATGTCACTTCAGTAATTCCAACTGTCCTTTTCATACCCAGGTGTCTAACATTCATAAAATGCACTGATTTAAAGTGTGTAATTCAATGGTTTCAAATTATTCACAGAACTGCGCAACCATCACCACAATCTAATTTCAGAACATACCTGTCACTACGAAAGAACTCTGTACCCATTTGCAGTCACTCCCTATTCTCCCCCGTCTTTAGTCCCTGGTAATTACTAACTTACTTTATGTTTAAAATTAGCCTTTTCTAGATATCCCTTATCAATGGAATTATATCATATGTGCCTTTTGTTACTGGCTTTTTTCACTTAGCATACTGTTTTCAAGGTTAATCCATGTTGTAGCATGTGTCAGAACTTAACTTTATAGATGAATGATATTCTATTGTTTTCTTCCTTTATTTTTATTGTATTTTTTCCATTACCATTTAGTCCCCTTGTACCCCCTTGGCCCCTGCAATCACCACGCTGCTGTTCATGAGTCTTTTCCTTTTTGCTCAGTCCCTCTACCCCTTTAGCTGTCATCCTGTTCTGAGTGTCTCTATTTTCCTTGTTAGTTCAGTTTGCTCACTAGATTCCACATGTGAGTGAAATCACATGGTATTTGTCTTTCTCTATGCAGCTTATTTCACTTAGCACAATGTTCTCCAGGCCCATCCATGCTGTCGCAAAGGTCTATTGTAAGCGTATATTACACTTGTTTATTTATTCATTTGTTGAGGAACACTTGGGGTGTTTCCACTTTAACTGCATCATTTTATATGCCCAGCAGCAGGGTATGAGGGTTCCAATTTCTCCACAACGTCAAAAACTGTATTTTAAATAAGAAGTCAGTATTTATGTACCTGGACTGAAGAGTACTATTGCCTTCAGGTAAGCATATTCGTACCCATCAATGCAGAGTTTAACCATGCTGTTACAAAACTCCTGGAGTTTGAAGATGTGCTCCATCAGTAACTTTCTTCTTTCTGTTGTCATTTTGTCTTCAATTAAACACAAACAGGCAAACAAAAGCTTCTAGTTTTCTGTTAAAATGTATGACTATTTTTATTCAATATAGTTTCTTCTCACTAATTTCCAGCTTTAAATATAACCAATCTATAAATGTTTAAAATTCAGTATCTCTGCAAGTATAGATGAAACTAATAATGATCTTTAGACATTGTTCATTCAAGAAAAAAAAACCAAGCTGTTAGTATAAAAAACCCTAAATGTAATGTTTCCTTCAAAATATACCTTTGAGAAGATATGAAGATAATCATCTGAAACACCGGCCAACCAAAGTTCAAAAAATTCAAATTTTGGTTAACAGAATTTTATTTATGCTTGTATTGATTTTAAAAACTGAGCAAAATCATCTAGATTTTCAAAGGTTACCAAGACTACTAAAATAAAAATAATGAGCAAAAAAGAGCAAAGAAAAACTAAGTAAAGTAAACTTTTATGATGAATATTTTAATTTACTGTGCAGAGATATGTTTCAAACACATCTAACTGGTCAACCACAGCTTTAGTGAAGGCAGGCTGTGTAACATGTTACACACTTATGAGAAGTCAATCAAGATCAGGAGTCCACACACAAAATAGGCATGTAATGCTGCTTTCTAGATCGACTGCTGATGAAATTTTAAGGTGACTTCTCTACCCTTGAATATGAGGAAGCAGATAATTTAAAAAGCATTTAAAACAGTGGGAAATGGAGTATGTTAGGAAATAAAACGTAATTCCCATTTTATAAATTATTCCTAAACTCAAGTGGCAGTTTCTATTTGAGGATGGGGCACTTTCTTGGTCAGTCTTATGCCAGTAAATATTTATAAATCAGTGACTGCCTGTCTCCTTGAATGTATAAAAGCTGTAGCCGCCTCGACATCAAGAAAAGGAAAAAAGAAAATAAGGATTATTCTGTGACTCTTTAGTACTTTTAAAATAAAAGAATACACCCTGATGAATTGAGAAAAGAGTCTTGGAATTCAAAGGGTTGAAATGAAGACAGGTAGTTTAAAAACTGGTTGGAAGAATACATTCTAAAATAATTGATCGCTTCTACATAAGCTAACCCTGAATTCCTTGGTACCTGTGCCAAAGCACAAACATTCACAAGGCCTTGTCAGAAAGAGTCAGCCAGACTTACATGTAATTGTTTCAACTTTGTTGTGCTTTAAAATACTTAAAAATTTAAATATTCAAAAATATTTTCTTGGTGATCAGTGAAACTATCAAAATGTAAAAATAATCTAAAGCAAAAAAGATGTTGGTACCTAAGGCATTATCATCAGGTATGTAACTTTAATAGTAACACTTTATAAAACTGACATCCCCTCTCATATCCCAGAAAAGGAAATAAGGTGCTTTTTATACCTTGTTGAAGGCTACTGTGAAGGCAATTGACAAATGTTGCTAATATAGTTGCCACATTCATTACTTGCCAGCACTGGGCAAGACCAAGAGTAAAAAGTTCATTCCAATAAGCTTTCACCAATGATATGCTGTTTTCTTGCCTATTAAAAAAAAACACACACACAAATTAGATATTATTTAAATATATTTTATAAACTTCACAACTGACACATACATTTAAAGTAAAATACCACTGAAGTACAATTACTCTAGAAAGACTAACTGGGCACAGACAGTCAGCTCTGCGTTCTGTATACCTGATAGCACCTGAAGAGTAAGGCTTAGAAATTTAATTAGTTAGCTCATTAATCAACCAGCTAGTTTATAAGAACAGTTTCAGACTACAGAAATTGGGGTTTTAATGCCACATTTCATGGAAACAGATTGCATAAAGATTGTTTTAAAAAATTAAAAGCAAAAGCATGCATTTAAAAAACCTTTTACAAGTTTTATTTTTCTCTAAATGCCAATAAATACTGTTTTTTTTAAAGACAATCAGAATTATTTGATGGTAGGTAAACAATCACGTTCCTGGGAGAAATGGTTTCTTCTTTAAGTATGTTTGAGATGAGATGTTATCTCTATGAGATAAGAAGGACATTACTAGGGTAAGGAGGATAAGAAAGGTCCAAAGTTCTTTCCTGAATTTCTTCTACAGAAGAAATCTCAGTGGTGTGAGAGAACAGAAAAAGTATTAGAGGTCAAAAGCCAGGGTTATAAAACCTAAATCGTCCACTTATTATCCATTTGAAATCAGGAAAATTAGTTTCCCAAGTCTCAGGCTGTTTAGCTATATAGAAAGCAGAGACACTACATAACCTCTATCTCCTTCAGATATGTAAGATGCAAATGGAAGTATTATGTGAACAGGCCATGACATAAAGTATAAAAGCCAGGCACTGTTTGAAGCACTGGAGAAATTGCAACAAACATGATGGATTACATCTATCTTCATAAAACAAAAGGGCAACATAATAAACATATCTTTAATAAAAATTCTACGTTACTATAAAGTAGAATGCTGCATTAGAAAATGGGGGAGGAGGGGTTGTGTTCAGGTAAGGTGGTTAGGAAGAGTTTACTAAGGGCCTGGTATTTGAGTCATTTGAGTAGAGAAAGACAGAAAAGAACTAAAAAAAAATACATAAATAAAAAAAATTAAAAAAATTAAAAAATCTAGGGGAACAGTAATCCAGGAAGGAAAGACAAGGGCCAAACTTGTTGAGGTGAAAACACCATGTGGTATGTACTCATAAAACCTGTTGAGTGAATTATAAATGCTATCCTCCCTTCTTTTTAAAAAATATTCACCCTGACTGGTGTGGCTCAGTAGATTGAGCGCCAACCAGCCTGAGAACTGAAAAATCACTGGTTCGATTCCCAGCCAGGGCACAAGTCTGGGTTGTGGGCCAGGTCCCCAGTTGGGAGTATGCCAGATGCAACTGATCAGTTTCTCTCCCTTTCTTCCTCCCTTACCCTCTCTCTAAAAGCAGATTAACAAAACCTTTAAAAAAGTGCAATACATTGGCCTCTTTTCCCTTAAATTATAAAATAAAAGATGATAACTGCCAATACAACAATAGTCATCGGTGTGAATGAATCAAAATTATATGTTTTTTTCTGGTCAGAGCAGCAAAAACTATTTTTTGGGTGTGCCAGAGAATTCCAGTCATTAGTTTATATGTAGCATGAGATAAAAACGGTTGAAAATCACTGTCTTAACATATAGCTCAGAGCTCACTTAAAAAATAAAAACATTCTCTTACCACATTCTTCTCCCAAGGTAGTTTATCATTCCCCCTTTGGTGCCACATATTCTTTTATATTTTTATACTTATTTCATGGTGTTCTAATTTATTGGTTTAGGTGTCTGTCTCCTATACTAGATTAACACCTTACTGAAGGCAAAGACACCCAAATTCATTTCTGTAACTCTGTCAACAGCACAATAGACGGCATAGAAAAGAAATTCAGCAAATGAATGCAGGGGATATAGAACAGGGGAAGTAAAAATTTAGAAAAGAGAGTTAAAAGGACCCTGTGGACCCGGACACTTTTCCTATTAAACAGTCTTTAAACCAAAGATTTCTTTTCCCCAAAGAGGGTGAAGTTGGTAAGAACATCCTGATAGGATCTCCCTGGCTGGTGTGGCTCAGTGGATTGAGTGCCGGCCTGTAAACTAGGTCCCCACAGTTACGGGTGTGCAAGAGGCAACTGATTGATGTCTCTCTTGCACATCGATGTTTCTCTCCCTCTTTCTCCTTCTCTTCCCCTATCTCTAAAAATAAATAAAATATTTTTTTAAAAAACATCCTAATAGGAAATATGTACACACTGATGAAAGGTACTTAAATTTTTTTCTTATTAAACCTTTAAAATTACGTTAATCAATGTGTTTAACAGAAATCATTTATCAAGTTAAAACCCATAGCCATCTTTATGATATTACATTTTATTTGAGAACAGAATATACTCAAACAAAAAGTTTGTATTGCCAACTTAAGAGTTATAGAAAGTTAATTACTTTCACTGGGAATTACTCAGGTGAAATTTTTAATCCAGGCTGATCACTGTTTCCCATTTAGTATCTGAGAAATGGCTATTTAAGATTTATTTAAAAGTAATGTTTAAGTGAAAATAAAATCAGTATTTTTAAATCTCCATATAAAAATAATTAAAATTTTGATCCCAAACAAAATAAAATATAACAAGATACCATTTTTATTTATCAGAAAAGATGGATAAAATCCAGAACTAAAGAAGGTGTGAGAAAATAAGCATTTGTTCTCAGACATTGCTATTGTGGGTACAAACTGTCTCAGCATCTTTTCTGGAGAACAATTTCGTAGTACCCAGAAAAAACCTAAAAGGTATACCATACCCTCTTAGACTTAGCAGTTTCACTATTTATAAGAATGTATTTTACAGAAATACTAACACAAATACTTAGTCCTCATCCATCTGATTAATTCAAATTCTAAAGTATTCAGTATTAATAAATAGAGTTTACACAGCAGCTATACCAGTAGTTAATTTTAACTGCAAAGAACTCTGTGGCTGTTACACTGAAACCAATTTTCAATACAGATGAGAGGGAAATGTGGCTGCCACTATAAAAATTACACTATGTTATAACTGGAAACTCCAGGCTTTATTTTTGGTTTCTTCAATATTTGGATTCTTTCCACAGAATAATCACACTTAATTTAACAGAAATACTTAATATCAGTGGTGTTACAAATAATCAAGGAATTCAGATCACTACCCCTGAAGTCCTTCCTTTTGTGTTTTACTAGAACAATTAATAGCCTATTACTATAAAAAATAGCACCAGGTTACTTTTCAAGGTGTAAGTATGTCTTCAATTATACACCTGGGGAACTAAACTTAATGCTTTCAAATAAACTAACTGCTAATGTGTAAATTTACACTGCATTTTAATTTTTCTTAAAAAAGACTGGATAAATTATGAAAGTTAAATGTTATTCTGAGAGCAACAGCTAACAACTGTTTTAAAGGTTAACTTATAAATCATGCTCTTAGTCTAGGTAATAGTATTATTAAGTACAATATTTAATACATGATATTAACAGTACATCCAATGCCAACTAATAAACCAAATTACGAGGTTTTATGCATGCCTTTTAAAGTCATAATTCAGAGCCCTTCTGCTCAAGATGGAGGGATAGACACACTTCTCCTCCTCGCACAACCATAGAAAGAATTACAACCAGATCTCAAAAATGAAAAATATCCAGAACTGTCAGAAAATTGAGCTGCATGGAAGTCCAACAACCAAGGATTTAAAGAAGACACATTCATCCAGATGGGTAGGAGGGGTGGGGTTGCGGAGACAGGGCAGAGAGGTGGAGGTGGTGGCATGGAAAGTTCCACATTCACGTGTGGTTGATAAAAATCAGGGAGGATACGCTGGGAGTGAGTGATCCCAGCCCCAGGCCAGACCGCAAAGAATAGGGTTCCAGCACTGGGAAGATAACCCCCCATTACCTCTGGCTATAAAAACCACTGGGGGCTGGGGTGGTGGAAGAACTGCCAAATTTTTAGCGCTTAAATGGCCTGCATGGTTTTAGAATGAACGCAAACCACAGGGCAGCAGGTGGACAGGCACCAACAGCATATGGGAAGTGGGTGAAGTGACTAGAAACGGGTCAAATGCTGGACACACCCCCAGAAGCCAAGCAGCCACACTGTCCTTTCTCTGAGACCCCTCCCCTCACACAGAGCCACAAAGCAATGAAGCAGGTTGTCCTGCCCTGGCAATTACCTAAGGCTCCGCCCCATACAATTTACAGATGCCTCTTCTACATAGGCCATGCTATTAAGACAGGGAGTAAAAGCAGCTCTACCTAATATGCAGAAGCAAATATAGGGAGGCTGCCAAATTAGGAAGGCAAAGAAATGTGGCTCAAATGAAAGAATAGAACAAAACCCCAGAAAAAGAACTAAAAGAATGAGGTAAGCAACCTATGAGATGCAGAGTTCAAAACACTGGTTATCACAATGCTCAGAGATATTGAGTACAGCACAAAACAAAGAAAGAAATGAATGTTACACATAGTGACATAAAGAAAATCTACAGGGAACCAACAGTGAAGGGGAGAAAGCTGGGATTCAAATCAATAATTTGGAACAAAAGGAAGAAACAAACATTCAACCAGAACAGAAAGAAGAAACAAGAATTCAAAATAAAAAAACAAACATGAGGAGAGGCTTAGGAACCTGTGGGACAACTTGAACTGTACCAATGTCCAAATCTAGAGATGCCAGGAGAAAAGGAAGAGCAAGAAATTGAAAACTTATTTGAAAAAATAATGAAAGAAAGCTTCCCTAATTTGACCAAGGAAATAGACATACAAGTCCAGGAAGCCCAGAGAGTCCCAAACAAGTTGGACCCAAAGTGGACCACAACAAGACATATCATAATTAAAATGCCAAAGGTGAAAGATAAAGAGAGAATTTAAAAGCAAGAGAAAAGCAGAAAGTTAGAAACTTTGCAGGCAAGGTTTCTAACCTACAACCCCTGCATGTGCCCTGACCAAGAATTGATCCAACAACCTTTTGCTTTGTGAGATGATGCCCAGCCGAGCCACACCTGTCAGGGCAATCACACAATTTTGATTAAAAAAAAAAAAAAAAAAAAGGAAAGCAACCAAAATATAGTTTTATTTACACAGAAAATAACTTTCCCATTCTTAGTCACCTTTCCATTCTCCTCCAAATACAGTACTACATTCTCATAAAGCAGGAATATAGATGTTTTGGCCTATCAGATATTTTAATGGGGAAGGAGATGCTAAAGTCCAGAAACTTCAAGTTTCAGCTTGCTACTGTAAAGTCCCCTAACAGAATGAAAATTTCCCTTGCTAGGAAAGAGCTAACAAAGAAATAAATTAAAGAAATGTCATCACTTAAAAAAAAAAAAGATTTTATTTGTTTTTGGATGGGGGGAAGGGAGAAAGAGAGGGAGAGATACATTGACTGGTTGCTTCTTGCACACCCCCTGCTGGGGACCTGGCCCATGGCCCAGGCACATACCCTGACTGGGAATCGAACCAGTGACCTTTCACTTCATAGGCTGGCACTCAATCTACTGAGCCACACCAGCCAGGGCACCTCTTTTAAAAAGAGGAAAAATACTGGAAATGTTTATACCTCATAAAATTATCCCATACGCCAGTATTTCTTAGCCTTTTTAAATCCTATTCTCCTAAGTAATTGAAAGATTTCCTTCACACTAAAAATTTTACCTCTCTCCCAGTCAGGGCACGTGCATGGTTTGTGGGCTGGGTCCCCAGTTGGGGGTGAGTGAGAGGCAACAGCACATTGATGTTTCTCTCCCTCTTTCTTCCTCCCTTCCCCTCTCTCTAAAAAACAAATAAATAAAATCTTGTAAAAAAAAAACCCAAAAAACCCAAAACAAAACAAATTTTGCAGGCAAGAAAAGGCAAGGACATACAACCAAGAATACTCTATCCAACAAAGCTATCATTGAGAATGGAAGGGCACATAAAGTGCTTCCCAGACAAGGTAACATTAAAGGAATTTATCATCAACAGGCCATTGTTACATGAAATGTTAAAGGGAGTTATTTAAGAAAAAGAAGAACATCCAAACAATGAACATTAAAATGACAAAAGTCACAACTATCAACAACTAAATCTAAAAAACAAAAAACTAACCAAACAACCAGAATAGGAACAAAAATCATAGATATGGAGATCATTTGAAGGGTTATCAGCTGGGAGGAGGAAAGAGGTAAAAGGGGGAAATGTTATAGGGATTAAGGAGCATAGGTAGGAAGAAAACAGACAGGGGGATGTTAAGAATAGTACAGGAAAGGGAGAAGCCAAGGAACTTACACACATGACCCATGGACATGAACTAAGGGGGGGATTGCTGGAGGGAGGGGGCTACAAGGCAGAGAGGGGCAAAGGGGGAAAAACTGGGACACCTATAACAGCATAATCAATAAAATATACTTAAAAAAATAACAGGAAAAAAGTCATAATTCAATTATGTTTCTTAGTTACACTAAAATTTTCTCTAAGGATAAAGGATGGGCAGTTCTTATTCCTTAAACACATGAATAGAATATGAAAGTGAACTGTTTACAAAATCACTTTGGTGAGTAGGGTCCTGTAACTAGAACAAGGATCCTGTCACTAGAATAATACTTTTCGAATTATGGGCTTGCTTAACATTTTCCATGGTTTCTTTGCTTCTTCATTCCAGTTACCTTAAAGTAATCTAAATAAATTTGGCAAACTTTAGGTAAAGCTTGGGTTTCTTATAGTAGATCATTTTCATTAACATCTGATTAGTTCAGAACAGGAAATAGATGTGCTATTCAGCAAAAGAACCAAAGTTCTAAATTATCACAGTGGTACAGTGGGTTTACATTTTCTTCCTTTTTTATTGTTTCCAATCACATGACTGGAAAACAGTTATTTCTGTTTTTAAACACACTGTTAACAAGTTTCAGCTCCTTATTAAAATGCTTGAGATGAACACTAGTGGTGGAAGGAAAACAAACCCCAGGACATCCCTACAGGCTCCCCATATTTAAGTCTTTCAGGGACAGACTACTATGAATGCTGGCCAGGATTTATCAGCTCTATCGCACATATCCCATTCAAACTGTTAACCGAATCAAATTATGAAACATGGACACTCTTCCACATAAATATAAATATAGAAAATACGAACCGCCATATTTGTAACATAAATGACAAAACTTAAAAAGTTATGCTATAACATTTTTTTCCTTTAATATAGATCCTCCCAAAATAAAAGTTCTTGCTTAATACACATCAGTGCTACAAAATCACATTTATGTTTAAGACTTCCACACACTTACCCTAAAGCCTGGAAGGAAGGAATGGAAAGTGCCCAGTGCATGGACAGGAACAGCAGTCTGGAGGCGGACTCCCCGATGTAGTGCACATTCAGGTACTCCGGCATGGGAGACGGCATGGTGAGCTGGTGTGGACAGGCACTGAGGTAAATTCTCTTATAACTGACAGTTCCAAACTGTCATTTCTTTGAAAAGGTTAAATGTAAACGTATTACATATGAAACTAATAGAGTCAGCAAAGGCAAACCTCGAAATAATCAAAGTCACTGGATTTTACTGCTAAAAATAGGATTTAAAATAAATGAGTAGATCATAGTTTCTAAAGCAATATTCAGACAAGCAGAGTCCTATTTAATAAATACCAACCATGATATTATCTGATTATGTTTTTAAAAGTTACTTCCTATCTTGGTCTAACAATGTGTTTCTTCCTTTCCTCCCTTTCTTTATTAACAATGGTATACAACCAATTCAGTATAAGGAACAATCAACCCTGTATGTTAAACGCTCCTTTCATTTAGGCTATGGAGTTAAATTCAGATGGTTACAGGGTGAGAAGAGTATTGGGTGAGGCAGGGCTGCAGGTGCCATCTGGGAGGTGGATATTCCCAGATAAAAACCAGTGCATTTGACACATCATGAATGCCAATATTAAAGTAAAAAAAAATATGTATAAGTGTTCTAAAAGCTAACTTTTATAGACTTAACCCATTAACTGATTAACTATGACTTACAAACAGGATTTACTAAGCCATTATTTTATATAGGAAGATATATATGTTTTAGTTGCTGTTTTGAATTCTATTAGGGATGTTTCTGACTTTTAAAAGCACAACAAATATACTTTGATTTTTGAAAGGAAGATTAAAATCAAAATGGATAATACAACATAAAAATTATAAAATATATATATGGAAATACCCTGAAAGCTACATGTGAATCGCTGAGAAGTGGCCCCTCTTTTTCGATGTAACTTATGCTTGAGTCTCCAGCAATTAGGTGTACGCTTCCTTCCATGCCCTCTACTGAGCTCTGACAGGCTGTGCTCTCTCCAGGATTCAATGCTTTTGCAAGAGTGTCAAATGCCCTATAAGGAGACATCAGAAGCTGTGAGCTTGGCCAATCTCCACAATAAAATAAAAATTCTACATAAAATTCTGGAATTAAGATTTAGGCCTAAAAAACTGTTTAGAAAATAAAACTTTGGTGTATCACTGAACACTCTATTTCAGTGATATTTATGACTCTCCAAAAGCAACAAATTAAGACTTCATATGTATGATACATATGTATGATACATATTAATATATTACCAGAGAACTAGTCTTTTAAAAAATCTTATGTAATTAACGGGGAGAAAAATCCTTATACTTTGGTATGAAAATATGCTTTTATAAGTTATATACTTGTTACTACAATATATCAGCCCATTTACTTTACAAAGAGCGATTACTTAAAAGAACAAGGGCTAGAACTTATGTTGACTTTATTCTATATAATACAAAGTTAGGCTTTAATTTTACTTAAAAATTCAGAGAATATTTTTAAACTTACGGTTATATAGATACATCTAAACTGTAAGAATTTGAGATTAGGATGGCAAATAATGAACTAATGGTAGCAAATAATTTTTCAAAATAGTTCCCCATATTTTTTTAATGAGATGCCTTCTAAATGCTTTAAAAGTTGTTGTTCCACAAAGTGCTTATTGAGACTCTTAAAGGTAGTTTCTTCAATATTTTAGGTGATAAACAGAGTGTGAAAAAAGCCTGAAGAAATCTGATTTCCACATGCTAAGTATTAATATTGAGAGAATGAGAAATAGAATTCTGATAGGAGTTTCCTGAACTATAACTTAAAAAATGTAGTTGATTCAACTAAGTCTTTAAATCTGTTTCATCATTAAAAATTGGTGGGGAAAATAAATGACTGCATAATAAAACAAATGTTTAACTCTAAATACACAGAAGACAAAAACTAGCAACCGAACAATCCAAAATATTAGACCCAGATTATCATCTTCAGTGGGAAAAAACTCCTGAAATTTATGACTACATTCTAACTTAGTGTTCACTTATTGCTGATTACTTAGAACGTAACTTACTGGAAAACACTTAACACTGAATGCAGTTAAAACTTACTATGCCTTAAATATTCTAAGTCTAATAGAAATACTTGTTTTCTGAAATTTCTATAAATAGTATTCAATACAAAAGTATGGCAAGAAATACTAAAGGACACATAAGATCAAAACAGGCCTTACCTTGAAACATCACCGTTGGTATGCATTTCTTGATTAAATTCACACAAAGAGGTATCACCATTGCTTAATCCTTCAGTCACAGACATTTTGTTACTATTTTGAGAAAGTCCTTTAGTTTTTCCAAGATTTGCTAATGATGTAACCACACTAGCCAATGTACTTAAATCTCCTTGACATGATTCAGCCTTTAAAAAAAAAAAAAAGGATTAAAACTCTGCAAGTTAGTATCAATAAACTTTTAAATCTGAAATATCCAATTCTAGATTATAAAATGCCAAAAGAAAAGTACTGCGATTAAGATGAAACCTAAAAAGTAAATCAAAGAGCTTTGAGCATACAGAAACTTCTTGAGGAAAAAACAAGTTTAAAAACATCATGTACATTTCTTATGTTCATACAAAATGTTTATACAAAAGCTACTTCAAACCAAAAATGACACAACACAGCCTCTTCCTCTAGTAAAAGGATATTAAATTAGATGATGCTTTATTAGTATTAAAATTTCCAAGACATATTATATAAAGTTACACAGAATGTAATAAAATTATTAGTGAAAAGAAGAAAAAAATGTAAATGTATTATTGGACAGAATTCCTAGGATCCCAACTTTTAGCAGCTATTGTGCTAAATGTGTTAAATACCAGGAAATGTGTGGGTGAAATCTATTTACATATTTAAGATACTATGTTACACATTGCTTATTTGCCCACTGTCTTCAGCTTATTTTTCTTAATGATGTATATATTTGCATATTATTTACATACTATTAACTATAAATTTTTTATAAAAGAAAATTTCCTTAACTCTTGACTACCCAGAAATATAATTTATACAACAAAGGCAGATAAGTGCTTGATTGTTCTTCTATTTATCAATTTTCAGAGCAATTAAGTCAATACCCTAGAAATCTCTAATGGTGACAGATGAGCTGTATCATTTTTAATTTCATAGATTTTTACATACTTGATATGTTTAAATCCATTAGTCATTCTATTTTATTTTAAATGCTCAAATTATTTTATCCTAACCTAATGAGAGGCCTTCATTTGCCTTCTATGGCATATTGATAGGATCCCTTAATGATGGTTTTTTTTTTTTTTAACATTTTACTTATTTATTTTTAGAGAGAGGGAAGGAGAGGAGAGAAACATCAATATGTGCTAGCCTCTCGTGTGCCCTCCACTGGGTACCTGGCCTGCAACCCAGGCATGTGCTCTAACTGGGAATCAAACCACTGACTCTTTGGTTGTAAAATAAAAGATACATTTTTCATTTTCACCAAAAACTTGATTGATTTGGATATTGAGTATATCAGCTGTCTCCCATGTGGTATAACATTGATTGTTCACAATTAATGTCTTGATTTGACCACTATCAACTTCAACTGGTCTACCTAACTGTAGAGTATTGTCCAGCGAGAAATCTCCAACATAAAACTTCGCAAACCCCTTTTTTTGACCTGTCTGATCATCCCCAGCACCTTCTCCATACACTGCACAAATCTTTTGCATTTCAGTTGTGGTTTTACCTTTCTTTAAATAATAAAGCATAATATGTCAAAAATGTTGTTTATTTTCTTCCATCTTCAATATTAAAATGGCTACACAAAAATTCACCCATTTTGATAATTTTTTAAAAAATGCATGCTGACATGACAGCTGTCATAATGCCATCTAACAAAACTGTTTTGAATGAAGTTAAAGACAACTAAGCACTACTAGAACCACCTTACGGGAAAAAAAAAAACCCCAAACTTTTTGGCCAACCCAGAATTTTTTTAATCCTGCCCACAACCCTGTGAAATAGGAATCATCACCCCTTTACTGCTGACAAGAATTATCCATTGTCACTACAGCAGTAAACAGGGGAAGCGGAATAGGATCAGGTCTGGGGGGAAAGCCCATGCTCCTAAGCATTTTGCTCCAGTCCTCTTATATATGAGTAAAAGTTTAACGTTTCTAGGTGTCTTAATTTTCAACTAACACTTATATTCTCTTCCATGTCATAACATATCTATGTAACTAAATTTTGAAGTTTTGCTACTCTTATGCAACGTGGAAAGACGTCAATCTCTGACTTGACAATCTGGGAACCATTTGTCAGAAACCACACAAGATTGTTACTGCAATTTTTTTTCATTTTTATTTTTTTGGTACACTGTTCCTGGAAGTACTACAATACTAGGTCAATGTGTGGAGTGAAGCCCCTATTCTATCTCCTAACTCCAAAAATCCACTTAATATATTATTGTCCTCAGAGGACATATCAGACATTAAACTGGTAAGAACAGATACTACACTTGACCTTAGCCAAAAGGCTGAGAAGCAGTGCTATTACAATTTAATACAAAGATATATAAGAATGAATGCACAATGTCTGGACAAATAGTAATTTCTCAACAAAACTTAATTCTCTTCCTTTCCCAAAGGAATTAATGTGTCAAAGAAATTGTAACTACCAATGCAATCTTGAATCATATAGACAAGGCTGAGTAAAATCTTGTTAACTCCAAAATGTATGGTAAGAGGCCAAATTTCTCATTTAGTAGCAACATGCTAAAGCCAGCCAGTAAGGCAGATACTCTCACTCTCCCTATTTTACAGATGAAAAGGGAAAATGAGGCACTGAGAGGTCAAATAACTTGCCCAAGGTTAGTTCTGTAATTGGCAGCTGAAATTTGACTCAAGAGCACAAGTATTAAGAAAGCCTTCAAGTATCAAGCAACAAATACATAACAAATTTGGCCATATATAGGATGAATAATCTTATAGGGTATATAAAACCAGATCACATTGCAGGCCAAGACAAACAAGTCATAGGGGCTTCCTAAAATCTGTTTTCAGATAGGAGTCTTTAGGAGAAAATTTTTTGTTCTCATAAGGGAGTTTCTGAAGACTACAGAAATTTCATATGCTCGATCTAAATAAACATACCTTTTCTCCCTAAACAAACAAACCTTTTTTCCCTTTAGACTCCTTGCTCAATAAGGAGCTGCTCCAAATCTCTAAGACAGGGGTGTCAAACTCATTTTCACCAGGGGCCACATCAGCCTCCCAGTTGCCTTGAAAGGGCTGAATGTAATTTCAATTCCTTAACAGTGAAAGAGTAGTTACATTTATACAGTCCCAAAATTATTTCGGCCCTTTGAAGGCAACCGCTAGGCTGATGTGGTCCCGGTGAAAACGAGTTTGACACCCCTGCTCTAAGAGAACCCAGATGACTTGGATACATAAAATGAGAGCTCTTGCATTCCTATTCCTACTCTTCACTCAAGTCAATGATTTGAGTCAGGTGTGTGAGGATTTCTCTTGGCACTATAAAATCTGTAGTGCAATATAAAAGAAACATTAAAATTTTTTCATGTATTATAAGTATCTATTTAGGAGGACTTTTATTCCAAGATGAAAAACAACCTGAAAGACTTTTGAATGTCTGTCATTTTCACAGTGAAGCTATAATTTGTCCTAGTGAATAAACATTTCTACTGATAAAGTTAATTTTTATAGTATTTGTATCCACAAAATGGAGGGCAGCATAGTGGGCCCCCTCATACCACAAATCTTAACAAAGCCAGCCTGTACTTACAGGAAAATCAAGGAAAGCTAACATAACACCAATCACAATCCTCCAACTCAACTTCGGCTAGCTTCTTTGAACCTAGGAAAACAGGACCTGCTGGCCTTAAAAGGAAATCTCTGACTTTGCAGCCAACCATGCCCGGCTCCTTGTTGCTGCTTCTGACTCTATAAAACTCAATCTTGCCCAAAATCCTCCCTGGGAAAGAGTGTTCCATGGCTTATGAGGCACTGTATTCCCCCAACGCATGGATTATTTTCCCTTCAAGAAAGAGCACCAAACTCACTGCTAAATTGTTTTACTTTTGTCATTTGATACTACCAAATAGTTGACAATTTATATTTTTAAAAAAGCCAACAACTTGTAGCAGGAAATATTTAAGATCAAATCAACTGACTAAACTGATAAAGAAAAGCAAACCATTTTAAAAGCTTAAAAATATTTAATCTTTAAATTAATTGCACTAACCACACCTTATCTGGTGTCATCAGCACAGCTGACTCAGTTTTTACTCCAGACTGATGAATGTTCACAAACATTCCTGAATCTAACAGTCCTGTTGACCTGTGACAAATAAAAACAAATTTTAGGCTTAGTTTCAGTGGGAAGAAAAACAAGTGACCAGCTACTTAGTATGTTTTACTTGTTTTTTACTCTACCTTGCAGTTTCACTCTCTGTCACGAAAGTGGGAGTTGCAGCTAATGGGCTTCGAAGGTCTTTTCGAATGTAGATTTTTTCTGTTGAAGCGGCACAGTTGGAAGATTTTTCTCGTGATACTTCAATGGGTTTTCTTTCACACTGAACAGCTACAAAAATGTGTTAGACTATGTCACAATGCAGAGGTTACAGACAATTATAAACATAAGCTCTAGGTCAGCAACGCTGCTCATGGGACACATGGTCACCACAACTGAACCCAATGATAACCAACCACCAATCTTCAAAATTATCTGCACATTTAACAAAACTGCTTTAGAAAACTGTAACAGTAAACAGTGAAAATGGCCATTTTGCATCTCTCATTCTCTTTTCCTGTCACTGCTATGGTAGAAATGTAGAGGAACTATTATCTTTTAAAATCTCACTGTTGAGAACAAAAACTGAAGTTAGGAGTCCCTTTACTTATATCTGTATGAGAGTTTTATAAAATGAAACCATATTTAATCATTTGAAAACAATACTAGTAAGAGCCACAAAAAGACCAGTTAGATTTTTTCCTCTTTTAGTTGAGGGCAGTTTGAGAAATAATTCAACTGCTTAGTCTTCATTTATAAAATATATTTCACTTATTTTATAGGAATTATATTTCATGATATTAAGAAGACATTGTTTGTATAGTCAAATGTACATTTTCTGAGGAAAAAAGCCAACAATATTCAAATCCAAGTTCTGCCACTTATTAGTTGTGTGACCTTGGACAAACTACTAAATTTGTTTACACAAATTGTAAAGTGGGTAACAGTAGTACCAACTGTATAGACTTTTGCTATGAGAATAAGAAACTTATTTCATACACTACAAAGTCAGGCATAGTAAGAGCTCAATCAATATCAGCTATCAAAAACCAAACTTATTTAGCCCTGGCTGGTATGGCTCAGTGGACTGAGTGCTGGCATGTGACCCAAAATATCGCCGGTTCAATTCCTAGTCAGGACATATTCCTCAGTTTCAGGCCAGGTCCCCAGTAGGGAGTGCTCTAGAGGTAGCCACACATAGATGTTTCTCTCCTTCACTTTCTCCCTCCCTTCCCCTCTAAAAATAGTGAAATATTTAAAAATATATATATATTTAAAAAACAACTAAATTTATTTAGTTAGTTGTGCTTATGTTCAAACTGCAAATATGCAAGTGGCATATAGCCATTCAATAAATACTTGTTGAATGAATTAAAAAATACATACATATGTACATATTTTGATATTTTAAGTTGGAAAACTATAAATTAAAAAGCATGTAAAACTGACATATTTTAATGTGCTAATTTTAAGATACTTCTAGAGTTTTCCTGAATCCTTAATTTTCTCCTTTAAAGCTAATACATACAGTCTTGTTTCATTCCAAACGCAATACACCTCTGTAACCTGCAGTATTGACAGCGGTTTCGATGGTGTTTATTGATAATACAGTCCTTTGATCCTCGACATGAATAAACTAAGTTTTTTCGGATACTTCTTTTAAAAAATCCTTTGCAGCCTTCACAAGTTACTGCTCCATAATGACGCCCTAGAGACAAAACGTTTAGAAAAGTCACATATTTTAATAAACCCATTTCTTCCCTTTAAACAACATATGAGATAAAACTGAGATTTTTTTAGTTTATGACATAAGAAAAAATTTAGGAATCATCAAATAGAAAATGAAACAACCATATTATCTGATTGGATATATCAAACAACATTTTTTAAAATTTTATAAAGTAACCTCAATGATGGTATAGAAAATTGGGGAAAGAGAAGAAACAAAATCACTCAGCACCCCATAATTTAACATAGTAGTTATTTTCAGTTCTGATATCACAAATCCTACTTCTGTCAATTACTGTATAAATACATTTTAATCTGAAAACTACGATCTAAAAACAGGATATCAGTTCGTTGGTATCTGAATGATAATAATTCCTCCTCACTGTGGGTTCCACTTTTTAAATCTCTGGAAATACGTGTTGCATTCTGATTCACCTATCATTTCAAAAACTGTTTTTGTGGCACAAAAATCTATTATTACAAATTGAACACACTCTGAGAAAAGCTCTAGTGGAGATTTTTGTAATTACGCTATAGGAATAGATTAAAGAAAATTTTAAAAAAACCTGTGCCCTTAAACTATATATATCCCAATGGCACTTGTGAATACAGACAAATGAATGTGGGTTTGTATTTCTGGCCAGAACTAAGATGACTGGACCTTGAGTACTAGTAATAGGTTTGGAGAAATGCCTGCTGAGCTATGTGAAGAATTAAATAAAGGTAACCAGAGCTCTTCCACCTTATTCATTCCAGTTACCCTGTATTCCAAGAATGAGAACAGGGCTCAACAGGTAGGTTAATAACTTAATGTTACATATTACTAAAAATCACAACTCATTTTTAAGCAATTCTTTGACAAAACTGTTGTCATATTCAAAAAAATTTCCACACATTCAGTTTACTTTCAAACGGTTAACTTTGATAATTCTTTGAAATACGCATTTTACGTCATTGCAAGATCAAATTAAACAGCAATGAAGAGAAAAATCTTTATGTGAATAAAAAGCTCTGGGGAAAAAAAATCAGTTAAATTTCATGGCCACAAATATGAACCATGAAAAGCACATGCTCCTTTATTTTCTTGTGTTACTGTCAGTAGAAGAAACATGGTGGTGTGGTGGTTATTTTAACAACACAACACATACAGGAAGGCATTTTGAATGTTACCTGATGCTTTGTCTCCACATACTACGCAAAGATCAAAAATCTTATTTGGTCCTTGGTCTGAAGAATTATCTGTTAAGAGCTAGATAAACACCCCCCAAATAAAAACAAAACACAGTAATTTGTTATTATTCAATAATGACCTCATGTAAAAAAATTAAAAGAACATCAGTCTTACTTTTTGCTTTCTTTTTTATAAGTTACTCTGAAACTTTTAACATTATTATGCATATAGCATTTAAGATATTTGTAATTTTCTTAACAGGTAAAAATTTCAATGTTATAAGAAGCAGAGATAGATCTTTTAAATTTGTTTCATATAATTTCTTTAAAGTAAATAGACTATTAAACACATGAATTCATAAGTAGTTTTTAATACATCTCACAGACTCAGCCTTTAATATTCATATGGAACATGTCCAATTACTGCAGTTATCAGTCCCATCAAGACATTGTCTTCAAACCACTCAAAACCTTTCCAAATGGAATGACTAAAATATACTCTAACAGCATAAAAAAAAAAAAAAAAAAAACTCTAAATTTTTTTAAAAGAAAAGGAGTTATGAGGAAAAGAATTTCGATGATGTATTAGTTTACAGTCATGGGAATATAACTGATACACAGAGGTACAAACGTTTCATCAATGGGCTGCCTCAGGTGTGGGTTGGGGTAGTGGTCGAGAGCACAGACTCTGGAGTCTGATAAACCGCAGCAAGGCCACCCTCGGGGGCGCAGCTGTGGGTAACCACTGAGCCTCTTCAGATTATATACAGGGCTCATCACTAAGGACACCTAATGCTGGTACAGAAATACTCGTTTCTGCTTTTAGGTTTACCCTTCAACCTTTTCATCATTTTCTTTCAACCCTTTGAGAAGTGAACAAATTAATTCAACCCAAAAAATGTGACAGAGCATCCAGTAAACACCACCTCCCTGCTTTAAAACAACTCACAAAGTAATCATCTACTTTGACTCTTTTTCTTCTATGAGGGGTGTGAATTCCTTCAGGAGTAATTCTGATTTTAAAAACTTTAAACAGTCCATAAAACAGATGTCCTTTATTATGATATAGTGGTATTACTTCTTTTTTTATCACCATATAAATCAGTCCTCAATTTTAAAAAAAAGAGCCATATTCCGGTATTAGATGTCCTTTGAAAGTATCTAAGACAAATATCACTCTTTTCTTTAATAGTTTATCTATTGCAAATGGTTCTAATATTGTACCTGCTACCTATTTCTAATGGTGTAAGAGAGAGTAAGGAACTTGCTCACATGCCACCTTAGGTCCCTAAACCAGAAAGCAAATCATCTTAGCCCAGAGAATTCCATCCTATATTTGTTTCTCTTTCATTGCTTTTAGCTATGTTCCATAAAGTACCAATATTACCTTTATTTTTATACTACAGAAATTTTACAAAAAATAGTACTTTACAACAGAGAAATGTAACACATATTTCTTCTGCCAGGTGGTCAAGATTAATGTCACTAATCATAAAGCACAATGATATTAAGTACCCTTGATATGATGTGATGAAAATGGCACTTCACCTCTGCAACAACCCCAATCTAACAGGAGAAAAACAGCCCAAGTCTGAGTGGGGCGACCTCCATTATCCTAACCAGCACTCCTCAAAACTGTCAAGGCTGTCAGACACCAGGGAAGGCTGGGAAACGGTCACAGTGAAGATTAGTCTAAGGAGACATGGCAACTAACTGTAGTATGCCATTTTGAAACAAAAAAGAATATTAGGTAAAAATTAGGGAAAGCTAAAAAAAATCTATTAATTTTAGTTAATAATGTATCAGTATGAGCTCATTAATTGTAACAGATGTATCACACTAATGCAAAAATGCTAACAGGAGAAACTGCTGGGAGGTTATATGGGAACTCTGCATAGTAACTACTTAACACTTCTATAAACATAAAGCTTCTAAAAAGTTAAATCTATTAAAATAAAGATATGCATGTTATAATTTTTTTTAGTGATGGCTGTCTTGTTCATAACTTTTTATAAATCCTATCCATTTTTGACCTTAGCAGCTTCTAAAATGATGGTATTGTAATGGAAAGAACAGAATCTATTAGAAGATATAGGCAAGATTTTCTATTTTATAAATTAGGAGTTTTTAGTTACCATAAGGAATTTTCTTTGATCAGTTTTTCATCAAAAAAAAATAAGGAATCCAATTTTAAGAGGGCACTCCCCCAAAATCTCTCTGAAGGCAAACATAAGGGTTCATTTTATTTGTATTCATTATAGCAAAAAGCAGTAAAAATATCTACATAACCACAGACATTAGTGTGTAAAAGACCCAACTGGCTCTTGAAGAATAATGTATAACTAGCGAAAACTAACACCAACACAATGTAAAGTTAATCTGCACTACTGAGTTCCAATATTAAAGCAGACCACAGAGTAGATGGCTTGCTACATCAACCAAGATCTAGATGACAACAGGGGAGGCACGGTGACAAAGACAGCAGCTATGATACCAACTTCTTGATTTGGAAGCTGCTTGTTAGGTACAGGCAGCTCGGTCCTGGAAACTGCAGCTACAGAAGAGGCTCCTGATCTGGTGGTTTGTTAACTGTGCAGATGCAGCAGGTCTCTGAGAACCAAGTTCTAAAATGTGCTCCAGTAGTTATTTTTGGAAACCTGACCTGGAACTGTTTTCTTCAGCCTTCCCAATTCTTGAGCTCTCTAAAATTCTACTTTTGTAATCCTCTCCTGAGGATATGTTTATTGATTTTTAGAGGAAAGAAGGGAGGGAGTGTAACAGGGAGAGAAGGAGAAGGGGGGGAGAGGGAGAGAAGGAGGAAGAGGGAGGGAGAGAGAGAGAGAGAGAGACAGATAGAGACATAGATGAGAGAGAAAAACATTGATTGGTTATCTCCCATACACACTGTGACCAGGGATCGAACCTGCAACCTAGGTATGCGCCCTGACTGGAGACTGAACCCACAACCTCCTGGTGTATGGGACAATGCTCCAACCAACTGAGCCGCCCAGCCAGGGCTTCTCTGTATTCTTTATTAAATCTCTTCCTGCCAAAATAGCCAGAGTGGATCTTACTATATGCAACTAAGAACCCCCAAAATACATGGGTGTGAAGTACATGTAAGGAAAAGTATAGTGGCCTAGAGGAGAGGGCAGTCACCATAGATAATCTGCACAGCACATAATTTTATGGAAGATTTTTTTTTTCATACTGAACATGAAGGACCTGAAGTTTTAATGCCAGGACTTAGGACATGCTTTTTAATTCTTTTCAAGCATAAGCTGAAAAGATACTCTGTAGTTATTTACCTGGAGGTGTTGTGCAGACAGATCAGGAGTTGTGAAAAATAACTGGTTGACACCTGCCGCATCTGGAGTTGTGAGAAAAACTTTCCCTGGCGTGGAATCTTGCCTGGCCAGAATGACTTTGCTTGGAGTAGAGCCATCGTGATTTGTCAGAATGAACTGCTTGCCTGGTGTGTTATGCTCAAGGGCTGTCACAATCTGGATTTTCTGGCCAGTTTGCTGCTCTGTAACAACCTAACGCAATCATGTAGTATTAATAATCAAATCAACTCAAATTTTTTTTCTTGAAGAACACAATTTTCTCATACCTTCAACAAAGCTAGAAAAGCATACCCATTATATATATACTCACTATAATACACACACGCATCTTTTAAATTGGTAATTCTATTTCCATGAATTCTATCTTTCAGAAACAAACAAATGTACAAATAAATAAAGGTACAATAATAGTAAGAACATCGAGACCTCACTATTTTGATTCCTCCCCCTTCCCTTCCACCTTCCACTTAGACAAACATGTTTTGGGTGTATTCTATTTGCAAAGCACTGTTTGTTCTGGATCCTGAGAAAGAGAAATAAACAAAATCTTTGTTCTCATAAAGCTTTTATTTTAGTGAGAAAAGACAGATAAAAACCAAGTAAGCAAATAATATTGTCAGGTGGTATTAAGTGCTATGAAGAAAACTGAAACAGAGTAAGGTGGAAGTCACTGATGGAACCAAACAGACATGAGTGAGGTAACAGACCAAGGTTTAGGCCTGGCCAGGGGAAGTACATCCCAGGTAGAGGAAACAGAACATAAAAGAAGGTGGTGGGGCAGAAGTGTGCTGGACATACATAAGGCAAGAAGCACAGCAAGAGAGCTGTGTAAGTGAAACTAAGTGCAAGAGGGGGATTATGGTGACACAATAAAGACAGGGTCTGAGTGACAGCAGGGGCCAGATCATACAAGGCTTCCTAGGTCATACCAACTCTGGACTTCCTACCATGTGAAAGGGGCTATGCTGGAGGTCTATGGAGCAGGGAGTGCCAAGATCTTCAAAAAAGATCGCTCTAGATTTAGTGTGAAGACCAGATTGTGAATGTAAGAGCAGGATGGAGGGAGACTAGAAAGGATGCTACTGCACAGACACTGACAATATCTGGGTATTATCACACATGGGCAGAGATACTGGATGAGAACAGGGCAGTGGCCATGCTGGGGCATGGGGGACAACTGGATTTGGGGCAAGTTATGAAGGGAAAGGTGACAAGATAAGCCAATGGACTGGATGTGCAATATAAGGAGAGAAGTGTCAGAGATGACTATAAAATTTTAGCCTGAGGAATTGGGAGTAAAGAATTGCCATCTACCTAGATGGAGTACTCTGAGGAAGAGCAAATTCATGAATAAAGAAAACTAGCCCAGCACTGAGGGCTTTTGTTGTTCAGCAAATACTTTAGAGCAAAGTCATTAAGCCATTTTAATTCTTTGACTCAATTATTAAACGGCAGAGTTGGTTTGTTTTCACCTTTTTCTGTTCCCTGAAATATTTCCATAAAGATTATTTTCTATGCAAAATTTACAACAAAGTTCTGATCACTAATCCGTTTTTGTCCAGAGCAGTCTGTATTGATTATAGCTGCTGCCAATTTGAGCTTTTTTGCTGAGCATTATTTCCATCCTGTCCTATTTTTCTAGGTGCAGTTTTTAAATTTTGCCAATTTTATTTTATGTAGATTATTTCTACAAAGTCCAGTCTCTATCCTCCCTAAAAATTTTTTAAATTGTCAATGATACCCGAAGATGTGACTTTGAATCAGTTCATCCACAACAAATTTTACCATGCAAAATTTAAGCTGTTTTATGGTTTTATTATTATTATTTCTATCAGTAATATTCACCGTGAAAGGAGTAAAAATCTAACAGCTGACCCTTATTTCTTAGAGAAAACAGCATTAGGTGCATGCACGGTGCAACTGTAACTGGGTTGGGACACTATCCTTGGATGAGTAAAAGGATGTTTACTGCAGCATAGCAATTATAACTGGAAACTGAAGCAATCCAAATGGTCTTCAATCAAGAACAGTAAATAGACTAATAGACTATGCACAAAGTTTCCCAGCCTCAGGATCCCATTCCACTCAAAAATTACTAAGTGTCCCACAGGGCTTTTGTTCATGTGAGTTACTGTCTAGCTTAATAGAAGCTAGATTTCGTATCTGCCTCTGCATTTAATCTGTTGCAATATGTTATTTGGGTTAAAATATAAAAAGAAAAAAATAAAAAAGAAAACCCAGCCTTACATTTATTGATTGAAAAGGGGAGGAATCTTATATTAAGCCTCTTCACGCTGCAGAAACCGATCTTTGAATACTACACCAAAACCTGACAAGTAGCAACTCAAAGTTTGTTGCAACATGGAATCAGAAACTATATAAAAAGCTATTGGTCTATCCTGTAATTTGAACAGATCCTTTACTCGTGAGTGATTAGGGAACATCATGCATTGGTCATTTGGGAAACAGTGGTTATGTACACATTTTAAATGTTGATATTTCATCATACAATGTCACATGTTATGTAGTCTCTGGAAATTTCTGCTGTATCCTGTGAGAGAATGATAGTGAAAAGGCAAATAACATTCTAGTATTATTATGAAAATAATTTTGACTTTGCTGATTTTCTGCAAGAGTCTCTAGATGATACTTTGAAAACCCTGTGGATTATGGTACCTCTTACTAAGTAGTACGATGTAAGTGTCTACAAAACAAAACTCTATTGACATGGACCTGCTCCCATTGGTCCATTAAGGCTGCCCTCAGATTTTGTACCCTCCAAAAATATTCCCGGATCAGGTCCCCACACCCCTCCACAATTCTTCGTTGGCTGTTTTCTTCTGTGCTGCCGTAACACCCTATACAACTACTATCAGCACTTACCATACCCTATTCAGACTGTCCTATTATTTAACTACCTCTTACTAGATTAAAGCTAAGTAGGGGGTATCTTTTATCTCTGTACTTCAGAACCTAGAACATACATTTGGTGTAATTAAATTTGGTGAATCAGTGAATGAACTATAAACTACACATACCTCTCCCATCTGCTGTTCAATAATTTGATGTGCAATTTCTTCTATGGTTGCCATGTTCTAACTGCAAAAATGTCCTGCCAAAAATAAAAAGATGCCTTTTCATAATTATACCCATAAAAACATATTTACTGAAGAATTTAGAAGTGAAATTCTATGATAGTTAGGATTTTCTTCAAAGCAATCCAGTTAGATGGGTGTGGTGGGAAGGAATAAATAAAACAAAATTGGCCATGCACTGTTACTGAAGACTGGTGGAGTTTATATAGGAGTTTATAAAATTATTCTCTCTGCTTTTATATATTGACAAAATATCTACATAAAATAACTATCAACCAAACAATTTCACTTTTCAAAGATACTGAAGCCTAAACAGGACAACTCTAATACAGATCAGTAATTTATTAATTTAAATGAAGGCAATCTTATCTGTAAACAAACACATCACTGTAGCCATTTAACAAATTATCAAATATTATAAAAAATGACAAAATAAATGCACTGATTTGGAAGGTGGAAAGATTTCTCTAGAATCATTTCACGAATGATTGCTCTTCACTAGTGGCAATTTCTTATGTATTAGGGTTAATTTGAATTTAATGTAAAGCTGTGCCCAAATGAATTTGAGAGCCTGTAAGATTAGTTGACTTTGGCCTTTTCTCTATACGAGGTAGTCAAGAATATAAAATTGCCCTGGCTGGTGTGACTCAGTGGACTAAGTGCCAGCCTGCAAACCAAAGCACTGCCAGTTCGATTCCCAGTCAGGGCACATGACTGGATTGTGGGCCAGGTCCCAATTGATGGGGGTGCAAAAGGCAACTGCAAATTGAGTTTCTCTTCCTCCCTCTAAAAATAAATAAACAATATTATCTTAAAAAAAAAAAAAAAAAGAAAGAAAGGGAATTCCCCTACCTTAGCTACTCCCTATGTGGCTTCTTATTTCCAACTTTGTAGTCAAGTACCAGAAAAGGAAAAGTAGTCTTCTCAAATTCTAATTTTAAAATCTTGATAATGGATTCAGGCTGGCCTAACTTAGGCTGTGTGCTTATCCCTTGAATTAACCAACATAGGTGGGGTGGAAAGACAGAAAGACAGGTTAATATGATTGGCAGTTTCTGTATTTTCAGAAGGCCTATTTACCAGAAGAAGGGACCAGCACAGACATGCCTACTGATACAATCACCAAGAGCCAAGCAATCACTCCAATTTGTTTCTACCACTGATACAGAGAACTCTTCAACCAGATGTCCACTGAACACTACTGCTGAGCTACTCAAAAACTTTAATTCAGTACTGACTGCAATTTTCTGCTGTCAGTTGAAGAAATCCCAAGGAGAAGAAGAAAAATCCCTTATTCTTGTAAGACACTACATCGAGAGATCTACTTTTGGCCCTGGCTGGTGTGGCTCAATGGATTAAGTGCCCGCCTGCAAACTGAACGGTTGCCCTTTTGATTCCCAGACAGGGAACACGCCTGGGTTGTGTGCCAGGTCCCCAGTAGGGGGCGCATGCAAAGCAACCACACATTGATGTTTCTCTCCTCTTTCTCCCTCCTTTCCTCTCTAAAAATAAATAAATAAAATCTTAAAAAAAACCCCTGAGGCCTGGTGTCTTAAGGACTAGAGGCTGTTACTTTATGAAACAAAAGATATTAGGGGTTATCAGTCACCCTAATGTATTCTGACATTCAAAATTTTCTTGATGGGGATGGTCTACCGATAGTTTGAAAAGAATCAAGTAAGTTTTGGGTTACCAGTCCAGATTTTATCCCCAGCTTTAAAGGAAAGCTAAAAAATGAAGCAGCTCATGAAAAGAAATTTGGTAAAGGGAAAAGAGATATATAGTCTTTAAGTGTTCTAAAGAAAATTAAATTTAAAAGGAATCATTCTTAACAGATAAAGTATTTAAAACTTAGGCAAATGAGTATGAAACTATCTTTATGTACATACAAGGTCTGTACAGATGGTATCTAGACATGTAATATGAAAAAGAGACATTTATTGAAGACATAAGATACAAGAAACATTGTATACAGGACATTGATGCCTCAGTCCCCTTCAAAGCAGGCACCTTGCACTTCACACAGTTCTCCCAGTCATCATCAGCTGCCCCGTTGTATTTTCCTGAACCTCATCAATATTTTGAAATCTCTTTCCTTTCAAAGGTGACTTTAGTTTTGGGAAAAGCCAGTAGTGCATGTAGAGTAGCCATGATAATATATGCAGATCTCAATGATACTGCTGACATTGCAATCCTCTGAAGCGGATTTCTTATTCCACACCACAAACCCTTAGAGGTTCATGTAAGTCAATTACAAAAAGTTTCTAATGCCTTTATTGTTGTCATTAATTTCTGTCTCAATACCACTTTCACTGACGATCCGACAGTGCTCTTTCCTGCCATCACCATGGGTGAGTTCAGTATCCATGAGGACAACTCAAACTACAACTCAGTCTTCAAGGTTTCTTGACCTCAAGTCCAACAATATTTACCTAATTGCTCTTTTTAATATTTTGCTGCCAGACTGACCTAACATACAATATGCTTCATATTATTTCACCTTTTAATATTTGTGAAAGACTCCCCTTTACAGGATTTGCGTTATTTATTAAACCACCCATTCTAACTATACACACTACTTGAAATTCCTTGAATTTAGCATGTTGCTTCATGCTTCCATGTCTTTGCTAATGACTTCTCTCCAGAGTTTCCAGATTGACATATGCTTGTTTTCCAACAATAATTTTTAACTCCAAAAATTGAGACAAAAGGGCATTATTTACATATTGTTAATTAAAGTCTAAAATGTTATATATAACCTTCCTAGAAAAGCAATTTGCCGATGTGTATCAAAAACCTTGAAAATCTTCATACTCACTGGCCCAATAATTCATTCAATTTCTTCCATTCAACAACTATTTTAGTGCTTCCTATGGGCCATGCATGTTTCCAAGTGTTAGGGGTACGGGAGTATTGAAACAAACTTGCCCTTGTGAAGTTTATATTTAGATGAGGTGAAAAAGAAAAAACAAATAAATATACAGTATCAACAAATGGTGAAAAGTGGAATACAGAAAAATAGATTACAGACTAGTAATAGAAAATAAAGAAAGGGTGGGGGAGGGGAGTTGTAATTGTTTAAATTAAACTCATTGGGGTGATATTGGTTGATGAGATTTCATAGGTTTCAAGCGCAGATTATTACTATACATATCTGTATATCCTATTGTGTGTTCACCACTCAAAGTCAGATCATCTTCTGTCACCTTTCTTTGGCTCCCTTAACCCTTTATTACCTCCCTAACCTCCTTCCCTTTGGTAACCACTTTACTTTTGTCTATGAGTTGCAATTTTTAATAAGGGATTAGAGATGGCCTTACGGTGGTGACATTTTAGCAAACACAAAGGTCAAGGATTGGTGCAAAAAATATTCTCATTCAAATCATGTAGAAGAAAAATGTTTAATGATGAAGAGAAAATGCTTATGACAAACTAAATGCAAAGATCAAGAAACAGAGCTTTATTTACAACTGATTTTAACTATGTAAAACACACAAGGACTAAAAATAAACATTCTCAAATGTTAACAGTCACTTTTCCAGGTGGAAATTTACAGGCTATTTATTATCTTCTTTATGCCTTTTGAATAGGTATCTACTGTAACCAGAGAAAGCAGCATCTTCTGTGGACCACTGCATCTTGTGCTCATTTATCTTGTAGCGGGGGTATCCAATCTTTTGATGTCTCTGGGCCACACTGGAAGAAGAGTTGTCTTGGGCCACCCATTAAACACACTGTGACATGTAATCACAAAAAAAATCTATCTTAATGTTTTAAGTAAATTTATGATTTTGTGTTGGGCTGCATCCATAGCCATCCTTGGCCACATGCGGCCCGTGGGTGGGATACGCATTTAAAAAACCACTCTGTCCTTATTTGCATAGATAGCCATCTTCAACAAGAGACTTCCACGAATAAGAACTATAGTTCTTCAATGAACTGATTTTTTATTTTTTATAAAAAGATTTTATTTATTTTTAGGGAAGAGGAAGGGAAGGGGGAGAGGGAGAAACACTGATGCAAGAGAGGCTGCCCGTCACCCGTCCCAACCAGGGACCTAACCCACAACCCAGGCACGTGCCCTGACCTAGAGTGGAACCCGCAACCTCTCAGTGTGTAGGACAATGCCCAATCAGCTGAGCCATACTGGTCAGCGATGAACTAATTTTTTTCAATGAACCTCTGGTGTTTAACATGCCCAGTATTCACATCTAAATTCAACAAGTATTTACTGAAACATACTTATCGGGTACTTGTAAGATTTTGGGACTTGACAGTAAACAAGACAAAAAAGATCTTTGCTTCATGGAGCTTTACTGTAATGAAAAAACATTAAAAAAATTTACTATCTGTTAAATGTTACGAAGCAAACTAGCAGGTGACAAAAAGAAAAGGAAACAAGTGGAGGGGGAGAGTTTATACAGGGAATAGGGTGCCCTGGACTTCAAGTCAATAAATCAGAATGACAATCCCATTTTTACTACTTACCAAATGACTACATGTCACTGAACCTGAGGCTCAGTTTCCTCATTAACGAAATGGATTCAATAAAATCTTCAGAAAATTGTAAAAATTCCATGTAAGTGAAAATGTCTATACCAATGGCTGTCTCTTATAAGAGGTAGTCCCTCTTATTTATAAAATAAGTAAGAAAGTGAGCTGAGTAAACAAAATGCTCTATAAAGGAACAAAAGGAGCTCAGAAAACACCGTGCTGGAGAGGAAGGGTAGGAGAAAACTTGACAGAAGAGACATCTAAGGTAGGTACTGAAGGAAAAGTATTCCTATCAGCCTGAAGGACAAAGCAAAAAGCTTGAGGATGTTGCCTTTCCTACTCCAGAGCTGGCTGACACACAGTTCTGTATTTCTGGCCCTGATTTTTTTTTTTTTTTTTTAACATCTACCTGAATCTCATCCCTATGTACCTCCCCCACAGAGAATAGTATCAATGGTGCCATCCTTCCATTCAGATTCAAAAGTTGAAGACTGCGTTTTCTGTCAACATCAGATACAGCTTATTTTCTTTTCCCAGCATCTGTTCTCCCCTCATTCTTTCCCCATTAGGCCCACTCCCATCAACTGAATGTAGGCTGCTATCATTAGTATTGACAAAGCAGTATTTTGTAAACTTTGTGCTGTCAGCCACTATGGATGGGGAAATTAATTTAAGTCCAAATACCTTTTCTTTTAAAAAGGAAAACAGAATAGAAATTAGTGCATCAGGCGTAGTGAGAATAAGAATAGTCAGTCTCCTGTAGACTTGATTTCAATTTAATCTGTCAGTGTGTGCTGAGTCACGTATTTCTTCCTCTGCAATATAGTGTAAAAAAAAAAAAAAAAAAAAAGTTTGGAAAAAAAAAAAATGTTTCTCTCTTTATTCCCCCTGGTGGGAAGGGTCAAACATCTCTGAAAAAATAATGGAAGTTAAGTTTTCCCTCATCGGAAAATACAAGTTCACATGCATTTAAACTATAAATGATGATATATGCTGAATTTCAAGGGGTTCCTAAAACCTCTAGTGGCCAGTCCAAGGCCTTTAAGTTAAGAACCTCAGGGTAAAATTTCAGCTACTGCCAGAATTGACTTTCCTGAATGCATATTTAACATATGCAGCTTTGGGTACATGACAAGCCCCTAGAAGGCAAAACCACCTTTACATATATTTGAAGCCCCAGGCAAAAACCATTTTTTTTGGTCAGCAACTTTGACAAGTGGCAATATCTAAAGATGCTTACAGAACTAAACCACATCCTCTTTTTCCTGCTTCAGAACCTCAAAGAATAAAGTTTCAGCCTTTCTGGTATTTTTTTCCCAATATTTATTAAGCTCCTATAACATGCCCAGTACTGTAGACACAAAGGAGAGTTCATTTATAGCCTGACTTCCTCATGTTCTCATTTTATCTGCTATCACTCTGGAGAGAAGTCTCTCTCCTAATATACCATTCCAAGCCCCTCCTCCCACATAATTCCAACTAATCTTTAAGACTCAGTTCAAATGTTTGTGTATATACTAAGGTTGTTAACTTAGGATCCACAGAGTTCTGTTAACTCCTAATATTTTATGTGAAATTTTTATACAGGTGCACTTTTCAGTAAGGCCTGTCCATGGCTTTCAAAAAAGATTTTGAGGTTGCAGAGGATCACATAATGCAAAAACGGTAAATAACATTTATACTATTAAGTCTTTAGCCTATGCTGTTTCTTTTGTCTTCTCTAATCCCCAAGAGTAGGAATTACACTCTGTGTGTGCAAACAGTATTTTGGGAATGTTTGCTTACTCTGACTTGTAACTCCCTCAAAGCCCTTTCTAAAACAAGACTGAAATACCCCTACAAGGAATAACATTAGTTGTATTTCATGCGATCTGCTGTTTTATAAAAATAAGTGGAAATACCCTTTAGAGCTACCAATTGCACATACAAGCAAAATTTTAAAACTGTCATGTATGAACAAACAATTGTTCAAAAATCTCCAAGTTGAAGGCCTACTTACAACTTCCAGAGGCACAAAAACTCTAAATGACTTACTTTCCATTCATTTTGCTTTTCCTTTCAAGGTTTTTTTTTCCTTAAACAGGCTGACCTACTTACTGAAGGTTATGGGACAACTTGGCAACATTTGCAATTCATAAAACGGTATCTACAGAAGCTGGAGGCAGAGTTGCATAACAAAAGAGCTACTGGAAGCTTGGCCATGCTCAAGTGCAGTCTGTACCTAGGGCCGATCTATTTTATTTCTCAAAAGATACAGGTCCGAAGGCAGTAGCTACTTCTGTCCCATTTGTTGTGAAAGGTGCGGGCTTTAGGACCTCCCTCCCGAGTAAGCACGAGATTTTTGTAAGGGGCCTTCGATGAAAGGGACTCAGGCCTCGCTCGCGGCCATTCGAGGCAACGGACTGCCTCTCTGGCGTCCAGCCGGCCACCAAACCCCCGGTGCGCGGCTCCCAGAGGCGGGGGAAGCGCCCAGACGGAAGCTTTTCCTGTAGTTGAAAGGTCAGAGGCGCCGCGGGAGGCGCCACGGGAGAGGCTGACGCGCACGCCGAGCCGCTCGCGGACTCCCACCCAAGCCCCGGCGCCCGGCCCCGCTCCACGCTCCGGACCCCGCGCCCCACCTACAGCCTCCCCTTTCTCCGAGCTGCGCGCATTCCTCCCCGCCGCTGCGGCCACTCTCCGCGCCCCCAGCCCCACCGAGCAACCGGCCGCGAAACTGCCAGACGAACCAGCCCCGCCGGCCGAAGCCCGCAGGCTGTGGCGGGTTTTGGGGGTACCTCGGCTGGCAGTTGGGAGGGCGGGCCACCCCCACCCTCTGCCCAGCCGCTTTTCTTAACACCCGCACTTCTTACCGGCTTCTGTGCCGAGTTAAGTCCCGCGCCGGGCGTGGACCTAGCGGTCCCGCTGCGGCGGCTGCTGGGGGTGTCCGGGAGGAGACAGTTTGGAGAAGGCTGAAGGGGGAGGGTAAAAAAAAGTGGGGGCAAGCAGCTTTCTGGGTTTGTGTATTTGGGAGGGGGGTCAGAGTTCGTGACCTCTCAGCTCCGCGGTACGCGCTCCCATCTGCGCCTGCGCGTGAGTGGTGTGACGAACTGGCGAAGAGGAAGTCGTGACGTTCCCTGGGTGGAGGGATGAAAGAACCGGGCCTCTCAAAACCGACTGCTCCCTAGCGGCGAGGAGGGAGACTGCTCCGCCCTTGCCGACGTCCAAATCAGGGTCTGGGAGGAGTCCCATGAGCTTATTTGCCAAAGGCGGTCGGCAAAGGTCTTGAGACACCGTTTCAGATTTGAGTAATGATAAACTCATCAGTTTTAGGCAGTTCTGTTCCTGATTTGTGGGAAACTGGGCTGTTACCGGCTCAATATTCTAACGCTTATTAGAGGACTAACAAGTCTGGGTAGATCCCAGTAAAATATTTAAAATCCCCTTCAATAAAAAGAGAAGCTGGGGTAGAATCCTGTGTAGCAAGGCAAAGTTTTACTCATCAACTATTGTAAGTAAATAGGTATAACTGCTAAATGGTGCAAGGATATAATCACTTAAGATGTAAGATTTTGGAAGGCTGTTTTTTGTCTGATTTGTTCAGTTGTATTCCCAAGCATATAGGACTGTGCTTGGTAGTCAGTAAAAAATTGTGAAAGGAATAAGTATTGGTGGAACATCACAATCTGACGGTGACTGCCTGTGGCACTGACGTGTGGTGGGAAGAGCTGTCCTGTGTGACAGTTTGGACTTTAAGAGAAGGCGTCCTTAAAATTTCTTTAGTATTAATCAGCACTAGAAAAGCCGTTATGTATTAAGGCCAGAAACCCAAGTGAGGAAAAACAAAGATGTACTGAAAAAGGGAACATGTCCTCTGTCATTTCCCTCTGGAACTAGGAAGCCAAACACAGAAAAAGGAAATGTAACAATCCCTAACAGGTAGAAATATAATTTATGCCTCATTCTCTAAAAATCCCCCCCTTCCTTGGCATTATTTGTTGTTTGGTAGTTTTAAGGCAGCTCCTCAGTTCTTCCTCCCTCCACCCCCCAAATCCTTCAGATGGTCTCAAAAGTAAAAGCTACGAAAGCATGCTATAGGTCCAATAGAAAAAGGCAATCTGAGACCTTTTCTCTATTCTCAGTGTATAATATGCATGCTTATAGTGATGCTTGTGGTTACCTCTTATTATCCAATTAATATAAGTTACAATAAGTTGACTTATTAAAATGTGGACAGAGTAGCCATTTGGGGAACATCATTTGTGAGTGAAAAAGAGCATTCCCTAATTAGGCTTCAGAAAAACAGGTCAGTGTGGTTCATCTTTAAATGTGACTCTTAAAAAAAATTATAGTTTAAAAGACATCATCACACCAAAAGTAGATAAATTTATTTTGTATAAATATAATACATATTAACAGTATTTACAATGCTAACATTTGATTTACAAAGGATCTGTTATATCTATATGGACAATTAGATACAGACATCACTTTAAGTAAAAAGTGTTTCTAGAGATTCATAAGTCATTTAAAAAACAATACCATTTCAAGATTGGTTCTTAAGATGCTATGACCAACTTGTAAAAGACTGCCCGACTTTAAACCTCCCCCCCAACCAAAAAAAAAAAAAAATTGACATATTGAGGCATTTTGAAAATTTACTACCATCTTTATCTTAAAAAAACCCTAGAAATTATTTATCTCTTTTATTAAAGGGGGGGGGAAGTTATAGGTATGATTTTCCTTTAGAAAATAGCATTCAAAAGTGGCATAGGCTCCTGAATGATGTTTGTATATTGGGACACTAAAAAAAATCAAAAGTGATCCATCAGAAGTAATTTGCTTTACCAAACACTGAGTATCAGTGGGATACTCAGTATCATGGGAGGCACTGTGCCAGATGCTGAGGGAGAATCTCAAATGAACAAGATACAGTTGCTGCTCTCAAGGACAGGATGTGATTAGTACTACCATAAGAAAGATGGTTTACGAGCTAAGGGTTATATGAGAGCACAGAGAAAGGAAAGGCTAGATCTAGTCTGAAGAAATGGGAGAAGGAACAGGGAAGAGAAGGACTAGGATCAACTTCACAGAGAAGTCTTGGATCAACAAGCAGAAATGGGGTGGAGGAAAGGGTGAACAGAGAAAGGCTGGCTGAGGGTTAGCTGGGGTATATGGTATCTGAGGAAACGTGTTCCCTGCCAAGCCACTGGGAAGCCAATGAAAGCTGAAGAGCAGGGATGAAATTAGAGCTGTGCTTTAGTCTGAAGGTAGGACACAGGAGTGTCTGTCCAACGTTTTGGTGTCTCTGAGCCACGCTGGAAGAAGAGTTGTCTTGGGCCACACTTTAAATTCACAAACTAATGAAAACTGATGAGCAAAAAAAAAAAAAAAAGGTTTTAAGTATATTTACAATTTTGTGTTGAGCTGCATTCCTAGCCATCCCGGGCCACTTGTGGTCTGTATGCCACAGGATGGACACCCCTGCATGGCTCTGGCAGTGTTTAAAATGGGACCATGCAAGGAAGGCACTGGAATTAGAAGAAAAGTTGCTCCAATCATTGAGCAACTTGAGCCAGGGTCTCTGCAGCAACAGAAGGGCAGTGAAGATGGAAAGGACACAAGAGCAATTGCCGTGCACCCTGTTACAACTTGGAGTCAGATTATGGAGCCTGGAATGGTGTTTTTCCATTACAGAAGAAAATAAACAGATTTAAGTGAAAAGAAAGTAAGTTGAATTTTAACGATGTAAAGTTTAAAATGCTTAAGGACACGTGTAGATATCCAACAAGCAGTTGCAAATGTGGCCTTGCAGGATGGCAGAATGTGTAGGTCTAAGATCTCAATTTTAATGAGGGCATTTTGGGGGCTGTGTTTGAGATGTAGATGACAAGAATCCTGTCCTTGAAGTATAAGGAGAAGAAATATATTCAAACAGTACTCAACAAATATTAGCTCTTAAAAGATACAGGATAGGTCTTTTGAGAAACTGATACATTAGACATAGCATCTGCCTTCAAGGAGTGTATGATATATAATAAGAGAAATAGGATTCACTTCTGGAAATCCCAGTGACTAAGCCTGACTACACTGCACCTCAAACTTCAATGACTGTACAATGAAAACACACTCCAGGACATAAGAACTAAATTACCAAATACCAGGCTTTTCCTATTTCTGGCTATATTCTACCAACCAAATATAAAATACACATTTGGCTAACAAAACTACAGTTTAAAATTGTCTTCTTCACTTAGTTGTTTCATTATATCTTTGTATTAAACAAGGTTGCTCCGTTGATTTCATTTTAAGAAATGCTACTTACACGCTCAACGAATCAAGCTTTTGGTTGACGAGACCAAATTGAGAATCTTGGGTGAAGGACAATAGGAGGATACTGGGTCCATAAGGGAACGGGAGAAAAGGTTGGAGAGAGGTTCAGAAATGTAAGATGAAGTCAAGATAACCATTCCCCTTTTCCCAGGGCTCTGGTGGGAACTCTATATTTACAGTTGCCACAGATAAGGAGGAACCCTGGCTGGGGACGCACACTAAGCATGCCAGCCTTCCTCTAGTTTAACCTGGCCTCCAGGTTACTTTCAGAATCCCTTTTGGCTTAACTTTATAACTGCTTTTCTTTCTCCTATGAAAAAAGATGATATTTGAAAAGAGTTTGATTGAAGCATGTGTACCTGTAATAAAGGATTCTTGGGATTAGGTACTATTTATACTTTATCCTCATTTTTAGAATGCATTCAAAATATCATTTTTTTCTAAAATGTTAGCTATCAAGAGATATTTTCAAAGTAGCTTTACAACAAAATGTATATAAATAGGTTTTTTGGTGGACATTGAATTAGCCAGCTTAAATAAATAATTGATCAGCTTTAGTAAGTTATGAGGATTGCTAAGGGGGAAAGGGAATGTGATCCTATTCCACATTTGAAATATCTTCATGGGGAGGGGGGGTTCCAACCTGATACCTTCCTCAAAAGGCTGTATTTTATATTTTTCAAAACCCTCCATGGGGCTAAGCCAATAGCTAGTACAATCAGACGAGTCTCACATGTAATTAGAATTACTAGAAGTTTGTGCAATGTTTCTTGTATTTAGCTTTATAACTAGTTCTTGATTCAGCCAGCTGTTGAAAGTTAGAATAGCCTGCCTGATATTTTTTAAGATTCTGAGGCTTAAGCCAAACCTTGTAGTCAGAAGGTTGAGAGCTACGGAAGAGGGGGGAAGAACTCCAAACAACTTATTTTTCTACAAAGTGCTAGGCCCAATGAGCGGAAGGAAATACTTTATAAGGCATAACATTGGTCTCCAAAACGGATATACTAAAAAAGGCAGAGATTTTAACATGGAAGCCTTATTTATGCTATCTTGATTAAAATTAATGAGCTGGAAGGAAGTATTGTTTTACCTACAGTAGCACAGTAGCAGAAAGACAGGGGAGACAGCATGTGAGGGCTGTGTGTGAGGTTGCAACAGTGTTTAAAATGATTCCGTACAAGCAATAGCCAGAAAAAACTATAGCAGCCAATTCTAGATTTAACAGGGACTCAGGTGCTGCAACAAAAAACATTCACAAGGCTTCTGAAAGGCACACAGTAATTCTCTTGGCAATCATAAATATCACAGTGAATTAGGAAATCCTTTATATAAATGAAAGGAAAATTCTTGTGCCCTTTAATGAAATAATATATGAAAAACCTTGTGTTTTAGGATAACTTACATTTGGTTTAAGCTCAGTCAATAAATGTTAGGACCATCAGGGATGACTTTAATCACAGCGTTAATTTTGTTTTTCTTCTGCAAATCAATGTTATTTACAAAGTAGTTCCTATGTTGAATAATAAGTGCACCAGATGAATGTAAATCTTTCCCAATGAGGTGCACTGACAGTTGGTTAAAAAAATAACAGACTTTTAAAAATTACCCAAGAGGATGTAAAACAAAGTGATAGTATAAAACCTTAAAAAAAAAAAAAAAAAGAATACTATACAATTTTAGTTAATACTGGCTTAGAATTTGTGCTTTTTTGATATGTTAATTCCAGTTCATTTTTAAAAGTACAATATTATAGGAAATGTTACATTCTTTTTAAACATACATACCACTATTGATTTGGGCTCAGAACACTTAGAATAGCAAGAGACATTATGTAATATAATGCTTCCCATATTTTGCTTTTGAAAAAAAGAACACCCTTATATTTGTGTTGAACTGGTAGCATTTTTAAAAAAAGATTAGATTTAACTAATGTAAAGGTTATAGAATTATTTGCGTTCCTCTGCAAATGAAAATATCTTCTTTCTTACTTACATACAATTAAATAAAAATTCAGATTCTATCCCTTTGCTATAATTCCTTGATGATGTAACATGATGTGAGGTACATCATAGGAGAAATACTTGAGATAATTTAATGGAATTTCATTTCACAGTTACTGAGGTAGAAGTTGGCTGTGTGTTTTTTCATTAAAAGATACAAAAATTCATCTTAGTTTACTGATTTAAAGACATGCATTTTTATCATAAGCAGTTTTGTAATCGTAATTTCTAAACCAAACACTGCATGAAACCTGCTCCTTAACATGTGTTTTTTATTTACAAAGACTTTCCACTAGGGAGAATGTTATTACAATGTAACACTGTAAATGTAAAACACATTGAGAAAACAGTGTGGACTGTATCACAAACAATTAATACGGCATACAGTATTAAGGTACATTTTCTGGTTTCTAAAGAAAAGGTACTTTAGAATTCAGTGTGAATTTCAGAAATAATTCTGACTTAAGTAAACATAAAAATTTTAATAAATAACATACATGAAAAAAACAAACATTTAAAAAAATTACCTCAAACCTAACAAAATAATCTTATTTTTGATGAAGATTTTAGTTGGATTTATCTTGGCAGTGTTGATTTCTATTAAATTTTTGTACTTTATTTACTCCATTCTGATGAAGTTCCACTCTTTTGGAATCACAGAAAAGATGAAACCAATACTGCTACAATATTGTGCCTTCCTGAAATGCTTCTATCCACCTATTAATAAGAGAAATTTGTTAGATTTGTAAAATGCAATTATCCAACATGTGTTATGTTAATATAGATAATAGCTGTGCCTGTGAATCTAGTTGCCCTAACAGAGTATTTAAGATCTTTCCTATAGCAAACTAGAATTCTGTATATATGGAATTCTGTATATTTGGTGATTTGGCCAAAAACTTAGCCTGAAAAGTGCATCTCATTTCTATGAGGGATGAAGAAGGGGCCACTTCATGTAAAAGCTCTGGGAAGTCCTAATGATCCTGTTTAGTTGGTTTGGGAAATGGATAGAGCTGCAAAGGCCTTTATTTGAACCCCCCTTTCTGTTCTGTTCCTGTCTCTTTCTCCCTTAACCAGAGACTTTTTGGGCATCCACAGTCTGGACCTGTTCTAAAATTTTCAAAGAAAGGGAATCTCACATCTAATCTACTGGTAATCAAAATTCTGCCTGCAATAGAAAAGTGTCTCGGTTTCACAGAAGTCTTTCCAAAACCCTTTAGTCTCAAAGTTTTATCTGACCATACACACAGCTGCAGTTATCAGGAGGACACTCAGAGGTTGTGTCTTTGTGCCTTACTGGTAGTGTAATTGCTTATGAACTTGCTAGGAACATTTGAAATCACCACTTTAAATAACAAAAACAGCGTAAGACAGAATTAGCTCAAATTTCAAAGAGTTTTCAAAAATTTAAATTTTAAGTGTAAATGGCATATGTTATACCATAAAAAGCCTCTAAAAAAAGCCAAAAATTTCCATTGAAGTTAACACATTTTACTATTCTGTGATGTGCAAAAAAGCAACCCATATGATATGAGTTCCCTCAAAGAGAAACTCATAATTTAGCCTGTATTAATTCTAAATTACAAGTAAGCTGATTCCCTTCACCTACCTAACTACATTCAATCCTGTCTTCCTTCTTTTCCTGATTTTTATATTTTGTTTTTCTGTTTTTTTCAATTCTGTCTTGACATAATTTCTATCTTGTCAATTTAAAGATATAAGCAAAACATGTACATTTAAAAGCAATAGTTTTATCACTTTGGTGATGAATGCAGATGAAGGTGATGAAAAATATAATCCCTAACAGAATATTAGGGCAACTACTACTTTATCTAGGTAATTTCTACAGAAAAAAATAGCTAAATGACATAATTTTAAAATAGTCTTCAGTACACAAAAGGAATTATTTGGAGTAACAGCTACACAGAGCTGGATATCCTAATAAACTCTGGGCAAAAAAAGTCTCATAGAATATTTATGACATTATACCTGATTACGTTTCAGGAACATATATAATTCTGGTACATTAATTCTTACTGCCGTAAGAAATGACAAGCCTTGCTTACTTAAAGCATCTGTTTGTATCTGCATGCACCTTTTGAGTCTTCAGAAAACATGAGCACCTCTTAGTGAACACAAAAAAGTGTTTCTTGTGAGGTCAAAATACAAATCAAATGAAAGAGGTGAACTGAATTGTTCTGTTCAGAAAGGACCTTGATTTCACAGAAATATGCTTCTTTATATTTAGCAACCTCATGATAACTAAATATTCTTGTTGGAATTTTGAAAAGACTGTTTCAGCCTTGACCATCTAAAATATCTATTTTAATATAAAATGAAATGAAATGAAATGGAATAAAATAAAATAAAATAAAATAAAATAAAATAAAATAAAATAAAATAAAATAAAATAAAATCTATTTCCTTCCACTCAGTCATTGGGAACAGCATGGGAGCCTCTTAATGTGTTTGACCTTCTTCCCAAAGACGTTAGCAAGCAGCTGTTCAAACTCCTGCCGTTCCCCGCACAATGGAACCACTGGACTGCCAAGTCCTGGGATGTTTCAAGAGAAGATTCTTACCCTGACTGAAGAAAAGGTCAAATACCTCAGCTTCCCTTCCTCTCAGCAGAGCAGCATCACGCTGCTTCCTCAGAGGTTATGTGCACACAGAATATTTTGGACAGAACCACCTATTTTTCTTTCCCCCTCTAGCCTCCTGAAAATAATTCAATACTCTTGCCTGTCTTTAGAAACAATTCTAAAGAGTTTGAGGAATATCTTAACTCATTCTAATCTAGATCCTGATTTAAATTCTCAGTTGTCCTCATGCATGGAAGTAGGCTATCTTACCATCAATCAATCATTTAAAGTAACAACTCAAACGTTCATGTATAAAAGAAAAATGTCTAAATTACTTACTTCTGAGCTGAGTGAGCATCATCTGCTTTGAATACATAAAATACCATGTTTTTGTGCAGTAACTGAAATACTCTAGACTCTGAATTCTCATCTTTGACTTGAGTGACAGTGAATCCTAGTAAAGGCTGGCTCTCCAAAGCTGCCACATCCTAATTTAAAAAGACAGAGGGTGATGGTTTTTAAAACTGATACAAAATTCAGATGTGTGAACTCCTGATGTATACAACTCTAATTTCACTTTATATACACATATGGTAATTCTAGCAACTTATTCAATTTTCCTTTATTCAACAGTATTTACTGAGCCACCCACTCCCACCTACTCTAGGAGCCACTGTGCTAGATGATTTTCAATGTGTTCACATCCACTGAATTTCACATATTTCCCTACAACCATGGGAGGTAATGCAGAAAATATAGCTTAGAAAGGGAAGTGATTTACTCCTGTCCCTCTAAGGAAAAGCTTGGACCTTAGAGCAGAGGTTTTCATAGACGCTGGAACACATGGGTGATCAGACAGGAGAGAAGCGTAGTGTTAGAGCTGACAGTCAGAAGCTGTTTATAACCCAGAGACAGTCTGGAAGATCTGTGCTGATGCCTGATCAATATAATCTGGAGATTGTCAAGGGGGTGTCACCCAACAGAGCTTGGCAGAAAGGACAAAACCTCTGTGTTCAGTGAAATAGACAGTCATATGACACACACAAAAAAGACTTTTACATTTTAATACTATGGAAAATTCCGAATATTTTTGAGTAAGAGCTCTCTAGACAAAACAAAGACCCTGTTCACATTAAAAATAACAGCAACAACATCTCCCCCTCCAAAAGCAAAACAAAAAATGTAAACAAAACAAACAGGTTAAACAAATACTGTAACTATTTCCAGTCTTCATTATAAAACAAGTCCCCCAACTTATGCCTCTTTAGAGTCCAGATCTTACCTCGCTTGCAGCGTATGTGTATAGCACTTTATTTTTTATGACAAACCACAAGTGCTTCCAAGGTTTTTTATTGCCCTTTGATCTGTACAAATAGCCACTCATAGAAGAATCTTCTGTGTTTGCTGATACCTTAAAGATAAGCAAACCCCATACATAGCTTAATGGTGTTCAGACAAAAAAATTTAAAATGATAGAATTACTTTTGATAAATGGTTCTAAAAGCAATAACCATAATAATAATGTTTAGGAAAGAAACTGCTGCTGTACCAATGGAATGGAACACTTGCCCTTACAATGAACGTGAAAACCCTTCCTTTCACAAGCAGTTTTGGGAGTCTGCCTGCTTTGCATGTACATGTTTCTTAGTGGGTTCGTCTGTGTTTTCTGGGTTGCCAGAAGAAAAATAATTCCAAAGGTCAAAAAGGCTTTTTTAAAGCTGCATTTTGGGGACTGTGCATGTTGTTTATTGCTCTTCTTGTTCTGGTAATTAGGGAAAATTACTTAAAACTTTAACTCTGCCCCTGAAACAACAACAACAACAACAACAACAACAACAACAAAACAACAAAACTATACCAACTGAAAAATAAATAGAAAATTCTGCTATTATTGGTGATTTTCAGGATCAGTTTCTGCTCCCCAAGTTTTGGTCTGAAAGATAAGAAACTTGTTTTACTTCATAAAGGGCTAAAAAATGCTTTAATCTCTGGGCGAAAAGTACATAGCAAGCTTTTAGTGGTTATAATTTGGCAGTTGAAACTTCTTTCTCTTTTCTGCTAACACAGGAACAACAGAGATATAAAAAGCCAAGTTTAGGACTTGTGGTACGGTGAACAGGCGCTTAAGTGGCTCCCTGTGACCCCTGCCTCTAAAAGTCACGCTCTTGTACAATCTCCTCCCCTTGAATGTGGGTAGGACCTGTGACTTGCTCCTGACCAACAGGACATGGTGAAGGTGATGGATGTCAGCACCCTGATTGTTACATTATACAAGACTTCATCTTGCCAGTAGACAGCTCTAGAGACTATCTCCCATTCTGGCTTTGAAGAAGTAAGCTGCCATCTTGGGAGGCCCACATGGCAAGGAGCTGAGGGCAGCTTCTAGGAAGAGCAAAAAAGAAGCCATGGCCCTCGGTGTTACAGCTGCAAGGAAATGAACCCGGCCAACAACCTGAGTGAAGATGGAAGCAGACCCTTCCCTAGTCAGTCTCCAGATGAGAACGCCACAGTGGCCGACACCAGGATTGTGGCCCTGCAGAGATCCCAGCTAAGCTATGCCTGGACTCCTGAGATAATAAATGTGTGTTGTGTTCACAGAGTAATCAAGCAAGAGTCAAATTTAGACTCTACTGGCCACAAAACTAGCACAGGTGGAACTAATTAATTAGCTAATCAAGGTGGGAGTGGCCAGAATGCAGCACTATCTGATCTCCAACTTGGCTGGCTGAACTCTTTGACAAACTGGGATGGGACAGCAGTGATGCCTGTGTAGGCTATTATCACTTTTTAAGCTTTTCTTTTAAGTTTAAAGGAAAGACAACCTCGTATTAGTGATATCAGCTGTATATAACCAACCAGTGCTTACAAATAACCATGAAGATCAGTAAATGTTTATAAAATGCCTAAATATTCTGCAGAGTTCTTCCTTCTGGTAAGGGATCTGCTCAAAGTAATTTAAAAAATTCACATGTGTTCAAGTTATCTTTTCTTTCTATCGTTGCTGTGGAATGTTCTGCAGACCTTTTGGCAGCCATTTTCTAAATGACTCAGGTCGTACAGGAGACTGAGCCACACAGACAGGCTCAGCCACACCTCATCATCAGTATTAAAATGCATGTTTTAACAGTAGTGAGAAATGACATCTTCGTTTATGAATGAAAAACAGTCTATTATATCAGTATGAATAATTTAGCCTCTATCAGGTTGCACGTTTAATGGAAATACTTACTTCTTTGAGAGCAGCTGGGATTTTTTTCTGTTTCCTCCCTGATGGAATACTTTGTAAGACTGATGATAAGGCACTTGAAGATTTGTGATTTCCAGGAGATCCAATCTTAGGAGAGTGCTGGTGATCTAAGAGAAATCAGGTACACTTATACAGCTAATGGTAACCATTCTGCAATTCCATTTAATTCAGATCAATAAACAGGGCATAAAATATCCATGGAAGGATATGCCAGAAACCGATGACACTGATGGGAACAGAAGATGGGTGGCTGGAAGTCGAGTAGGAGGAAAATTTTCCACTATCTATGATTTTATACTTTTTCAACACTAAACCATATGAAAGGATTATCCTTTTGTGCCTTTAGAATTCCAAAATGTTAACATACCAGCAACTTAAGGAAAAATTTAAAAACGTCAATCCTGACTCAAAAAAAAAAAAAATCCAGCACAGTTTAGTATCTAGAGACCTGATCAAGGAATATCGCAATGAATGGAAAGCTAGAAAGGGGGCTATAAAACAAGATGAGCAAGCAATTAATTCTGAGTGCACAGGTTCAGGAGAAGCTGGGAAGAGAATTACTTACGTACGCCATTAAGGTGTAAGTAAGAGTTTGCCAAGCAAAAAAAAAAGAGGCGGAGGAACGCTCCATGAAGAGAGGTCAGCATAAGCAAAAACAGACAGAGATGAAATGAGATCATCTATTTGGAGAATAATGAGTCTGGAAATAACAGGCCACTTCTAAGGAACCTGGACTGTTTTTTAGGCAGTGGGAAATCAAAGACCTTTTAGACTGGAGACTGACATGAGCAAACTGAATTTAGGAAAATAAATCTGGTGGTAGGAAAGAAGAATGATTTGCAGGAAATTATCACAGTAGTGCAGGTGAAAGACAACGGAGGCCTTGTTATGAGGCGAAGAAATCAAAGAGAAAGACAGGCGTTCAGAGGTAAGTTTGACAAAATTTACTGACCACATGGGTGTGCACGATGAGGGAGGAGGATTCAAAAATGAATTTTGAATGCTTGCAGCCTATATTACATACTCAGAAAACAAATGGAGGAACAAAAAGGCTGGCAAAAGATTAATTAGATGGATATGACTTCTTGGAAAAAATGTACACAGACTCAATATACAGATTCTGAAATAGTATGTCATTTGGTTTTATGCACTTAGAATTCTCATTTGCTGATGAAAAGCTATTGTTCATGGTAATGAAAGATAATCTTTTTAAAATTTAGAACCTAAAGGTTTCAGGAATTGAACTGAAGATCTCTCCCAAAATAAAGATCTGAATAGTCCTGCTAGTTGCACTGATTCTAACTGTAGGGATGGACACCTGTGGATAATGAGTAAGCAGATATGATTTATTATTTTGTATTTGGTGAAAAGCTACACATTTAGATGTACAATAAAACCTCACTAAATCAGTCCAAGTGATCAAAATTAGGCTAACAAAGTGACACCCAGTATATTTCCATACAGAACTACTTAACAAGTACATAAAAATGATTTGTAATGAGCACAGCTGTGAAACTAGAAACTTCTAAATTACTTGAGAGTTAAAGTTCCCTTGCAATTATTTTAAGCATTTTACCCTATAATTACGGTTTATAATTAATATTCTTAGCAAAATTGTTTTCAGAATTAAAAATAAACTCCAGTCCAACCTCTCTTGGAAATACCACTAAATATTAGCTAAGAGATCGTCACTAAGGCAGAGGATTTCCTCCACATTTTGCGATCACCAATCATACTGCTAACGTGTCTAAGATGGTCCTTTCAGAAGACTGTTTGAAAGCATCTGGGTAATAAAGGAATTCTGGGTTAAGTCTTATGTATTACCTAATTTCTGCAGTTCTTGGAAACAATGTTCACATACTCTTGCTGGTTGATTTTTCAGGTAATCTAAGCCACACTTATTTGATGAACAAGCTTGGCATACAATCTGAAAACAAATTGGAATTATTTAATTTAGAACAATCTTAGTATCCAAACCATCAGGCATGCTACCATTCACAGCGCTGTCTGCTTTTCAAAACCTCTGTACAGTCACTGAATCTCAGTAACAGCTCTGTGGAGTTCAGGCACATAGTGACCTCACACACAATACCCCACTGGAAGGTACAGAGGCCACAGATTATTACTGAGTATTTACTACAAAAAATAATATATTTAATAGTCAATCTGTGCAAAATGTTTGAACAGTGCCTGGAGTGCAGTAACTCCTGTTACCTGTATTATCATCATTGTCACTGTTGTCACTGTCATCATCACTGTTGTAACCATGACCACCTCTGCTACACCGCTCCCAGGTGTCCAGCCCTATAACAAATGCTCTCTAAACAAGACCTCATTTAATCCTTACAGTAGCTCACTGATGTCATTGTTACTATGCGCATCTTACTAGTGAGGTCATGAAGACTTAGAAACTTCACTAGTGATAACTTCAACACTGAAAGTTCCCCCTATTAAATACAGCAGGTCCTTGAATAATGTCATTTCATGATAACATTATGCGATACCACAGAAACTTAACTCTGGTTCATGTCAATTAGCTTACAGTAAAAGTGGTTTCATAGTAGGTCATTTCACTTAAAGTGCAGAACCTATTGACAAGTGGAAACTTACTACACTGAGTATCTAGATAAATTCAGTTTAAATAATTATCTGTAAATGTGAAAGTCTATTTAGTTGTGAATTTGTAAGTTTTTTTAATGTAAGAATTATTGACAATCTAAAATAACCTTGAGGTAGAAGGAAAATAAGTTTCCTAACAAGACTGCCCCATGCCCAAATATTTAAAGGAAATACCATCCATGATTCAGTATCCGCCCCCCTGCCCCGCTCCCACCCCACACACAATGGCTTTCAAGGGGAAATACTTTCCCTCGCTATGTACTGCTTGGCGCTATTAAAAACTACAATGAGGATGGGCCCTGTCCTCTCCAACCTTTCCGCAGGCCCGGCAGTGATGTCGTCTCCAGGTCAGAGTAAATTCACTCGTGCAGATCATACACATTGTGGCTCTGGTATCAGGAATCCAGATTGGAGCCTTTGACCCAAGGGGACTAACTTCCTCTTTATTTTCTGAATCAGCCTGTGGAAGAATGACTTCTGATTATCTCATGTACATTGCTACAGAATCAAGCCCTTTGGTTAGCAGTGGTGGCTCACAATGCTGATGGTATCATTAAGGATATGGGATGAAATATGGGGTTATATTTTTCATGTTCTCAGGGCATTAAGATTAGCTACATTCTAACAATCCTCTAATACAAAATTAATTTTAAAAGATGCCTGTGGTAGTGCAATGACAGCTATTTAGTTTCCTTAAACTATAATACATTTTCTAAATTGTATACAATGAGGTTTTATAACTAGAAAAAATATGAATATGCTACACGCTATCACAGACCTGCAATGAGACATCAAAAGGATAACAATTTAGCTCTGAGATTACACAGAGACCTCCAATCCTTCTGTGAAACACATGTTGCTTTTCTAAAGCCCTGGGAAAGGTTTCTTAAAGACAAAAAGTAAAACGCACTGAAAAAAAGGTGAAGGAAAAGACAATACCTCATCAAGACTCCTACTAGGACAGAATGTGATTCTTTTCTTGGTGTACTCTTCTATTGACCTGGAAATCGCTTCCAGCCATTCATCCCTTTCTGTGGCAGAACTGTTGGGGGCAAAACAAGGTTCCATCAACCAGATGTCAGCTTTTATTCTTGGCGTTTTTCTTACTTCTTTTCCTTCTCCCATGGCAACAGATTCCACCGCCCTGCAACAACGCTGGTTACAGGCAGCAACCGAGGTCTATGTGCACAAATAACTGGAGCAGGCGTTGGAGAACGCAGGGCACTTTAGCAAATACAATGCTTCCTTCCTCTCCAAAAGTACTGCTTTACACTGCATAGCTTTTGAGGTCTCCTAACCCTGGAGGTACTTTGGTTTGGTTTTACAAGCTATTTACACACTTAATAATTATGATTATTTATATATCCAAGGAGTTTCCTTAGATATAATCCTAGAATTTAAAAATATTTCAAAGACTCAAGTTTCAAACTCAAATTTTTATCATAGAATACTAAATATTCAATATGTTTAGATCAGTAACTACTACGAAAATTTTCTAGAAAGGGCAGTGGGTTAAGGAAATATATTGCTGGTACCATAAACAGATGTTTAAGGAGTGGTTACTAGGGGAAATAGCCTATAGTTGTTAGGGCGCCTCTACCTGTAATCAGCTTGCCACATTTTCTGTTCCTACCCTCAGTTCGTCAGGAGCTATGATTCCAGTGGAGAGGAAAGGAGCCAACAAGGGGGAAAGCCTACTCAGAGAAAAGCATTCCTGTTGTGCTTTTGCATACCTCCTCCCCCACAAAAACTTGGGTCATTTCAGATTATCACTGGTATCAGCACATTGTGTTTTGCATACCCAAGAGAGAGGGGCACATTTTAAGGTGTGTGTTTGTGGAGACAAAGAGAGAATTTAATAATAAATTTAAAACTCTACCATAAAATAAAATCCATCATAATAACGGGAATGTGACCATGTAAGACAATGTGTATTTTTTTTCAAGAGGCACACTAAGGGACATAGGAGTGAAATGCCCTGCCATCTGCAATTTGTTTTAAAATACTTTAGAAAATAGGAAAACTAGTGGCATAATCTTCTTGATAATTTTTGAGTCCAGGTGACAAATATATGGTTTCATTATATTATTCATTCTAACTTTAAGTATATTTGAACTTTTACTCCAAAATATTTTATTAATAAAAGTTTATATTAAAAAATAGAAGAAAGTTATGTGTCACACTGAGTAAGATATTGAAAACATGTATGGTTGTGGCTTTTTAACTCTCAAATGATATTTTTAAAATGAAAAATTCCATAAAAATAATGGTATGAATAGGCATATTTTGTTGTATTTGAATGAACTCAGAGCAGGTCAAGGAGATACTAGATACTAAGAAACCACTCATTTTCCCCACAATAATCACTCTTAACTTACTGTATTTTGCCATGTATAATGTGCTCCCATGTATAATGTGCACCCGTGATTTTTGCCCAAACTTTCAGGGAAAAAAATCTTTTGTTTTAATTTTTAAATTCAGTGTGATATTTATTTATATTTAGATACTTGTTTTTTTGTATTATAAAGGGTATTATTGTCCCCTTTACATACAAATATCATTATTGCTTTCTAGAGTTACACTTTTAATGCATAAGCATAAATAAAATAATTAAAAACATTTATATAAATACAGAATTAGTACTACTCATGTATAAATGTGCATCCTTATTTTTCACTCAAAAAATTTGGGCAAAAAGTGTGCATTATACATGGCAAGATACGGTAAGTGCCACTTAGAATTTTCACATATGGCTGTTAAAACATAGAAATCCAGTTTACAAATAAAAATTTTAAACTAGTATATTTCTCAAATTTTTACTATATGCCAATAACAAAATAAAACAGAAACAGCCCCCATCTCTCCAAACCAACCCAACCCCCCTCAGCTACCTCTACTCTTCGACCATTACTGTCACAACTAGCTGACATTTCTTTAACAGTTACTAGATGTCTGTCAGCCGTGTCAAATACCTTGCAAATGTCATCATACCTCTTCCTCAGAGCTACTCCACGGGATCTATACTGGGTGTTACATCTACCCCGACCCCCACATCACCATCCGCCATCACCATTTACAGATAAGAGAACTGAGGATTCGAAATGTTGGATGATTTGCTTGAGATAATGGACTACACTACAAGTAGGTATCAGACCCAAGTGTGGCTAAGGTTAGCCCTTCACCACAGCGTCACCCCTGGCTTCTGCTCACGCTCTCTGAAGAACTGCACTCTAAAAACACATGCTCCGATTTCCCAGCAAACGTTCATAAAATATTGCCATTCCTCCCTCCTTTTCTTCCTCCCGGCTTTATCACTGGAAGAGGTAACAGAAACAGAGGCAGATGGCTAATCTGGGAATTGCCGTCTGATTTTTCTGGAGCCCTGAGAGCATATGGAATGTGATTTGACTGTGTAAATCGTGTCACATATACTGCTCTTTCATTTAATCATTCCTGGCTCTCTCTGGTGTGGGTTTCTGCCAAAACAATGTTTATCAGCTCTTGAAAACACATATTCCACAGACCACACACATTTGCCACAGCATCAAGTAAAGATATTCTAGCTCTCCTTTTGTAACATGGTTAGCACAGGAATCAGAATCTTCCTTGGATCAAAAAAACAGTTAAACCAAGTATTCTTTTCTTTATGGAATGTGCATATTACCAGAAAGCAAATGTATATTTCATAAGCATAATTTCCCCATTGATTGGGATGAATTTCTAAGGGGAAAACACTCCAATAGAAGGATTTCTGGTGTGTTAGACCTTGCTAAACCATTTACTACGTGTGTTAACTGTACCTGCCACTCTGAGGTCAAAAGCCCACACTGCTTCAATTCATTTGAGTAGCATTTACCAGAAGCCTACTAAGAGCCAGCTACTAAGCCATGAACTAGGCACACAAAATACACCTCACTTGTAATGGCTTACATGTAATTGAGGTGAGACACAGAAACAAGTAATCACCACATGATAATAAAATAAATGTAAGGTAGACAAGTAACACAGAAGTAGTCAACTACCTTCTGTAGGTGGCAGGGAAGACTTTGCAGAGGTGATGACGAGGACAGGATTGGAAGAATTACAGGAGTTTGGCAGGGAACTCTTTAGTTTCTCCGTGCACCTTCGTTCAGTGTCCTAGGTTTGGTTCTCATCTCTAAGCTGATGATTCCCAGGTGTAGGCCTCCAGCCCAGCTTCCTTCTGGCATTCAGATCTTTACACAAACTGTCTCCTTGATGGCCCCACTTTGATGATACATAGGCACCTCACATTCACTGATCTCCCCCCTAAAGCTGCTCCTCTCTGAGTGTTCCCTATTATAGCAAATGGCACCACAACCCAATACACTGGACACACTGGGGCTCACTCTCAATGCCTCTCTCGCATCCTCTATATCTGGTTAGCCATTGCCTTTAGTTCTCCTTCCAAATCATGTTCCACACAGCAGTCAGATACGCTTTTAAAAATGCCAGTCTGATCACATCATTCCCTTGTATAAACCTTTCAGTGGTTTCCTGTGGCTTTTAGGCTGAAGGCCAAAATCCACAAGATGGTTCTGTGAAATCTCTCTGTCCCTCCAGGTTTATCTTGGGTCACTTTCCCCCTCATTTTCTATGTTCATTCCACACTGGCCTTTCAGTGCTTTGAATATGCCATGCTCCTTTCTACCTTTGTACACACTGTTCCTAATGACCAGGAGGAGCCTCCTCCTTTCCTCTTTGCCCATCTACCCAACTCCTGTTTATCCTTCGTAATCAGAAAGACACAGAGGCCTTTAAATAAGCTAAATTGGACTGCCTATTGTCCACCAAATCTAGTTCAAGGCCCTTGTTTTGTACCCTCATATCTACTGGTAGTTTTCCTGTGTATTACTTAAATCACAATAATAACTGATTGTGTTGATATGTGATAAGTGTGTGTCTTCCCTAATGAACTATACGCTTGGGGAAAGAAAGGCCCCTTTAATTCTCCACTGTATCCCAAATGCCTGGCCCAGGGCAGAGAACAAAGTGATGAATTCTAGGAGGAGGTAGCCACCTGCACAAGGCAGAGGATGTGAAGTAGGCTGGTGTGCACAGAGAATCATAAGCAGATCCATGCTGCTGGAATGTGCCAGGGTTATGCAGGGGTGGGTACAGGAAGAGTGAATGGAGATCAGGCTGGTGAGGCAGACAAGAACCAGATCAAATGAGGCCCTCTCACCTTTTTTCCATGTTATACAGCACTAGCCTCATTGTGGTTGGGGGGATTCACAAGGTGAGCATGGCATTCGGTAGGTACTAGTTTCCTTCCCCCATGCCACCCTAATCCTCCCTTGGTGATTTGTTTTTCCTTTATCAAGAACTTTCCACTTTTATCATTTCTCCTGCATGTCCCACATTCAATCCATCAGCAATCCTACTGGCTACGTCTGAGCCTGACCACTTCTTACCACTTCAGTTGAAGGGACCATCACCTACAGCCTGGTCTCCCAACTTCTACCCTAGTCTCCAGTGGTCTATCTTCTACAAAGCAACCAGTGTGCTCTTTTAAAAATATAAATCAAACCAGATCAGTTCTTAGCTTAAAACCCTCAGATGGTTTCCCCTCACGCTTAAAAATCCCAGTGACTATCCCAAAGTCTAGGAGATCTATCTGGAAAAATGTGGACACCCAGATATTTACCTGATTAGAAACCTAAGAAAGATTTACCATAATTTCCTGAAGTGTTTAATTTTTAATAAAATATAATTTTGTTTTTAATGAAGTATATTTTTAGTTAAGAAGCTTAAGTGCAATTGAAAACTTGACCTTCCTATAGGCATTTCCTCTTCGGATCTTTGAAAATAACTTTCCTGATTTTAAGAACCAAGCTTAAGTATTCGCAAAGGACCTGATGTACAGGGACTTGATGTTCTTTGCACTTTTGTTCAAACTTAGAAGGAAGAAAGAAGATAATAGCTCTGACTGGGAGCTGGGGAGCATTTGACAAACCCTGAAAACAGGTATTTTCTTCTGACATCCTGAGATCTGGTGCCAGGCAGCAGTGGCCATTCCACCTGAGAAAGCGATGTGACCAGGGAGCCAGCTGCTCTTGTGGTCCTCTGCTTTTGGTCTGAGTCCTTGACATCCATGGACATTGGCAAAATTATTATGGTTAAAAGCATCAATTTAGTGTCAGATATACCTAGGTTTGAATTTCAGCTCCACTGCTACTAGTTGAGTAAACTGGACATGTTTTTTAGCCTCCATTTTTCTTATATGGAAGGTCAAGACAACACCTATTTCACTAGTTATCATAGAACTTAGAAAATAAATATAAAACGTTTAGCACCATGCCTGATGCAGAGAAATAAATGGCTCTAGCCACTGCTCTAGCTGCTACTAAGACTCTAGTTGGTTTTAGTGGTTTGGACACAGCCGCAAGCAGGCTGCCTGCGTCCAAATCCTCACCCAGACAACTTCATAGCTGGGTGGCTTTTCTCACCATTAAATGGGTGTAATGGTGATCACTTAGCTTGGAAGGTCGTTGAGAAGATTTCATAAATGAATACACAGAAAGTGCTCAAGATAGTCCCTGGCACAAAGTAAATGCTACAACAGTATTTGCTACTATTTTTATAACACCGAGAGTTTGGTCTGAGAGCCACACAGACCCGCTGCCTCGATCCAGCAGGAGAGCACGCTACGGCTGTCGTCTGTCCCGTCACTTGTCAAATCCTGCCATGCACCCACTTCTGCCACTTAGCCAATAACTCTACAACATATGTTTATGACTCATACAGCTTCAGGGGTTTTTTTAGAACTTTATTTACATTAAAGTATTATAGTTTGATTTATATACGTAAGTCACTGAAAGTTCTAGTTTAAGGCAATGAGGTACATTAACAACAGATTTAAAAGCAAAAAAACTTGTACTGTATCCTGACTTTGCCAGCTATATATCCATAAGACAGGGACTCAATTTTCTTGTAACTTAACCTTCCTCATTTTTAACGAGATGACACCTACCTCATAGATTTATGTCCTTTCAATGTTGTGAAAAGGTTGGAAACATTCACTTAGAAAAATATTCAGCAAAGCATTTTTCAGCATTATTATTCTATTCAAGGGAACATTTTTACTTTTGTGCTTCTAGCACATGATAGCATTAGCTCTCAGACATTTTATCTACATGGTAAACCAAGAGAGAACTGCATGGTGTTCAGAAAGAAAAGAAGGGGAAAAAGTTAAGTCTTAATTGTTAAGCTAAATGTAACAAAAAATGCTGGAGATGGCTGACCCTATCAACACTGGCAAATGCTCATCTATACATAGTTTTTAAATTTACCTGGCTGAGAGAATGAAGGAACGTTCTACACTCTCAATCTTTAGTTCATTCTGATATGCTTCTTGGGTGGGTTTTTTGACCTGGAAGAAAGCAACACTATTTGAGCAAACTCATCCTACTGAAAATCTCATCTCTGAAGTGTAGCTAAAGCTGCCCAGTGCCCCAGCTGCTGACATCCACCACCAACCCTCGTTTCTAACTTGATCTACCACTGCTCTCCCTCATCTACTCTCTGCTACAGGTGGATTTAAATACCTACATACACACAGGCCTCCCTTTCCCACCTTCAGGCTCATTATTCCCTCTATCTGGAATGCCTTTCGCCACATCTCAGCATGGCCAAATGTGACCTATTCTTGGCTCTTCCTCCAAAAAGAGACTTCCTCAATTCTCCGTCTTTCCTAGTTGCCACCAATCCCTTCACCATGTCCCACCAAAAGCTGCACATTCTTTGTTTTCTGAACCCCCAAACAAAAACTTCAGCTGTGACTTTCAGTGGTATTTATTACTGTCTATAAGTGTTTATGCATAGTGTATTATCTTCCCTACTAGTTGCTAAGCCTAGGGACAGAGACAAACGGAATCATGTTTCCTTTTATCTTCATATTCTCCACCACACCTACTGCCATGTTGTTTACAGTGGTTCTCAATAAATATCTTATTACAAATAAACTAATGTATGAATGAACAAATGATGAGTGAAGAAATGAACACATGAACAGTAATACATGAAGAAAAAGTTAAAAGATGATTATCTTAGGGATTTTTTTCCTAAATATATTTAGGTAAAAAAAAATCCACCAGAGGCACAGACCTTCATTCCAGCCAACGAGAGCATGTTGTTCAGTTTATGCATCCCAGACTGCAGTGGTGTTGTGTACAAGAGGGCATCATTGAACTGAAAGTAGAAACATTTCAGAGGGTGAAGGAAGGCAACAAATTTCAGCTACAAAGTTGTAAGACACAAGAATAAAAGAAAAATATTACTTCTGTACTAAAAGCTCTCTGAATATACTGATGTTCTGCTTATAGACACAAGAACCACCCAGAATGTTTTATTAAAACATTATTACAAAGGAAATTTCTTTAAAAATGTGCTTTCTTTCCAAGTGTTGTAGACAAATTTAATGGCTTTTAAATTCTAAATCCCACTAAGGTATTAAAATCTGCCTAACTAAATAATTGATTGAATGATTTTTTTTAACAAGCTAAAAATGAACTATACTAGATTCAAAAAGAAAAAAAATTTTCTGGTTATGAATCTGTTTCCTATACTTGAAATGCAAACAAGCAATGCAGTCCATCAAAGATCCCACTAAAACTGCTATTTGAATGTGCAAATGTCTCCTTTTATTAAGCAGCTACGCCTGCCTGGGGCTGGTCAGAAACACACACAGCCACTTACCAGGAAAAACACTCGGGGCTGCATGTCTTTCCGAGATAGCTTCATCAGAGTTCCTTCTTTGAGAAAAACCTGATTCATCCAAACAGACGCGCATTTAGTCCTACCATCACAGCTCAACAACAACACACATATAATTTCCTTTTCAACTTCCTTTCTCCTGTTTTTTTTTTTTTTTTTTTTTTCCTTTGGGGGCTGGGCGGACATAGTTTCCTTGTGACATTTTAAAGTCATGTTTCTTTTTAGACCCTGTAAGTCATTTAGGAATTGGACAAGGCTGCAGTTTCATAAATCCAATATTGGCCCCAGGGGTACTCTGTGGTCTGAAATGTACTTGACCCAGCATGTGCTTTATCCTGAGGCACAGCCAACATCTTGACAATTGCATTTTGTAGTTTTCCTCAATTCATTCCCTAGGCCATTTTTGTGCTCTATTAGGAGCATCAAAATACCGATTTTCTCCTTCCCCTTCACATTCCCCATAATCTTCTCTCACATGACAGATTTTAATGAATTATCTTTAAAGTTGTGTGAGGTAGGCCAGCATTATACAATAAAATGATCCTATCTAATCAGATACTCTGTAGGGACCCCTGCCATTCTCCTAATTGAATCGGACTTCTTCTCACAGTGACTTACATCATGAATGTTTTGAATGGAGAGAATAAACTTAGTTGATTCAGACTGGGTAAATGAAGAGTAACAATAACAAATACCCTATCTGTACAACTTAAATGAAATATAGCTACAAACTATGTCAAAAATCATTGTATTAAATTTGCAAGAGGCAGTCTAAAACACTTACCCGTCCAGGCTGTACTATTTCATGATGTCCATTTAAGCTGTACTGAATTTGCATAAGTTTTTGGAAGTTGTCCTACAGAAAGAGAACGTAGAGCAAATAAAGGCCCTGACTCCCAGGTTCAATAGTACACCAGCCACTGAAATCAGTTACTTACTCCTTGCTTCATGGTGTCATTGGCGTGGTTGGCTACCTCTATAACAACCGCAAGGGCATCTAAAATGTGTAAGGAGAGAGGGGCATTTGGTCATTACCAATGAATTGCAACACTGAGCAATTTCAAGTGACAAGGTTGCTAGTTCACAGCAACCAACCATGGGAGGATGTAGGTTTAACTGTGAGAAAAAAATATGGATGATAAGGTACAATGAGGGCATGAAACAGGGAAAATACAGTACTTACAAAAAAAATGAGCCAAAGAAAGTCTAAAGAGACACTACAGATAATGTGTATCAATGTAAGAACATCAGGGTTATTTTGTGCTGAGATTTGATTATCCTGTTGAAGTTTACAAGGATAAGGATAGCATTTCACTTGGAGCCTAAGGACCATTCCAGTATAAACTGCTGTGGAAAGAGAAGGAACCAGAACTACTGGGTTGGCCAAAATGTTCACATGGTTTTCTCTGTAAAAGACACATTTTTCATTTTCACCAAAAACCTGATTGATTTGGATATTTTGAGTAGTCAGCTGTCTCCCTTGCAGCATAATATTGATTGTTCACAATTGATGTCTTGATTTGATCACTATCAGCTTCAACCGGTCTACCCAACTGAAGAGCATTGTCCAGTGAGAAATCCCCAGCACGAAACTTCGCAAACCACTTTTTTTTTGACATGTTTGATCACCCCAGCACCTTCTCCATACACTGCACAAATCTTTTTTTGCATTTCAATTGTGTTTTTATCTTTCTTTAAATAATAAAGCATAATATGCCGAAAATGTTGCTTATTTTCTTCCATCTTCAATATTAAAATGGCTACACAAAAATTCGCCAATTTTGGTAAGCTTTTTTTAAATGTGACATGACAGCTGTCACAGTACAATCTAACAAAATTGTTTCAAATAAAGTTAAAGACAACTAAATGCTACTAAAGTCACCTTATGGGAACAAAATGAAAATTGTGGCCAACGCAATACAAAAAAAAACTATGTAAGAGGGTCAGGGCTCAGCTGCCTTCTCTTAGTCTGATCCCAAGAGGGAGGAAATGTCACATGGAAGCATACTAGGCCTTAGGAAATTACAGGCATTATTTTGTAAGCAGGGTAATTTAGCTTCATCTGTATTTTATTCTTTTTATTAAACCCTTGTGTTTAGCAAAGTGTTTTTGAATGTGCTTTATTATCTTTGTGACTAGCTATAAAAAAAAAGTCTGAACTTTGTCTCCTTTTGGGGTATGGCTGTCCTCAACCCAAGACAGTGGTGTTCCCCAAGGCACATCTGGACATGTGCAAAGACAATTTTTGGCTGTCACATGACTGGAAGTCCTCTGGCCTTTAGTGGGTAGGAGCCAAGGATGCCAAACATGCTGTAACACTAACTAGAAACCCACACAGAGGTTACACCGTGCAATATGACAGCAGCACTCACACTGAGAAAAACTGGTAGTGCTAAAGAGGGGACATGCCCTCCGGAGGCTGGTGTGGCAGTGACAGCAATCATCAACAAAACGATAATTAAAAAAAAAAAAAAAGAAAAGTCCTGATTGGTGTGCTTCAGTTGGTTGGGTGTTGTCCTCCAAACTGAAAGGTTGCTGGTTTGATTCCCAGTCAGGGCACATGTCTAGGTTGTAGGTTCTGTCCTTGGTCGGGGTGCATGCAAGAAGCAACCAATAGATGTTTCTCTCTCACATGGATGTTTCTCTCCCTGTCTTTCTCCCCCACCTTCCCTTCTCTCTACAAATTAAGGCAAAAATCTTAAAAAAAAACAAAACAAAACCAAAGATCAATTTCTAGAAAAGGATTGAGGGTTTTGCTCCAACAACTATAACCTACCAAGAAATTCTCTTTCTAGTACCAATTTTGGAGGTTTCTATATTCTTTAAATACAAGTGTATTACTATCACCATTATTAAAGGAAAGTAGTATTTCCTTATAGAGACCCCAATCATATATCAGAATGTACTGCACCTGGCACTCATCACCACAGATATTCAAGAGATAACCCCGGGCACATATCTGCTTCTTGGCCTGCTTGAACTCTAAGTGGGCAGGGAGAGAAGCTTTTGGAGGAAATGACAAAGTTGCTACTGTTTGGTCACCTAAATTCCAGGCTGCATTCTCCCATCCATTCTGTAGTTCTGCTCCCCCCATGTCATCCATTTTAGAAACCCTGGCGACCCCGGTGCTTTAGCTCCTCTGCCTACTTTCCAAAGGTATGTTTGTCTCATTTTCCCTCACACTTGGGCAATCTCATCTACAACTGCTCACCATCGTACTGCCGTGCCTCTGGCCATACGGAGCCTTCTTCTGTTTATTGCTTATTCTAATTAAGCTTTTGCTCAAGTGTGCAATTTCCTTTACAGGAGCTCTTTAATCTCTGGCCCTGTACTGGTTTTATCTACAGGATGAAGTTAATAATTCACTGTCCTTGAAGGCAGAAGCCCTGGAACAGATGTTTTCTTGCGGTCCTATTTAAAATTTTTATCTTCACAAGACAGATTCTGATCTGGAATGCTCACTCTTGCTCTCGCCTATCCTTCAACTCAGCTCCAGTGCCACTTCTCTCTACGCTAAGCTCTGTCTCTTCAGTCTTCACACTTTTTTTCCTCTTCCAAATGATTCTGTACTGTTCAGCACATCCTAACTTTATAGCTATCCACTTTATTCTTGGTCTGCTGGGCAGGCTATTTTCTTCAACTAGATTATATGTTCACCAAAGACAAGAAGCATATCTCCCACTCCAAACTTTTCCTTAAAAAAAAAAAAACAACTTTTTAAAGGATAACATTTCCAAATAGATGTTAGAGAAACAGAAGTAAAAGAATTAAAAGAATAAGAATCTCTACCAAATGGGCTAAAAACCTGTTCAGTTTTGTATCTGAAAATGTAAAGGATACACAAGAATAAGGTCAAAATTCACAACATTAACAGGATGCACATGGACTTGTTTAATGACTTTCTTCATATTCCAATGAGAGATACACCTATGACATTTGAAAGAGGTAGTATGGGGATAAACAGAAAAAAAAACTCCATTATTCTGCACAGAAGTAATCCTTGAGTATGCGTGTGAAAGAAAGAAACACACACACACACTACAGATTATCCCATGAACAAATACACACACACACACAGTAGATTATTCCATGAACATCAATGAGTCCATTGTACTGTAATAGACTATTCCCCTCAAGTACTACCGGGCATGTGGGGTGGAGGCTGGTAAGGCTAATGCCTATCATTAAACAGTCCCAGAACAATACCCTATTTTAACCACTGTCCTTGATTTGTTTAGTTCGGTCACTTCATGGCCTCAGGATTTTAAAGCTTAAAAGGACCTTGCAGATTAACTGGTTCAATCCCTGCCTTGAAAGCAATGGCCGTCTAGAGAATGTGCATTTACATCTGGCAAGGGGGACTGAGCACAGGAGAATGAAGCTCCCTGACCGGCACCATGCGGGGTCCTCTGGCTCTCTGGAGACTGGCCCCAGGATTGAATGACCATGGGCTGTTCTTGTCCCTATACTATCACCTGCATCTAGCTCCATTGTGCCACTTTAGTTCTGTTTTAATCTGCCCAAAATAGTGTTATTTTTAAAAGGCTTTGTATGAATAAAACAAAGTTTTGTTATATTTTTAATTTCTAGGTCCGAATAAACATAATATAAAAATTTTTGCAATATGTAAGATTACAAAATTTATTTACCTTGAGTGTCTCTGTAATCTTCAGAGTCTTCTACAAGATTTTTCAAATAATCTAGAAATGAAAAAAGGTAGTATTTAGTACAATAAAGCAGTAAGGAGAAAAACACTTGTCCTTTTTATTCAATACTTCAGTCATTCTTGTTGATTAACATACATGCTGTTCAATTTGTGCTAACTTTCTTAAAATATGAAAGCATGGAGCCCTGGAATCAGTTTGAAATCAGGGCACAGAATCAGAGCTGCAAAGAGCCTTAGAGGTCACACTCTTAGAGGTCATTTTAGAGATGAGGAATCAGGTTACTGAGCACAGGGTCTCACCCAAGTCACACAACCACTTTGTGGCAGAGTTGAGACTAGAATCCAGGTCTCTCGATACCTAGTTCAGGTCTTTTACTCCAACACACATGAACTACCTTAATCTCAAGATCAGATGTTTGTCTAGCACAAAATTCCAAACATTAACAGATCAAATGCCTAAGGGACTCTCAGGTTTGTCAATCTAAGAGTCTAACAATGCCAAAACCAGAGAACTGCAATACACTAGACTCTCAAATGGGGGTGAATGTGCTTCCTAGGGGTCATGTGGAAATGTCTGGAGGTATTTCTGATTGTCACAACTGGGGGAGGAGAGGCCAGGGATGCTGCTAAATGTCCTACAAATGCACAAGGCAACTCTACAGCAAAGAATTATCTGATCCAAAATGTCAAAAGGGCTTTGGTTGAGAAACCTGATCCAGATATGTAAATGATTCAGGTCTGTAAATGAGCTATTCTAATATAGTGATTCTTAAAATAAGTAAAAAAATTAAGACAATAGGTTATAGTTAGTAAATCTTTAACACAAAGGAATGTATTTTGCCGTGTATAATGGGCACCCACGTTTTGAGCCCAAGTTTTCAGGGGAAAAAAATCCTTACATTTTAACTTTTTAAATCAATTATTTATTTATTTATATTTAGATACTTGTTTTTTTATTATTAAGAAATTTTAGCATTTATTTTTGAACATATTATGGTACAAAAAATTTTGCATAACAAGCTCTGGCTGGTGTAGCTCAGTAGACTGAGTGCCAGCCTGCGAACCAAAGCATCGCCAGTTCGATTCCCAGTCAGGGCACATGCCTAGGTTGCATGCAAGCCAGGTCCCCAGTGGGGGGCTGTGTAAGAGGCAACCACACATTAATGTTTCTCGCCCTCTCTTTCTCCTTCCCTTCCACTCTCTCTAAGTGAATAAATAAAATCTTTTTAAAAAATTTGCATAACAAATAATTACAAAACATAAGAACAGACACCAGGTATTTCAGGTACTACCCATATATAATGGGCACACTTTATTTTCCCTCAAACATTTGGGCAAAAAAGTGCACATTATACACAGCAAAATACGGTTATAGGATTTCAAGGTAACACTTTCTTCTCTGTTGAGAAATGTTGGATGGCTTCCCATTTCCTATCAAATTAAAACAAGTTCCATTCCCTGGAATTTAAAGTCCCCCACTACATGGTCCCCATTGCCTCTCTGATTTTCTCTCTTGCTACTGCCTAACACAGGCCCTTTGTTCTCAGCCAAGTTCGATTCTGCACAATTCCTTAAACATTTCCAAGTGTTCTCTGGCTCCATACTTTTTGCCTCTGATGTTCCTTTTTTTCTGAATCCCTCCTCTGTCTCTGCACACAAAAACTCGCCTCATATTCTTTTAGGTTCATCTCAAATTCCTCCTATCCTACCAATCTTGCCACTTAAAAAAATATTCTCTACCTTTGAATAATACATCACCTGCCACTTACTCATTTTATGCCTTCTATCATTTTGGTTTTCATTTGACTCAAAGTTCCTTGTGGGCAGGACTCACATCTGATTCATCTTTCTATCTCTCATAGCACTTAGCCAGGGCCTTTACATACAAGGGACAAGAAATGCTTTGCTTAGAATAAAAAGAAGATTGTTTTCAGACTGAATTGTGTCTTAGTTTAGGTAAGCAGCAAAAGGTTGAAACCAAACCTAATGACAATGGGAGTTGAGAAAATGAAAAAAGAAAAGGCATGGCCCTGGCTGGTGTAGCTCAGTGGATTGAGCGCGGACCTGTGAACCAAGGGATCGCGGTTCAATTCCCAGTCAGGGCACATGCCTGGGTTGCAGGCCAGTTCCTGGCAAGGGATGCACGAGAGGCAACCATACATTAATATTTCTCTCCCTCTCTCCTTCCCTTCCCCTCCAAAGATAAATAAAAAAAATGTTTAAAAAATTTTTTAAATAAAAAAAAAGAAAAGGCATGTTAACAGACTGAATGCAATTTTACCAGACTCAATCTCCATTAACAATATTTTGGAATATATAATTTCATCCCATGGATTTATGAAATCATACTGAAAGGAACAAAAGGAAACCTGAGTGTTAGTGCCAGCTTTTCAAACTTAATACATGACATAAACACACACACACCCAAGAGCTGAAACTCTACATCTTTGAGATGGTAATCCAAAAACCTATGTCTAGACATGCATATTATAAATATCCAGCACTGGCAGGAAGCCATGCTGATATTGTGAATGATGAAATTAACCTTCCATGCACCACGGTACAAGTTCTATCTTGGCAGAAACCATCACTGGCAATTTAGATCTTAAAGTAATCTGAACACAGAAGTTAAAGAGTATGCTTCCAACCAAACAGATAAGAAAACCACAAAAGTTAACAAAATACATCGATTGTACATTATACTTAGCTCTACCTGGAGGTGAAAATTAACTGAATCTCATTCTGATTCCACTCAGAATGCATTCCATATATATGCCATGTTTGATGAGTCTAAATATTTAACTTTTCCATGAGGGTAACAGGGTTGGGGGAAAAATTTAACTCTTCTTAAATGTTCTCAGTGCCTAGGCTACCTCATCTATCAAAAGTGATACCCCTTAAAGCCTCTAGGTAGCTTAAGAGTGTGGAAAGGAAAACAGATTTACCTAAGTATCAGATTCATGGCAAGTTTCTATTTTGTCTTACTTAAATGCTTGTTCTTTAATAGAGAACTAAGACATTTCTCTGAACCAAGAGTTTTTACTGGAAGATGTCCATATTAGGAAATCCTGACCTCAGAATCTCTGTGCTGAGCCTGATAAGCTTCCGAGTTGCATTTTCTTCCCTTGTAGTCCAGCTCAGCTGCTGTTGGCCAACCTGAACTTTCAGGAATAGAGTGGAAACACACAAATCGGCTGAAGAGAAAACCCACCACTAAGATGACACAAAATCATGCTATTAATCAAAGAGGTAACAGAGTTAGGTTTGCTGTCCTTACCAATTAAGAACATAATCTTAAAATTAAACATTCAAAATTCAATGTTCAAAAATATTTTTAGGGCATCCTTGTGAAAGCTTTCACCTTTTCAAGGAAAACAAGACCATGATCCTTCACCCTCCCCACCCCGCCCCCAGCTAAGATAGGAATCGCTCAGTGCCTTAACTGCAGAATGAGAACATGGTTGATCACCCTGAGTCAGATGGGAGGCACTGAAACCACCAGCTGCCCCAGTGACTGTTACAACCCAGAAAAAGAGACTAGACAGACACGCCTGTGTTGGTCACAGGGAACTGTTTACTACGTACCATTTAGAACTAGTAGTCTAGAGGAAGTTTCATTTTTAAAAAATGAGTAGAGCAGTAAATTCAATTTGCCAGGCTATGACTTTCCTGCTTCTGCCAAGCCAAACTATGCATTTTTTTTCAAAACTTTGCAAATAAAAATGCTACTGAGGTGGTTTCTATTGGAAAAAAAAAGTTGGTGCAGCATGCATGGGCACCACAATATGGACTTTCTCACCACCAGGTGGCACCATTGATTAATAGACGTTACTTAACCCCCACTGTGGCCAGGTGCAGTCTCCAGGTATATGCAAGTTAATTTCTGAGGCCCAGAATGAAAGCATGAGGACCCAATACATGCTGCATCTTGTCAGAGGTCTAAGTTTTCTATAAAAGGGCCCCTAGTAAGCCTACCACCCCTGATTACACATCAATGAATAATTAACTTAAAGATGAAAGCTATTCAGAAGTACAGTTAACCTTTCCTAAAAATGAGTCATCTGTAGGAATCTGGGACTTTTTAATTCAACGACAGCCAGTCAGATTCCTGGACTGTGTGCTGGGAAATGGGGATGGGTGAGCATATAGGAGGGGTAACATTTCAAAGTCAATTATTTTGAAGTTAAGGACATATCTTGCTTTGTATTATACAGATTTCTTCCTTCCTCCCTAAATATGTAATGATATCAGCAACACACACAGAATTATGAGATCCAAAGATCCAATAAGCCTAGTCATGAGCTTGTCTGCCAAAGTTTCAAATTTTATTTATTTTTTTTTCAGTGATATCTGGCAAGTGCAAAGCCACCACAAAATGCTGACACTGGACAGAACTTACCACTTACTATTGCAGACTGACTCCCTCTAGAATCTCACAAACCAGACTAGAAAGGGGTAACTGTCTGTTAAAGTTTCAGATTTCAAAAGAAGCAATTTATAATGATCTGACTTGTGAAATGAAGTGCTGATTATTTTAAATATGCAAAATCAAGATGAACTGTCAAGCTATAAGACACACTGCCACGTTCAAGGCAGCTCGGTGAAGCGATCAACAGCCCTCGTCGGAAGTGAGAAGGCAGATTCTTACTCTCAGTCCAGCCATGTCTAGTAGGGGCACGTGACTTTGCTCATGCTCTGCCCTGTAGCATTTCTGTGTCAGAATCCTCATACATAAAATAAGTATGATGGACCAGGTCGAAAAACTGTAATGATTCTCATTCTAAAGTATCATGAAGCAAGTTGTGTAATAAAGTCTAAGATGCATTACAGGAAATTTGGAAAGTTAAGTAATACAGAAAACTCAAACCATGACCAGCTCTCTAAAATACTATAATTTAAAAAACATTTCCTTCTGTTTTTATAAATGCTTGATTTTACTGAATTTTAATAATACATAGGATTTTATAGCCAATTTAAAGTATTCTAGCCCATACAGATTTTCCCTATATGAGTAGATGAATAACATACCATCATTGGGATATATTATACAATATTTCAGTATTCTATTATTAGACTTTTAACCTATTTTTAAATTGTCTTATTTTGGCTGTCTTAAATAGATGGCCATACATCCTAGTTTGCCCATAATGATTCTGATGAATACCTGCTGTCCAGGGATAACTATAAACAGCACGCTCTTGTACTCCTGAAAGGTAACATGTTTGAATAGTAAACTGTGTGATTATTTTAACTGCAAGTAACACTGATCAATTATTTTCTTGATTTCAATAGAAAAAAGTTTTCTCTCTCTTTTTAGTACTTGATATAGCACAAGAAACCTTTCCTAAAGGGAGATACCAATTTAAAACATCATTAAAAGTCTAGGAGAACAGTGATTTTACTAAATGATTGCTAGTTTTGTGTATTGTAGATTTTTATTGCCAATATGGAAGGGAGAACTGGTAACTCATTTTAATTAATATGTACAATCCAGAGGATATCAGACATGCCACTGTGTATTTATTATGTACGGTATATTTTTTGTAAGTTTATTTTTTGTTCACATTTTAATCCCAATAACTACAGTTTCAAGTTTATCTTCCTCTGATTTTCCTATAGTTTAATATTTTATAGGTAGTGATTTTTTTAAATGAAGGCTTTGTTTTTCTAGAGCAGTTTTACAGTCACAGAAATGTTGATGAGAAGGCACGGAGATTTTCTGTGTAGCTCCTGCTCCCACATGCGCGGAGCAGCTTTTCCCATTTTCAACAACCCCCACATACCAGAGGGGTGCATCAACCGCAACTGATGCACCTCCACCATCACCACCTGGAGTCCATGGCTTACATTATGGTCCACTCTTGGTGTTGGACATTCCACAGGTTTGGACAAATATATACATAAAATGACATGTATCCATCATTACGGCATCATACATAGTGTTTTCACTGCCCTAAAATCCTTGGTGCTCTGCCTATTTATATTTAGTATTCAGTATGTTTTTAGTGTATCCATTGATACACGGCTCTTTTCAAATTTTAACAGGTTATTCAATAAACAATCCTTTCTTTTTTTATTATCTTGCACTTTCTACTTTGTCACACATTAGATTCTTACAAACAACTATTTCCAGTACCTCCCTATCCCAATGATAAAATAACTATTATTATTTTTTAATCAATAGGTGTATTCTTGCAATGGTATCACATATCTTTAATTGTTGAAGTTTTAGAATTAGTATTGACTGATGTTTCCGTCCCAGAATATTCTTTAATAATGTAGTCTATTTATTTCTATGTACAGAAGCTTTTTGATAATGTATTTATAAAGTCCCAAAATTCTAAGCAATCTTAATGAGAATACGGACCATAGGCAGTATGTCCGAAGCTAAGTGAATGGTTCTATAGTGTTAAGCATCATTTTGTGCACGAACGCTAAACTGTGGGTTTCATGAAGACAAGGGGCCTGAATTAATCAGCCCCACATCCCAGCACCTAGAACAACGTCTGGTGCATATTCAATGTATCCTGAATTTAGGATGGACTGACACTCCCATTAGTGTTATCACTGTTTTGCTTCATATTTGACTAAGCACTTGAGATGATATTTTGAGGGTGTAATTAAAAAGTGCTCTGGCCCTTCTCTAATTCTCTTGCTCCTTGAATATTAGCTCAATGCTGTTCCCTAAATATGTGGCACAGGGCTTACTCTTGTATATATGGAGCTTGTCTAAGTTAGAAAAGTGACCTTTTTGGGCTCTCAGGCTCACAGATTTATGGCTGGGAAGGCAGGCAATGCTTTTCTGTGAATTAGAAAAGGCCATTTGTCCTGAGCTGATGCAGACCCTCACAGGGGCACCCAACTTGGTGAGCAGAGTGCAGGCTGGACTTGGACCTCAGCAGGGGGGCATAACCGTATGAGGCAGCCCTGGTCTGTCCTAGACTTTGATAAGTCTAGTCCTGAGACATAAGAACTCCAGAACTAAACCTGACTCCAGGATCATGCCATGGCAAAATTTTGAAGCAGTTCTTACAATGGACAGAATCTCTCTTGGTCTCTTTGTAGCAGGACATACTGGGCAGGCATATCCAGAATGCACTTGAAGGAGTCAAAGCAATCGGTAATCTCCCAACGAAAGTAAATGTTCATTATTCTGAATTGGTTGAAACAAGCGCTTTTCTTCGTGGACACATTTTCCAATGGTTGGGCCTGCCATTTTAGCAAGTGAGAGTCTCCAAAGTACAGAAATGACCTTGGCACAGTGGAGCCTCACTTAAAGAAGCTCTTAATCGTATTTAGCCCCCACCCACTGCCCTGATTATCAACAAGAGCAAATTTAGGTCTAGGGAGATTAGTATATTTTACTACCCAAAGAACCACCAAGGGAAGAATAAAGTAAACATAAGCTCCAAAGTGAATTCAAATTTGACCAAATTTCAGTTTTACATCCAACTGGAACAGTTCCTGATGCGAGCCATGCTTCTGAGAAACACTAAGAGGGAAATTCTAGCAAGAGTCAGCTTGTCAGGCCTGTGGCAAGGCAAGTTCCAGCAATAAAGGCATCTGGCTATTTGCAGGGAATCTGGGTCAAACCTACACTGAAAAGTGAAAAACAGTGGCTTCACAATAACGTCCATGGGCAGAATTCAGGGGATCTGCACACTTGGATGGGCAAAAATAAACAAATATTTTCACTAACCTCTAAGTGAAATATGGAATTTCCTTCCATTATGAATGTAGGCAACAAACCACAGTATTATCAATGATACAGTGACTCTGTCACCATAAAAACCACGTTTTTTAAATATCACATTACAGTTGTTACGGACATCTCAAATTATTGTTTACTCTCACCATTACTTCAAAATCAGGGCAGTTATATGAGTCCACCACCAGGTCTTTTTATTTATTGCATACTAAAAAGCACATGTAATGTACTGTGCCACACTTCAAAATTATTTTAATAACTTCATTTCATCCCAGTCTGTTTCCTTTTAATCTTACGTATTTATTCTGTAATTTTTAAAATTATTCTGAGAAGAGATCCATTCGTAGGCTTCATCAGATTGCCAAAGGGATCCAGGCAAATAAATAAATAAATAAAATAAAAACCGCTGTTCTTGAGAGAAAGTGAGATTATATTTAAAAGCTATAATTTAATAGAACAGGCAGATAAAACATCTTCCCTCTTATATCCTAAGAAAACCTTTTCATAGCATTAAAATCATGGATATAATCTGTTAAATACCATCTCTCAAAATACCTTATTCACAACTACAATTAAAAATTAATTACAACACAAGAGCTAGGTCATTACAACAAAAATTCTGAATATTTGTGAATATTCCCTCCAATTTTACACAAAGGAAACTACCTTATACCAGGGTCTTTGGATTCCCCAGAAACTTAGTACCATGGCTGGTGCCTAGGAGACAACCCTATCTTTCAAGTTCTGCCCTAGAAAAATTGTCAGAAGACTTTTGGTACTTAGCCCTGAGTTTTAAAACTAAAACAAATATTTGCCCAGCCGAACCTTTTTTTTTTTTAGTAAGGGTTTTATTTTTAAGTCATGCATTAATTTGATCCTGATCTTTTTTACCAATCTGCTTATTAGCCTATTCATAGCTCAAATTTATAACTTTAGAACACTAAAACAGATGTTTTTAATATATTTTCTACCAACATAGGAAATCCTAGATTTCTAAAACCTAGAGAGAGTTAATACCATCCCAGACGAAAGGCAAAGATTATAGGAAAAGTAATATAATATGTTATTAAAGTCATTTATAACATAAATATTTAAATAAGATCAAAGAAAGTACCTGATCCAAATTTAATCAAAGTTCAAAGGAATGTTTTCTTCTCAAATATCTAAGTGGAAAAGGTATTTCAGAGGAATTTTTAAATTATATTTTTTATTATGTTTTCTCTACCATGATCCTCACTGATTCAACCTGTTTCAACACCAATGTAGTAACTTTCCACAAACGAAAACATTTTTATTTAAAAAAATTATATCACATATAACACAGAGATAAAAGAAATCTAAAAAGGTATGCAATTTCTAGATGGTAGAAGATGAAAAACATTTTAAAAATAATAATTCATATTTTTAATAGGCACAAAAGATCTCTTCAAAGAAAAAAAGTGACCCTTACCAACATAAATTCTCAAATATACTCACTGAAACAAATGACAGGATCGATATAATTTTTAGGAATTGAAATGAGGAAGAGTTTGGTGGGAGCCTGAACGGCTCAATGTGGCCCCAAAGGGAAGCGCTGTAAGCTCCATCGGGATGGGGATCACCACTGTGCTATTTGCCAGTGTATACAGGTGTCCGGCTCAGGGCCAGCCCATACAAATATTTGTTCAGAGAGCTAGTGACTGATTAACAGGAGAGGGAATCTGGCCTTCAAGGACAGGTTTCAGGAAAGACTATGAAACCTACAAAAGCAAAGGAAAATAAAGCTTGGGCAATCTGGGGTTAGAAATTGCAGCCTTTATACTGTGCATAAGTTTTCCTCCCTAAAACAGGGACTTATTTTTATAGCAGTTTTATGTTCACAATGAAACTGAAAGGAATGGAGATTTCCCATATGCCTCCTGCCCCCTGCACATGCATGACCTAGTTTACCATCAACATTCTCCACTAGTGATACATTTGTTACAATGGATGATCTCACACTGATACATCATAATCACTCAAATCCACAGTTTACATTAAGGTTCATTCTTGGTAATGTAGATATTATGGCTTTGGACAAATGAATAATGGTATGAATCTATCATCATGGTAGAATAAGTCTGTTTTCAACTTTCTAATAAGCATAATAAAAGTATGTCTGATACACACACACACACACACACACACACACACACACACTAGAAGTATCTATATCTGCTCCTGGTTCCTGGCACAGAGCTCCTGAAATTCTTGTAATTTGATAAGTGATATGAGCACTGGGAACACCTTTTCATCTAATAGCAGGCCTTTGACCCTAGTTCTGACACAGAGCTCCTAAATGCCTTTCATAGGTTATTGGAGTGTCTTTTGACCTATGAGGTAATTTCTGATGGGCTGTTGAATAGCTCCTACATGAAGCTGGTCACCAGAGGATCAAACCATGATTAGAAGCTTGGAACTTTCAGCCCCACTCTCCATCCCACAGGAAGGGGAGAGGGGTAGAAGGTAGGAGTGGAGTTAATAATGGATTATGTCTACATGATGACGTCTCCATTAAACATTCCAAACTACAGGGTTTGGTGAGATTCCAAACCCACAAGGAAGTACTGGGAGAGCACTGTGCCTGGAGAAGGCATGGAGTTTGAGACCCTTCCCACATACCTCGCCCTGTGCATCTCTTCCATCTGGATTTTCAACTGCATCCTTTATCACATGCTTTCATAATAAATTTGTAAACATAAATAAATTTCCCTGAGTTCTGTGAACTATTTCTAGCAAATTATCAAACCCAAGAAGGGGGTCATGGGAACCCAGATTTATAATTGGTTGGTCAGAAATACAGGTGACAACCTAGAACTTGCAATTAGCACCTGAAACTTGGGGGGAGGGTCAGTCTTATGGGATTCAGCCCTTAATCTGTAGGATCTGACACTATCTTTAGGTAGATGATGTCAGAATTGCATTAAATTGTACTATGGCTGGTTGGTATCAAAGAGAATTGCTTGGTGTGGGGAAAAAAAACCACACATCTGGTGTCCTTGGAAGAGAAATGAAATGATGATGGGTCAGGCTATCTGGGGGCGTGGTAAGAGGTAGCATAACCATTAGGAAGATAGTGCTTCAATCTGGCCTGAGTTGAGACAGGCCTGGCCTAGAGCACGATAAGGGAAATGGAAATAGCAGGAAGCAAAGGCAGAGGAAAAACTGGTCTGCAGATCCCATGAGGGAGGAAAGATGAAGAAAGGGAAGTATTTCAGAGTCCTTTCCACAAATTTGTCCCGGGGTGACTGGAAGATTGTTTTTATTCTTAAAAGCATTTCATCCATCCATCCATCAAACATTCCTTGGCACCACAGATTAGGGCTTCTCAACCTTATAAACAGAAACAAGATTTGTTTCCCTATGCTTTTCAGTTTATTGAGTCCCTGTTAATGTGCCAGAATCTATGCCAGACACTGAATTAGGATGATAAAGGCAGATTTGACCCTGAAAAGACGGAGAGATGAAGAAGGAAAGAAGCAGTGGTAAAAAATTAATGCTGCTCCTATAACTGTGTACGTCTGTTTTCTTCCACTGCATCCTCACTGCTGCCCTGATTCCTGTATCTCCCAATTGCAAATAGCTTCTGGGCCCCAGACATTTTACAGATGTAGCTAGATCAACTGGCCTTGAGTAGCCAATATAAGGCCAAAATTTGTAAGTTTTTCTGCTTAAATTTAAAAGTTTTTCTTCTTAAGTTTACTTTTTTTTTTTGAATTGTAAGCTGAACCATTCCATTATACAATACATGCTTTTTCTTTGATCCTATTTTGAGTTGACTTTTAAAAAATACTACCAAGAATTTAGTTGGGAGTATTCACTCCATTGAACAAATGGCAGTCTAAGTAAAATACCTAATTAGTAAAACTCCAAATTATCACCTGGAGAAAACATGCAAGACAATAAGATGGTTGTTTTCATTGTATGGGCAGGACTCCTGTGTCTGGGAATTTCCACTCATCTTTTTCTAAGAAAGATTCCAAAAGAAGCTATCCTATCTTTCTGCTTCATCTCTGTATTTCTCAATCTTCCCCTCCCAAGAAACCAAGCAGGCACAAATCTACTTACACTGAGTCAGGCAGGAATCCTTCCCCTTCTCTGCCTTAAACTCATTAATAAATCAAAGTTGTCAGGGGGTGCCTCAAATAGTCTCACTCCTCCTCTCTTCTCCAGTATATTCTGTGCACTTGGAATTACTCCAAATTCTAAAACGGAAATAAAAGTACTTACCTCACAAGGCTGTTCCAAGGATAAGTATTTGAGCTCATTTGTCCAAAGCTGAGGACTGAGTTAACTAACATGTTTAAGTAGATACAAACTTTAGACTTAAAATCCAATTTCTAAACATCTAAGTGCATGGATGGGGGCACGTAGCAGAAATACCGTGCAAAAGTAGGGAGCAATTAGAATATCACAAAAGATGAGTATTAGAAATCAGAATTTTAAATAAAAATAAAACAAACCCCTAGTATCAACTCCTCTACTTCCTTAGGATTTTATGATCATATGAGCTTCACCTAACACTGTTACCAGAAAGGGGACCTGGCCCTCAGTGGGTTTGCCTAGGGCTGGCTGGTAGTGTGTGGGTTCTTGACTTCGTGTAGGAAAGATTTCACAACACAAGTCCAAGTGATTTTTGAAAGCACATTTATTAAAGCTGAGGATGGTGAAACAAAGAAGGGCTTAGGATATTGGAAACAACAGGAGAGAGACTAGGTGGGGCTGCTTTGGATCTCTAGAAATGTTACAGGAAAGAAATGAGCCTTGGCGGGGCTGTTTTAGCTTAGTATAAAGTCAGAGAGAAAGGGGGCCTTGGGGACAGGGCCTGAGGGGTTAGCCCAGGACAAGCTGCTGCTGCCCACTGCTCCCTGCGTGCAAGCCGCCTTGGGTGCCTTAGGGTTTAGGTGATGCATGCCTGTGGGGGAAGAAGTGGGGGAGAGAAAGGCACAGGCTTGCTCCTGGGAGGAAGTGTGTGCCCAGGGACCTTTGATTTGAGGGGTTTTAAAGGCTGGTAATCTAGGGGAGGTATTAGGGGAGGATCTCAATAAAATATTCACCAGCTTTATGCTGACATGCCAAAATGAGATTTATTCCCTTAACTTCATCTGCCCTTGGGTGTGGTTGGCAAATGGCACTAATAGAATTTCTGCTATCTCCCTGAGTAGGGAGATTTAAACTATTTACCCTCTGGTTGGGGAGGAGAAGTACAAACCATTTACTTTGAAGTGTCCTTGGTTTAGGAAAGACAGGACTTAACCAGAGGGCTGCAAACTGCTTGTTTAACTAGTCTCAGTTTCCCTATTCCCCCTTTCTGCTTGTTCTCCCTTACTAGCCTGTTTCAATGCTATCTGTGTTGCTTCAGGCAGGACTGTTCACCTCTCTGAATGTGTCTTTCATTTGGAAGAAAACTCTCTGAAACTATCTATCTCACTGTTTTCCTTCAGGCTAAAGATATTTTTGTGAAAGGGATGTTTTAAACCTAGCTTAAAACCAACTACAATTATTTCTGAAAAGCTGCCAAGGTATCCAAAATTAACCCAGATATATTGGGGGGTACACTAAATTATTGGTAAAAGATTCACTCCTTAACCTCAAAAAGTTTATAATTAAATCAATATGCAAATCATACAAATATCACCAAATTCACAAGGCATCAAATAAATATTTACTAAGTCACAGTTCACTGGTAGATACTAAGGAGATGCCAAGGAGAACTGGAGTAATCAGAGATGGCTTCAAGGGGAACAGGGGATTTCAGGTCAGGATTTGTGGAAGATAAAAATTTGAATAAATGGAAGAAAAGGCATAGGATGAAGGATATGGAATCTATGTTATTTATTTACCAAGTCTATGTTCTTTCTTTAACTTTAGTCCTGACTTTTTAACCCTGAACAAGCCATTTATAACTTTACCCTTCAATCAATCCGCAAATACTGAGGGTTTACTGCATATAAATGCATTATTTAAATAATAAAGATTTTTCCAGTTTAAGAAAGAGGGAAACAGGTTTAAGATTAAACAAGAGACAGCTCAAAAAGAAAAATGACCCCAAGCTCACATTATATTGGTTATGAAACAAATAGTATGTTTTCTTCAAGAGAATTTTTAAACGTGCTTTTGCTATTTCACAATTAATCAATTAAAATCAAACTCAGCATGAAAACTAAATTAAATCAATGTGTAACTTTTTTTACTTAGAGCAGTCATAGTGTGGGGAAAAATATTTTTACATGAAAATTTCGCAACCTTGCTCTATCCTTCTTGCAAATCATAGCTTTTAAAACCACAGTTGTCTTTTGCCACTACAAACAGTACTTCATCCCACAGCTGTAGAAATAGCCTAAGCCATTCAATGGCTCATTTATGATACAGCGCTGAATTTATCTAGCAAAAACACAACACATGAGTGGGTACTTCCTTTTGTCCTGTGTATTCTAAATCTCATCCAAACGCAAAGGAAAGAAAAGTACAGATGGACAGGATATCCTCAAATTATTCCATTTGACTTATGTCATTCCAAAGGAAAATCTAGAGCCCAATTCACAGTTAGAAATTCAAATTAAGTCAAAAGACTTAGGGTAGCAAGTCCTGGGGCTGAAAGACACGCCTTCCTTATCAACAGTTTGTCTTCCACTAGGCCAGCTGAGGAGACAGAGAGCCTTTGCCTAAAGGGAAACTGGAAAATCCTGGCTTTCCAAGATTCACCTACTTAATTCCAATACCCCTCTTAGTTTAAGAGAAAGAGATTAGGTTAAGGATAAAAGCATGTAGCCATTTCTTAAGAACACTAACAGAAACCATCTATCTGCATAATCTTATAATAGATAACACCATAAAAAAGAAAAGAAGAAAAATAATAAAAACAAATACAACAAATTAAATTTAGAGCTATGGTGGCATTTCAGTGTAATTGCCCATTTTGACCCGCTTCTTAAGGCACATTATGTATGTCTATTAAGTCACTGCACATCCAATATATTTTCAGCAAATACTCCAGAGGGCCTGTGTGTTGGACACTCTGCTAGGTACTGAGACTATGCTAGCTTTTTTGTGATATCGAACCACTTAGCCTCTAAAAGCCTGTTACCTTGTCTGTGTAAATAATATGTAGTGACATATACATGGCTATGATGGAGGTTTAAAGAGTCAATGAATATAAAGTCCTTAGCACAATGTGTACTCTCACTCAAACCACAGCTTTTTAAAAACATTTTTCTTCTTTTTTTTTTCCTTTCTACTATTAGAGTGGAAACTAGATAGACACAGCCTTGTAATCTTGAAGCTCACAGTCACGTAGAAGATATAAGCAACAATGACCACACAGGCACAAGGACGATGATAACGATGGTGGTGGTGGTTGGTTACGAGGACACCGCTGCTACTAAGTACTAAGAGCAGAGAGTGCTTATTTAGAACACACTACGACCAAAGCACTATTCTAAGCACACAGTTGATTAGTCAATCCTTGTTAACAACCCTCTGAAGTGCCTAAGGCTGTGAGAGTGGATACACATATATGTGGGAGTGAGACTCTAAACCTCATTCTTGAGTGGCTGGGAAAGTACCTCTTAGGGTTAATAATATTAATCAGGTAAAATGATTCAGGGTTGTGGGTCTGGGATTGTAAAAGAAGTTCTGAGCAAAAAGAATTGAGATGTATAAATGCCCAAAGCAGAGAATGTGTGCAGGGATGACCAGAGAACTAAAAGAAGTTAGGTTCAGGCAACATACATGCAAGGTTCTAAGAAATCTATAAATCCATATAGCAGTTAAAGGGGTTACTGGAGTGACAGAAAAAGAGAGGCAAACTGCGAGAGATGCCCACCTGTTAGCAGCAGCCTGTACTGGGGGATCCTCTGAACTGGCTTGAGCAGGTAGTGCTTGAGGGCCAGATTAGCACAGCGGGGGCTCATCTGAAAGGAAAAGGCATCCAAAGTAAACACAAGCATTGTTCTAAGGAGCAGGGGACCCAGTTCAGGTGCCCAGGAAGTCAAATTTTAAAGAGCCAGCAGCACTGGAAGGGGGTTCACGGAGAACCTGTCTTTACCTTGACAGCTGCTGCAATGCTGAGACTGAAACCACAGCCAATTCACCACATAGCTCACCCTCTCCAATAGGTAAATCTTTCAAATCACTGACTCATTGGGAAAACTTGTTCGAAGCCCCCTCACAGAGGGTGGCGGCTGCAGTCTGCACCCTAGGCCAATTACAGCCCATGTTACTCAGAGGCAACCACTCAGGAGAGCCTTTGCCAATGTATTCATAAACATAAACAAACCCCTCGACCAAGAAGAAAATGCATGGCCCCCAAATAAGGTGGCTGAAATAAAGCCACCTTTATTTCAATTGGGAATTGGATTCAAATAATAGAGCCTATCAATATAATCATAATAACAATGGGTGGTAGTGGAGAGATTACAAAAATTAAAGGTAACCTAAAAAGCAGCCTTGCTAAACATCCTTTCTCTAATAGGCCTGCAGAATATAAAACCCTTTCTCAGATGATGAGCTATAAAAGACAACCCCCAAATCACAGTGACTATAAAAACATTTGATACAGAACCATTCTGACTTGGCCACAAGGTCATTTGATCTTGCCTTTAAAGCTCTTTCCCTCAGTATGTACAACAGACACTTCTGCTCATTCCTAAGCCCCGCCTCCATTCTCCAACACTGGTATTTACTGTGAGGTGGTGTCAAAACGGCCAAGTGAAAATGTCCCTCATTCAAAGATATCCTGTGCTTCTTATATAGTTCAAGTGGGTGGGGAAGAACTTTTCCACATTTGCTCAGACTGTTTTCTCTGTTTCTAAATATTCACCTCCAGGGTCTAGTACACAAAATAATAATGAAATCATAATGATAGTGCATGTTAAGAAAGCATCTATCATGCAAGCATCATTAACCAGACAGCAGACAGCTAACTTTCGCCTGCCTTATGTTTTCTTTTGCTGCCAAGGCAATGGAACAACTCGTTTGACCTGATGAAAACCTGGGTCAATTGTCAGATCCATAAATATGTACATCACACTTCCTTTCCTCATAGCATCAGAAGAGAGGTATAGGAAAAGAAGACAAGGAACAATTTTAAAGTTTAATTATTTGTCTTTTTTTCAAAAAGCATATGCTATTAATTTAAAATAAATTTAATTCATTTCTACACAGCCCTGTTTTTTAAAAAATTGTATTGTCTTACAATGCTGTTTGAAATCCATACAGTAAATTAGAAATGAGAAAGAAAAGGGAATGCTTGGTTTTCTTTTGAATTGCTTTTTGGCAAACTGTTTTTGGTAACCATTTTACAGACTAAAAATTAACACATGATCTGGTTATTCTCTTGCCTAATATACAAATTAGAAATTAGCAATATCTAATTTTCTAGTTATGTGTGACTGGAATTCACAAAATTTTTAGTTTCAAAACAGAGAAATAATCACTAATATATATATAGTAATTTTACTGAAAATTAGGGGAGGAGACTTAAGTAAAATTTTAGTTAAAAACTGATTTTTTAAACAGATGCCTTGTATCATTTTATCACCAATCAAATCAGGCTTGTACCCTCACAGCTTTGAGTCAAAGTACAAAGCTTTGGCAATAAACATATTATTTGTTTTGCTTAATGTTGACACTAAAACTATGTTATTTATTTATCTGAAGGGAAACAATTTATATTTCCCATCCATGACTGTAGATTAATTGTTAGACAAATAAAGGGAAGGCCCTGGTCAAGCAGCTCAGTTGGTTAGAGCATCATCCTGATACGCCAAGGTTGCAGGTTTGATCTTGGGTCAGGTCACATATAAGAAGCAACCAATGAATGAAAAATTAAGAGGAACAACAAATCCATGTTTCTCTCTCTCTCTCTCTCTGCCCTACCCCCCATAAAAAAAATAAATAAAAAGAATTAAAAACAAAGAATAAAGGGAAAGGTTAAGTTAAAAATAAGAAATGTTCCCTGGAGTAGTCAAATTCATGGAGACTGAAAGCAGAGAGGAGGGTGCCAGGGGCTGTGGGGGAACAGACAACGAGTTAGTTGTTGTCAAACGGGTATGGCTTCAGTTGTTCATGATGAAAACGGAGCTGGAGGTTGGCTGCATTAACAAAGTGAATGTACTTAATACTACTGCATGTACACTTAAAAATGGTTAAGATGGTTAACTTTTATTTTGTGTGTATTTTACTACAAATTAGGAAAAGAGACTCATTAAAATATTCCAAAGTACAATGATAGATTTCCCAAACTGAGTCTTATAGACACTGTTCTCACTATTTCATGTGTTCAATTCCCTCTTTGATTTTGAAGGGATTATATTTTAATACCTTTTTTGTTTTCAAGGTTTATTTTCAATGACTGCAAATTATTAAAACTCTAAAAGCAAGCAAACAAAAGCTCAACATTAGAGGGTAGGAAAAATACCTCAAATTCTCTAACAACAGCAGCAAAACCTGGGTTTTTCTTGCACTGCTCATCCAGCAAAGCTATATTCTTATCAAATTCTTTTATGTATGTGGAATACATTTTTAGATATGGCCCTTTCTTTACAAAGATGTCAGCAAGCCTTTGTTGCTCTGTCCTAGAGAAGAGAGACACAAAAATATAAAAAGAGTCATTAATGTGTTTGTGTACAAAACATATCCAACAAGCAGAGTCCCATATTCAAGCCATCAGCTCATCTTTCTTCTCTTCTTGTGAGACACCTCCTCAAATGCCCATTCTTCTCCATTTCCATTGCCACCATCACATCTTGCCTGGACTCGGCCAGCAAGAAGATCTGCTTCTACCATTTCTTTCTTATGACCAGCCACAAAGTCTAAAAACATACATTATAGGCCTCCTGGCACGTAGCAGAAAAACAAACTCCTCCTCAGGGTTTATAAAGCCCCACAGGAGCCACACTGCTCCTATTTTTCTGACCCTTCTCACCCTTCTCTTCCTCCTTCTCATTACTCCCCAACCACACTGGCCTTCTTCATATTCTTTTGACATACAGAGTCCATAATCACTTTTAAAAACTTTTACTAATGGTTCCACATGCCTGATAATATATGGATCCCAGGCTGGCGGCTCCTTTCTGTTCAGATGTCAGTTTCAATGCTCTGCCTTCTTTAGATGGTCTTCTTTGGCCTCCCAATCTATATTCACTAATACGTGTTTCTATTTTATGTATATGCAGATCAGAAACTGCTTCTAATTTCTTTGTAGATTTGTCTGCTGCTTCCCCCACCGAAATGTCTGCTCCATAAGAGCAAGAGGCTTGTAGGTTTTGTGTGCTATGATATGTGTAGCATTCTTAGAGTGCTGACTAGCACACAGTAGGTATTCAAAGTTTGTTGAATACAGAAATGAAAGATTTTGTTATTAAAAGCCAATGTTAAATAAACGTTATTTCAGAAAGTCTACTAAAACTAAAGAATCTGTCTTGATTAAAAGATACCTAAAAGAAAGGTATTTTACTAAGTAGAAAATATATTATCCAAGGATTAGAATAGTTTTGTTAGCAATAAATATAGCTTTCACCATAATTATTGTTTTAGTTGTCCCTTAAGTTAGTCTGTCTCTTACGAATGCTTAATATTTTAATACAGAACATCTACAGATCTAAATGCAAGCAAAAAATATATTTAAGCCTCCACTTACTTGCATAAATATGCATATCTTAAGTCACTGCAGATTATTCTTAAGAAAATTTTTATAAGAATGATGAAGTATGTGCAGGAGCTACTTATAAATACATTTTATTTCTACTATGACTTTAAAAACTACCTTTTAGTCATTCCTCAGTCCTTAAGTCTGTATTATTCTATACTTAAACTACAGCTAGGTATTAATTGCTCATCTAGCATATTTTCTCAACAAGCAGAGGCATATTTCCAAAACAGGTAGTGATATTTTTCTGGATTATATACAAAGACAATTTAAAGGGAAATTATGATTATGAAAGCATGTGATACTGTTTTGTTACTCAAATTATTTTGGCTTCCCTATGGACTTTAGCAATAAATTCAGTCCCCTAGACCAAACTTTCTACATATTTCCAAAGCTGTCACCAAAGTTTCTACTTCCTCACTACACGCCATGGAAGCTGTTAACTTTATGGTATCCTGTACCTGTTCTGAAATCTACAGTATCTACTATGATTTCAGACATGTAAATTTTCTAAACCAACTAATCAAATCATCAAACTATCTCAGGAAATGGCCTCGTTTCCAAAATGCAAAGGGAGCTTCATGACTTGAAGCTCCAGAAAAAACAGATAAAATACGAATTTTTTCCAAGATGAAAATATCAATTAAACTCCCTCTATCTCAAAAATCTTTTTTCTTTTGTTTTTCTTCATTGTTCAATCTCAAAAATCTTGGCTATCAAAGTTTACCTATAAAAAGTTAAATTGGCTGATTATGGGCCCTTCTTCATTATGGCTTCATCTAAAATTGGAAACCTTGGGAAAGTTGGTTAGTCCATTTTTACCAGTTCAACATTCGTTCCTCCAGTTCCTTCAAGAGATCCCGGTTCAGCTCATACAGCTGAGGCAAGTAGTACAGGATCTGATTTAGGATCCGGTCCTCAATCACTGGTTTCCCAAATTGTCTGGAAGCATGGGCTACAGCATCCCGGAAATCCTATTATAGTTCAGAGGAGGAAAAACAATATACTTACACATATAAGCTGATAAAACTTCTTTTCCCTAGTCACCACATACCCTAAGACAACATAATTTACAAAAGTGTGTCCCCTTGTAGACTTAAAAGTTAAAAAGTACACACTTCCTTCTATCCCACTTACCTAGGCAGAAATAAAAAACAAAACAAAACAAAACAAAAACCCAGAGTATCTGGGGTAGATATTTGGTTTTAAATCAGACTGTGTGATATTGCTTTTAAGCCTTTTTGTCTGATCTCCAAACTTAGCAGTTATCCTAAGGGCATGTCTAGAAAGTGTGTTGCAACTCTAAGTAGTCTAAAATTATTCCAGTACTGCAATATGAACACAATCTATTTAAAAGTCCCCAGGAAATCTTAACTAATTTTATTCTGGAAGAACCCCTTTGCCTAATTTCAGTAATCATTTCCCAAAAACCAAAGCATTCTAGGTGAGGCATGTGGAGGGTGGTAGCACAGTTTTGATAATCTGAGAATACTGGATCTAAACCCTCACTCCTGATTTACTGTTTCCTTGAGGTAGCCTCATTTTCCTCATATTTTTCACTATTAAAAATAAATCCAAAGAACAATACATTTCATCCATACCAAAGTAATTTGAACAAAACAATTTTCTTCCAGAAAGGTTTCATTTTATTGGACATTTTTATTCATTAGTTAAAGAAAAATGAAACTGTCCAGAATAGTATATAAGAGGGAAATCTAAGTATGGTTGGGGCAGAAAAATAAAGTTTCTGAAGAAAACCAATGACAATCTCCTAACAATGAATGTAATGATGTTTTTCTAGGTTGCTTTTGCTTCTGTTTTCAGGGAGGGAAGGACAATCTGCCCAGTTTAAAAAATGTTTTCTCTTTGGATTCCTTTTCAGCTGCAGATGGCCATAAGACCCATCTAATTCTAGCTACCAAGATATAGATGAAAAATTCTGAGAAGACCCTCAGGAAAACTTTATAAGAATAATTTTTTAACCTTCTAAATTCTGTCATATTTAGGATTATAGGTAACTTGTTAAATTGAGGAGTACTCCATCTAGGTGTAAATTGTATATCAACTGACAGATAACCTTTAGAATTTGAATTCCGGCTTTGTTATCACCATTGTTTAGTTTCAGTATATATACAGTTTACATCCAAATTAAGGTTGCTTCTCCTCTTTGAAAGATTTTTGAGGGGAGGAGGTCACAAAATACTAGACAGTAGTAAGCCATTATCTGATTTTGCTCATTAAAGTATCATATTTATTTATTTTTCCTATTTACCTTTTGACCCTTTTACCCATTTCTCTTCCTATTTGTTAAATGGTTTGTTAAACTTTAATTACCATATTTTGCCACATATAATGTGCTCCCACATATAATGCACACCCACGTTTTTGGACCAAACTTTCAGGAAAAAAAACTTTCATTTTAATTTTTTAATTCAATTATGTATTTATTTATATTTAGAAACAAAACCGATTATTGTATTCCAGGGTAGCATTTGGCATATGGATATTGTTATTGCTTTCTAGAGTTACATTTTTAATGTATGAGCATAAATAAAATAATTTAAAACATTATATAGATATGGAATTTGTACTTGCCAAGTATAATGTGCATCCTTATTTTCCCCTCAAAAATGTGGGCAAAGCAGTGTGCATTATACACAGCAAAATACAGTAGATATTGCACCTAAAGCTTTTTACGATATGTTTGGTACACAGAATCAACAGAACATTTTAATTATGGACCTTGAACTCTCCCCTCCCTCTCTTCAACCTTGCCATTAATTCACCAACATTTACACATTTTGCAAATAAAAATTATTTCTTCACATATTCTTTTTCATCAAATTTTCCCTACAAAACTATTTATACCCTGTTTTAAGACAGGTCAACAGGACCCCACCCTATCATTCCAAAGACACAGAAAGGGTGGAGTAGGGGACTGGTATTTGTCTAGATTTCACTATTCCTGGAGGGTAGGCCTCAAGATACAAGTAAAACAATAGTGGAATCTGTTCCACAATCCCTGAGGATTCAAAAACCATGGTTGTTCCTTAGAAACAGTAGCTTTAATTAAAACATTTAAAGCGATAGTTGAGTAAAACAGACTCTCCACCAGGCTTTATCTTCCTTTACTTTATTTCCAACTGCTTTCCTTCAGAGATTCACTGGCTATTTTAGAGAAGTCAAATCCTCTTGCTCAACAAATGGGGAGAAAAAAACCCGTAACTTCTACCTTAGCACCTGGGACTAACTTTGTCCAACAGTCGCATTAGCTCAAAGGAACCATCAACTTCAACCAGTAACTAAAACAACTACTTTTACAATGAATTACTGTAATATAAAATAAGAATTTGTAAGTTATATAAACTCCATTCCAGAAAACCACACAAAACATCTCCAGAAATGAAATGGGTTATCGGCCAAATTCCACCTCCCAACAGCTTGCTTCTATCAGCACTCACACTTACTAAGAGAAATAGGGCTACTTAACACTTTTGAAAGCCATTAGATTTCTCCATCATGAAGAACAATAGAATATATTTATATATCAGGAATAACTTCCTCTACTGTAAATGTATTCAAAGCAAAACAGTTAAACATCTTCTATAGTATTTTTGACCAGTTTAATGATTAATATAATTTAGACATGAGTTCCCTGTTTAACAAAACAATAAGCACTGGCCTTTTTTTCTAAAATAAATGATGAATATGTTTGTCCCTTGGCAGCAGGATGACTTTTATTTTCCAGTTGGAAGGTATTTCCTCAGTCTGACAGCAACAGTAGACATTAGCTGCTAGTAGATTAAGGGCCCTGTTTGACACAGCTTTTGCTAGACTCTGCATTCCACATGTCTGCCACCATTGCCAAAAAGGAAACTTGTTTATTTAAGACACATTCAACAGAGACCAGTCAAATCCACACTGTGCTGATCAGTGAGATCGCTGCCTCTAATTGGAGGCCCCTGTCGCACTCACTACCAGGCAAAACTTGCCTTTTTCCAGGACTACTGGATGGCGTAGGCAGCTGTGGATAAACGAATGGCCCAATAATATCTTTTAAAAAGTTATGAATAGCATGTAAGAATAAAACAGAAGTTTAACAATTAAAAGAGCAAAAGAAAGACATTTGATACAAACTAAAGGGATTTAGAGTGTTTATATCCAGCTATCTTGGAAATTATCCCTCAGACTCAGAAAGTTACATATGCTAATAGAGCACTACCAGGGCAATCGCTGGTTTTCACAGCGCCTTTTTGAAAAGGGAGAAGGGCATGGTACTCTCTGCTCCAGGCCAATCCACCACACCAAAAGCCCTGCTTGCAACTCATGGCCTTCATAACTACACGTGGCAGCCCTGGCTCCAATCTCATTCCCTCACCTCTTGGGTCACCCTCCCCTGAAAGTAACATGCTATGGTCCCAGTGCCAGATGTTCACACAGGAATGACACACAGAATTTTTAACTTCTCAGCTCTTCATGAACCTCAACAATTTCTAGAACTGGTGCCACTGAAAGGAGAAAACATTTTTAAAAAATAAAAAGGATGGTTACAACACATGCCTGCTTATTTTTCTAAATGCTACCACCCAGGATAATTTGAGAAAGTGTGATGACACTTAGGAGACAGAAGTAAAGCTATCTGGGGAGAGAAGAGCCCGAATTCACCAACACCTCCTTGACTAAATCAGCGAGGATGCAAGGCCACAGGACTGGCACTTCAAGAGTTAGAGCCAGAATACACTTTCTCACACTGGGATAAAAGCTGGGATATTAAAATAAAAGGGATGAGGGGAGTTAGAGTGTGAAACTGTTAGGTGACAGAGTTTACTGAACATCAACTACATAACTTCAGTCTATTCTAACATAAAACCCACCGAACCACCTATACTCTAGTTTCTGAGCACAATAACCAAATGCTTTGGTCAATCTAAAATTTTTTTTAAATTATTTATTTATTTATTTTTAGAGAGAGGAGAAGGAAGGGGGAAAGACGGAGAGAATCATCAATGCAGGAGGGAAACATCAACATGAGAAACATCGATTGGTTTTTCTTGTAAGTGCCCTGAGTGGGGGACCAAACCTGCAATCCAGGCATGTGCCCTGATCATGAATCAAAGCTTTGTGGGACAATGCCCAACCAACTGAGACACACAAGTCAGGACATCGATTTGGAATTTTTAGAATTAGGAATAGGCTTCCAAATGATAAAGCATATCATAATATTTTTCTTAATGATTCCTAGAAAACCTACAAATAGGAACCAGATAAACTTTAAAAAACTCAGTTCCTCTGAGGTATAAACAAAGTGCTTCTTAGATAAGATCAAATTAAAGGAGTTCATCATCACCAAGCCCTTATTATATGAAATGTTAAAGGGACTTATCTAAGAAAAAGAAGATAAAAAAATAGGACAGTAAAAAGACAGCAAACTCACAAATATTAACAATCACAACTAAAACAAAAGCAAATGAAGCAAACAGCTAGAACAGAAGCAGAACCACAGAAATGGAGATCACATGGAGAGTTAGCAACAGGGGAGTGAGAGGAGAAGAGAGGGGGAAAAGGTATAGAGAATAAGAAGCATAGATGGTGGGTAGAAAATTGACAGGGGGAGGGCAAGAATAGTGTGGGAAACGTAGAAGCTAAAGAACTTATGACACATGGACATGAACTAAAGGGGGGAATGTGGGTGAGAGGGGGTATGCAGGGTGGAAGGGAATGATGTGGGAGAAATGGAAGAACTGTAATAGCATAATCAATACAATATAATTAAAAAAAAAACAAAAACTCAGTTCCTCTGAGGTATGAACAAACTAACTTTACCAGCTCTGATCACTTGAGTTAAGACCGAAGCAAAAATCAATGCATATAAAATCAAGTATGAACATCTAAGGCAATGAAGCACAAAACAGATGGCCTTGTTCCCTGGGTCAGGCTTTATATCTCCAGGGTCAAAGAGAAGTGAGTGACTTAATTACCAGCTGTCCAGACTGGGCTTCCTGACCTTAGGGCATTACTTAACCACACTATGACATGAAGAATTACAAAGACCAAATGGACATAGGGGCAGACAGGGAGCTCTGCAGGGCTCCCTGCCTTCATGAAGGGCATTAAAAATCACTTCATATTAAGCAAAAGCAAAGCAGCTGCTAAGGTCAAAGAGCTTTGATAAATATGCAGAAATGAGTGTGAAACTATGAAGTAAAAGCAGAGGTGGAAAGTCCCCATATTAACAATTTGACTTGTTAAAATTGTTATTTTATAAACATAAAATAAAAATAAAAACACTCGCCGAATAAAAGTATTATTACCTTTCTATACCCTCAAACCTAGTGATACTGTGAATAATCATCAATGTGAAGTTGTATAAAACATGACTGAAACCAATCCTTTACCTCAAATCTCCAACTCCTGTAATAACATTAACAAGTAATCATCGTAATATATCCTAAATGACCAATATTTACTTTCATTCTCATCTTTAGAAGATGAAAAACTAGAATTTCTTTGGTTTCCTAGGCCAACTGAAAGAATTCTGAAATAAAAGATGTACACTATACCCTATCCAGCATGGTAGAGATTTCAAGAAACAATTTAATCAATTTCTGAACAACCCATTAAGTACAAGGGCTGAGAGAGACCTGAGTTAAAAAGTCTGGCTTTGCTATTTAGTAGTGGATTACTTTTGGCAGTTTGCTTACTTTCTTCATTTAAAAATAACATCTGTTCGTTAAGGCTGCTATGAGGGTTAAAATAGGTAATTTACATAGCATAGCGTGTTGAAAAGCACATAGAGAGTGCTCGATAGAAGGCCATTTTTTAATGAAAGATTTATCTAATTTAAATGAACACATGAACATCATTTAAGACCCACAAGTTCCTGAACCCTGAGAAAGACAGCTCAAAAACAGTGGCCTATAAAGTGAAGGAAATACCAAACCAAGGCGGGGAAAACAAACATTTCAGCAGCAAAAGTGCTCTTAACAATGAACTTCATTCAGTGAAGGACAGTCCTCACATGAAGGAAGCTACTCGAAAGAGGAGGTTTGAAAGCCATGTCAGGAGACGCTTAAGGAAAGTTCTTTACAACTAAAGAATAAATGATAATTAAATGGTCCACAAGACTCAAAAATATGGTGTATTCAGTAGAACAGGGTGATTTTAAGATGGGAAAAACTAGAGGCTTCTATGAAGAAGCATTCTATTTTTCTTTTTATAATGTGCTTTTTTAAAACATATATTCTATTTACTAATACACAGCTGGAGGTCTAAGAAACTTTGCCTTTAACTCTATGGTTTTATGAGAGCCTCTTAAATTTTGAAGGTAACTATCCCCCAACCTAAAGAAATTAGTGTAACACAGATGCTTTCCTAGCACCATTTAACTATTACTTAACTAATTCATCTTTGTCCAAAAGATCTCAAAGCCTCTGATAATTCTCTTTAAAAATATTTTTTAAATCAGGCTATTCGAACATTTATGAAATAAACTTACAGGGATGTTTATTAAATCAATCTCCCACCAGAGAGCAAATAAAATAACAAAAACAAAATGAAAAATCTTTCTATCATTTGTACTTAATTATATTAGATGTCTAAGGTGTTTTATCTTTAAAATGTGCATTTATATAAAATATAATAGCAACCTGTAGTTTGGACAACATCTGCCACAAAAGGAAAAAATAAATATAATTAGAGTTTTACCAAACCAAGTATTATTGGTCAATTTTCTATCATTCTTTCAACATATTAATTTACTGGGATAACAATAAACAGGACAGATAAAAATCCCTGCCTTCATGGAGGAGAAAGAAACCCAGTAGTTTATATTTCATGAACAAAATCTACTTTCATTGATTTGATTAAAAGCTTACTTGCAAATAGTATGGATTTAAACTTATATAAATAACTTTAAATTGAAGGCCCTCTACTTAGCCTGCAGCTAAAACTAATTAAGTACTTTCCATTTATTTTGCATGGACTCATTTAATCATCACACTGATCTTATTTAATTATTATTCACATTTTCCAGAAGAAGAAACCAAGGCTTAACTAATTTGTCTAAGAGCACATAGTGGCAGAGAGAGAATTCTTAACCACTAATCAATCAGTCACATTCATTCACTCATTCAACATACATTTACTGAGGGCCTTCAAGTGAAAAACAATGGTAGGTGTGAACAATATACAATTCCTACCCTCGCCTAGCATATATTTTAGTAAAGGAAACAAAAAATGAATAAGTAAACAAACAAATATGCACATTACATTAACTGCCAAGAAGTAAACAAAGAAGGGGAGTTAAAGAGAAAAGGACGGGCAAAGAAGAGCTCTCTGAGGAGGTCACATCAAACCCAGGATGGAAGGATAAAGAACTAGCTATGAACAAAATGAAGGAAGAACATTCTAGGAAATAGCATCAGCAAAAGCCCTGAGTGGGAATAACCTCACCCACTAAACTAGAAACTGAAAGCAGGCAGTATGGCCAGAACATGGTCAATGAGTGAGAATGCAATGTCTTATCTCATTACCAGACACCAAATCATATCGCACCTTACATGCTGGGCCACTGTCCAAACCAGATCATTTTGCCAGTGAAAGGGAGTTCTATTAATAATATTATGCCAAGACAATAACCAGGACTGTCAAAAGCAGGCAAGGATATATGGCCATCCTGCCCACAGAATTTGGTAAGTAGCTTGAACTTTAATGCAATGGGAATCACTGAAAGGATTTTAAGCAGGGTAGTGACATGCTCTAATATATACATTTTTAAAAAATGTTAAAATTTCAGTAAGAAAAATCATATAAGGAACAGATTGGAAGAGAGGAAACAATGGAAATATTGTAGGAAGCTCAATTAGGAGGCTGGAATGGCTGTGCGAGTTAGAGATGATAAGTTGGTGACAGTAAAGAGGAAGCAGAATCAACAGGTTTGCTATGGGTTGGCTGAGGAGTAAGCGAGATGGAGAAAAGAAGTACGGGTTCTAGTTTGCTGACTTTTGCAGCTAGATGGGTGGCACTACCATTTTGAAAAGGGAAAGACTGACTTAGGAATCATCTCTCTCTTTGGACTCATTAGGGTATTGACTTAGAGATGATATGCGCATTTGACCTTTTAAAAAAAATCCAGTTCAAAGTCTAGAAGCTCATGGTATATACTGCAGAGTGTGTATCACATAAAACATTAATTACCATAAAAACAAAGTCTTGCCACTGCCTTTGCAGGCACAATTTTTTCCCCACAAACATCAAGTAGATGAATCAAAGCCCTCAACTGAATACACTGGCTTATAATTTCAAGTATATTTTAAACTGTGTGCCCTCCACTCAAGTGTATTTCCTTCCAATGTAATAAATGAGCGATTCATTAGCTTAGATTTTAAATTATCTTCTATGAGCTATTTCACCGAGTTATTTACCAAATTCTAAGTAAAAAAGTGTAAGCTACAGTGATATATTAAAAATTTTTAATATTGGACAATGAAGATACTGAACTTCTGTCATTTCAGAAAGGTCCATTAATGCTATTCTAGTCTCAATATAAAAAACTATTCATGGGAAATTATGTACAAGTGAAGAAATTGCTTTTCCCAAGCCAGCTGGATATCTGGTTGATTTCCAAAAAATACCCACTGGATTACCTAAAGCATGTTACTTATATATCTTAAATCAGTCATATTCTATCATGTAGCAGAAGTTAATTCATGTAGATGAAATCATATAGGAGCAGCACTAAGGGTTAAAGGGTCCCTGTGCTACTTTCGTGGAGTACTTTTGGTAGAGAAGTAAAAATGAGCTTTAATAGCAAAGTGGGGGATATTGAAATAAAGCAAGATACTCTTGGTTTCACCCACATTATCCTGGTAACAGGCCCCTCCTAGTAATGGCTCACACCTGGTAATGCCCTATTGTTAAGACACCCGTTAGAGTTGGGTTCTGCTCAGTTAATGTTTGTACATACCAGACAGAATGTTAACATGAAGTTGGCAGATGATGTATTCTCACCATGGCATTTAAGGCTTAGGTGGTTTAGAAAATGTGCAAGTCAAGGTGGGTCTGTTCTACATCAGCTGGGAAGAACCCATGCCATTTATCAGATCAGATCTGAGATTACTCGGGAAACTGGTCTGATTATTCATTTTTACAGGGCTTATGATTTGTTCCAAAAATACAGATGTAAGAACAGAATATATTTTTAAATAACCAAATAAATAAACTAGTAAAGTTTTTAATTTCTTCCCTGCCTACTAAAATCAGAACTTCCTTCAATGAAATGAAATTTTAGTACTTTTTAAGCACTAGAAAAAGTGAAAAGTCAACTGTGTGATAATAGAATAAATGTCTCCTATCCATTGACATTCTTAAAAGGGAAGATGGAGAAAGAGATGGTAATGATGGAAAGGCAATTTCAGAATCTGTCATCTACAAGGTGCAATATGAGGCTCTTTCACATATCTTAGTCCACTGATTCCTCACAACTTGAGAGATGGGTATTTCTACCCCCATTTACAAATGGGAAAGCTAGACCCAAAAGGTTAAAGTACTTTCTAAAATTCACATAGCTGGTGATAAACAGTATCTTCCAAGCCAATGCTCCTCAAAATTTGGTTCTCAAATTGTTATTGGTCTGCAAAGATATTAGTCAGACGGTGAGAATAAAGAATCGGCAACTTTTATACCAGTTTGACATGGCTATAACATTTTCAATGTGTTTTACAAAAGTTTTGGTCCACCATGGACTGGACATTGTAAAACCCAGTCCCTCACCACAACAGTGTGAGAAGCACTGCACGAGACTCTAAGCACTAGGAGGGCAGGGGCTCTATGTGGTTCACAGCAACACCTTCAGCACCTGCTCCACTCCGTGCCGGATTAGCTGAACTAGTGCACTGAATTTCAGACTCAAGTCTTTTCTTACTCCTTAGCACTTTCTGCCTCTATTAACAATAGAGGTTGCCAATTAACTTGTACTGCTTACAATTTCCTTGGAGAGGTCTTATTTAAACATGTCTTTCAGAAAGCATTTCAAATGAGTACAATTTGTTCATCCTAGAGATATACTCTGAGTTTTCCAGAAAACAGCGGTTTAGCTTTTTCTTTTCCTCCTCTAATTGCTTATACAATGGAGACGTTCAGGACATAACAGCAAATGTATGTGGAACTTACTTTGAAAAGCCATTTATCAAGCTTATTATTATTTATTAAAAATGACATTATGGCCAAAACTTTACAAATGTGTCCGGGTGAACAAATATTGTTATAATGTACTTTAATGAATTACAAAAGAGAACTCATCAATATAGTCAAGAGTTCTGTGAGAAACTATTCACAGGGAAATAATTTCATAAAACAAATTAGGTCTGTAAGAATTATTTTAGAAAATGTTTCCATGCTGTTGGGAGGTGGGTATAAGGGGACTAAATGGTAACAGAAAAAAAAATGCAATAAAGATTAAATTAAAAAAAAAAAAAGAAAGAAAATGTCTCCAAAGCTAGAGATTTTTCACACAGGAATTAGGCCTCCATGTTTCTGCTGTACCAAGTATAGAGCACAAGGGAATCATCTGGCAAATGTGAATCACCCTTAAGCGAAACCCACATTTCATGTTCATGTGTACCTATTATAAGGAAAACTGAAGATAATGATACGTTTTGAAAATAATGATAATCCTAACCCTAACCAAAATAATGGTATGTGAGCATACAATTTCTCAGCAATTAAGTTTAAACTGATGTTAATAATTACACCATCTAAGTAAAATTTCACTTCAATTTCTTTTTCTCCTTGTTTCCTCAACCTTATCCCTTTCTTCTGTTAAGTTTTACTGTCTTGACAAAACACAATAGGAATAAAGTAATACTAAAAGCATTTTAGTTGCCAATGGGTAATGAAACTCGTAAAAACTTGCAGGTACAAAGGAGTGCCTGGGAAAAATGAATATGTAGCCAGACATAATTGTTTCCCAACAGGTTTGTTCAAGTTGACAATTACAAAAACTTAAAATAGAACTATAAAAAGTCAGTTGTAAAAATGTCTATTTCAAGTCTCTTTCTATGAGCTTATTCAAATAAAAGAACAGAATTGAACACTGATCATATTCTTTATACATTGCTAATACAAAATTCTACTGATAGCAGACTTATGCAAATGTCCAAAAAGAAATATTACTTTAAAAACTCTTTATTATGCAGATAGAAAGTTTGAAGACTTTGGAGATACAGATATAAAGGTTCTCTTTCAGAAATCATCTGGGTATATGACACACATATATGAAATACGCATTTTAGAAAAGTTTTATATTCACGTATCTGTGTGATTTTAAAAATATACTCATATATTAGAAAGTACATACAGGTATATATATTAAGTATATTTAGGTTATGTTGAAATGTTGGTGGCTAGGAAAAGATGTAAAAGAGGATAGTCTTAGACTTCAAGAAAATATTATCAGATACTTACAATATGCAAAAGTTTTAACACATCCACAAACCTGTAAAAAACAGCAATGAAAGAAATGTTTTAAATGAGTCAATGGGAAAACAAACAGTCTTCTGAATTATGAACTAGATACCTACACTTTCTCTGAGCTCATGATCTCCGTGGCAATATAATGGGCTTTACTTTTTATTCCAGTATCTTCATCCTGTGGATAAGAGTGCATTAAGAAAACATGAATTCATAAAAGGATAATGAAGATAGCTTTGAGCTAGTTAGATGTAAATTCACTTCCAATTAGATACTTACCAGCTTTCGATTAGAACACATTTCATATAACATTTCAAACGACAAACGTGGAGAATTAGATGTGATTATTGAATGATGATACAGGAGAAGCTGAGGGAAATTGGTAATCCTTTACCATCATCAGCACTGGATTGATGGACTTCCCCAAGGAGCCCCAGGGCCTTGGTGGAGCATAGCCATCAGTGGTTAAAGCAGAAAGTCGCATTCTGCAACCCCTGCAGATACCACATGAACATTCTTCTTAGGGTACACATGAGTAACGTGAGATTAGTGAATATCCAATAGGAATTTATAAGAGCACTTTACCCTAAGTAAAGTCACAAAGTCAGACACCTTAAGTGCAGTCTGAAAACAGCTCTTTTTCACAGTCTCTACCGAACACATGCCAACATGTCAGCCACAGGCTCTTTTCAGTTTAGTTAAAATCCCTTTTGGAAGTATGCTCTTTCAAGTCAGTTCTATTCTAAAGAACTGAAATGAACTTTAAATCTGCATTGCTTTGTGTGTAAATTACATACTAAAGCAGTAAGAAGTAAATGTTCACTTCTGGAGAAAAGAGGTAATTAAGATGGAGGTCTCAATATTTAGGGATTGAGAGACTTTCATTTAAAAACTGAAAGGTCTGGCTTTGACTTTTGATGATTAGAGAAAAGGAATTTCTCACTATTTCTATTCTGGCAAAAGGTCTGCACACTGCAGTTCCACAGTGAAGCAAGGGCAAGAGAGAGTAAAGAAGAAATAAGCAGTTATAACATTTTCTTTATTACACTGAAGGTGAAAATTATGGCTCTGGTCATTAAAAGGAAAACATGCTGATGCTTCTATTGAAGAAACGTCAGATCTGGTCTTAGAAGTAGAGACCTCTCTAAATTCGTGTCAGCACTGGCAATACCAGCAGGGCCCGGTTATCCTGTGCTGCACAAGGTGTGGCTGAGCAAGGTAACATCACAATAAGGATAAAAAGTGACCAGGACAGTCAATTAGTCAGTCACTAACAAGATGACATAGCAAAAAAAATAATAGTGGTGACTTCTCATTATTTAAAAAAAAAAAATGGTAGTGAAAACGGTCTTCTTTTCTAAATTGAAATTATAAACCATCCTAGCTCATCTGTTGACCTGAGCATCACTGTGATGGGTCAAAAGACTACCTTAGTTCCTTATTTGGAAAAAGTTGTTTCTACCTGCTTCCAGAGTTTCAGTATTAAAACCAAGGTATAAAAGTAGATACAGTTTAGCAATGAATGAAGCTCCTCTGAAAATTACAGGTTAGTGATTTTTCTTCTTAAGTACATCTGCTGATGTTCTGTACATACATTAAAACCCTTTTAAATAACTTCTTTAAAACACTGGTGACATTCAGGTGAATAAACACAAAGAGGATTCTTCAAGGTTTTATAGCATGTTAAAATTTAGATTCTTTGATTACAATCATTTATATTATCATAAGAAGTCAACCATAGTAAATATAAGGGAGACCTTTATTTTTATTCATTTAGTTATGTTTATTGATTAAGAGAGAGGAAAGGGGGAGAGACAGACAGACATTGAATTGTTGTTCCACTTATTTATGCATTCCTTGGTTACCTCTTGTATATGCCCTGACCAGGGATTAAACCCACAACCCTGACTTATGGGGACAATGCTCTAATCAACTGAGCTACCTGGACAGGGCAAGCCCTTGATTTTTAGATTTGGTTTTTACTACCTTGAGAGCCAGTGGATCGAAGTGGGAGTTGAAGTCATAGAAGTGAATAAGGTCAAACATAAGGAATACCTAAAGTGAGGACTGGACCACAATCAGAATCCCAAAGAAGACCCACTTAAAACAGAGATTTGCCAAGATTCGAAGTTGATTATTAGCAGAGTTTGGAAGAGAACCCATATTTTCCAAAATATAGTCCAGAACTTCTTTTATTACACTCTGAATCTCTCTTCAGTATCTGCTGGTAATCACCTTCTTAAAGACATTCACTGTTAAACATAAACCCCCCTATAACTCCCCTCCTCTCACCTCAAGTCTTAACAAATCCAAATATTCTACAATGTTTGGTTTAAATTTTGTGAAACAAATTGTTATATATAACATTAAAGACCGCGCCCCACCCCCAGGAATAAACACTGATCTTGCAGTGTGTATTTGTTTCTTCCATGTTTTCATCTTACTAATGAAGACTTTACATAAAGTATCAAAAAATTCTTAAATCTTTCATCAGAAATGTTGTTATGCAAAAAATATTCAAAGTAGTCTGTAAAACCTACTTATTAAAATAATCTTTAAAATGTAAATGATTACTCATTAAGAGTGCATTACAGTCCAGTCTAATTAGCCTAGAACAGCAATTTTCAGCCTTTTTCATCTCATGGCACACATAAATTAATTTCTAAAATTCTGCAGCACACCAAAAAAATATATTTTTGGCCAATCTGACAAAAAAATGGGTATAATTTTGATTCATTAACTGGAAGGCTATCATTTTGTTGGCTGTTGTCATATTTTTACTTGATAATCTAAGTGAAAAGAGATCAGTGCCCCTGACTAGTCAGGTATCACACATTTTAAAAATTCTTATGGCACACCAGCTGAAAATTACTGGCCTAGAATGTTTTGTTTGTTACTTAGCTCCCTAAACTCTTTTTAAAGAGACATTTAAATAACTTGGACCTCTATCCCCATTATTCTTCTTCTTCCTGGGACAAGTTGTTAAATAATTGCAACTAACAGGTTAGATAAGTGTTACTCAACTGAGCAAAACAGATATAAAATACTCAACTCCATTCATTCACCTTTTAAATGACACATAGCTAACACTGCTCAGGAAGCAGTTGTAAGCACAGCCTGATCTTGCAGACTATGTCATCAAACACACACTCATAACCATGACTGCCTATACGTACACACACACACAGATCATTGTTATTTTAAAGAATACTGTAGCAAATCAAGGCTTTTCTAACTATTATAATGGGTTTCTCTATACTCTCTGTAGCTAGGAAGTTTAATATTTATAAAATACGTCCTTTTAAAATTAAAAAGCCAAAAGAAATGCATTAAAAATGAAAAAGAGAAACCTAAACCACTGAAAGAACTGAAGCCTTGACTCTGCAATCTGCATCTTCAAAGGCTATAAACTCCCTAAAGGTCAAGAGGTGGTTTTAAAAGTATATATAAAGAAGCCAAGGACACTATGGATGCTGAAGTATTGTTTACCTAAAATGTGTACCAGCTCTATACAAAAATTTCAATTAGGTATCTTTTATTTTTGACACCTACCCTATTTTTCCTTTCCTCTTTTTACTATTCTCCCTTTGTTACATCTGTACTCTGAACATTTTTTTTTCCTCTTCAGAACCCTGCTCTGCCAGGGCCTGAGATAGAGAGAATTATGCAGAGTAACTCCATAGTAATAAACACACTACGCCCAGGCAGATGTCATCCTTTTGTTATAACAGGGAACAAAAATTCTTTGACTTGGAAAAACAACTACAGTGGGCCTGACATTCCTTATATGTAGAATTAGTGTTAAACTTTCAACTTCAAAATCCTACGATTTAAACATTAAGCATCCCAGATCTCAGGTGTGGTATGGCGAGTCGGTGGTGAGGGAGAGGGTGGCAGCGATTCAGAGGCAGCACTGGGGCGGGTAACCATGAGTTTCTTTTCTAGAAACTGAGACTGTCAACATTGGGGGGGAATGGTGGGTACTGGCATGAACACAGACATGTAGACCAATGGAAAGAAACTGAGAGAAGTATAACCTTATATTTATGGTCAATGAATTTTTGATAAAGTTGTCAAGGCAATTCAATGGAAGAAAGGATAGTTTTTCCAACAAATTGTTGAAACTTGCTGGAACAATTAAATAAACACACACAAAAAATGAATTAATACTCAACTTGGCACCATATATAAAAATTAACTGAAATGTTAAGTTAAATGTTAATTTTTATACATGGTGATTAATTAGACTTAAATATTAAGAGCTAAAGGGATATATCTTCTAGAAGAAAACAGAAGAAAATCTTTGTGACCTCAGTTTAGGCTAACAGTTCTTAGATATAATGCCAAAAGCAAGATCCATAAAAGAAAAAAAAAAAACATAAAATGCACTTCATGAATTTAAAACTGTTATGCTTCAAAAAACACCATAAAGAAAATAAAAAAGATAAGCCGCAGGTGGGGAAGAAATATTTATAAACCATGATTCTGTAGCCAGAATACATAAAAAACTCTTCTACTAAAACTCAGTTAAAAATGGGTAAAAGATATGAATATACATTTCGTTAAGGAAGATGTAACAATAGCCAATATGTATATAAAAAGATGCTCAACATAATTAGTCATCAGGGAAATACAAATTAAAACCACATCAAGAATGACTATAATCAAAAATCAGAAAAAAAGCCATCATTGATGAAGATGTGGAGAAACTAGAGCCTTTGACACAATGCTGGTGGGAATGGTAGCCTTTACTCATATATTATGATGTGGGGTTTTAGCTTTCTCCTGATATCACTAAAAACCGATTTTGTATTTCTTATCCTCCTTGTTATTCTTAGTCAGGACCATCTTTACTCCATCATTTTAAAATCTGCACTTAGTAACTGACTATCTGTCTTGATTACAAGGTTAGTAGGAGAAAACAGCTCCACAGTCAGTTGATTCATTGCTCTATAGCTACATCTGAAAATATTACTTTTAGAACCACAAGGCAGGTCTTAAATGTCAGATTCCTAGTTAACTCAGAAATCCTCCTTCTGTAGGTCTGAGATTGGTCAAGAAAGTGGTATTAGAAGAAGGAACTAAAGATAACTAAGAAAAAGCACTAGCCTTCAAGAAGTGAACAACAGAAGCAAACCAAATACATAAATTAACTATTTCAAGGACAACCATGAAACATGTTGAACATCTAGAAGCAGAGAAAGAGCATAACCAGGCAGTAGTGTGTAATTCAGGAAAAGATTCACAAGGAATAAAGCACTTGATGAACTTCAGTCATTCTTTAAGCCATCAACTATCTGTATGCTAGACACTACAGACTCATCAAAGCCAGAAACCTGGACTCCTCTACCTTCTATGATCACATCTGAGTCACTAAGTCCTGTCAATTTGTCCTTCTGAATATTTCTTCAAAGCTTAAATGATCCTCTCCTCTCCCTCAATATTGCCTCCTTATTTCTTGCCTACACTAGCAACCTAAGTTATTTCCTTGGCTCTAGATTTACCCCACTGTAATCCATTCTCCACACTGCTACCAGAATAATAGTTCTAAAATGTAAATATAATTACATTGGTTCTTGGGTTGAACCACATTAACAGCTCCCTATCACCCGTGGGGGAAAAAAAAAGACCAAATTTTCTTTCTTTCTTTTTTTTTTTAAGATTGTATAAACTCATTTATAGAGGGTAAGGGAGGGAGGAAGAGAAGGAGAGAAACCTTGACTGGTTGCCTCTCTCACACGCTCAGCTAGGGACCTGGCCCACAACCCAGGAATGTGCCCTGACTGGGAATCAAATCAGTGACCTTTCAGTTCACAGGCCAGCACTCAATCCACTGAGCCACACCAGCCAGGGCAAGACGAAGTTTTCTTTTGCCATGTATATAAGTCACTATACAATGTGTCTCATTATCTTCATTAGTCTATTCCTACTCTTCCACACTGTGTTCTCTCAACCAGCCAAAATTAGAACCATCATGCAACTCCAAGTGTGCTGTGCCTTGCCTTACACAGCCATCCTCTTACACCTTTCCTTCCCTCTTCACTTCCCTTCTCCCCAAGACCTCTGCCTGTATATTCCAACTCATCCTTTATGACGGCACTCCAAAAATGTAAATTCAAACAACTAAAGGTTCATTAATAGTTATTTCATTACGTAAAAATGTAGGGTACTGCACTATGTGTTTTGTAATTCTAAAATTCTAGAAGTTTATGTATTCTATTTTACCTTTTAAACTAGGAAAGCTAAAAAGGAGATAGTAACTATTAGAAAATGATTCAATGGATAACAATCATTTTCAAAGTAGACAAAGTCAAAGATAGATAAAACAAAATAAAAGAGCTCTATACTATCTCCAACTTGTAAGAACAATGGTGATTCTGACCCAACTCAAACAATGATGGAGAAAGATACTCCGCTGGAAAGCCTCAAGAGAAGCCAAATTTGTCATCTCAACTTTTCAGCTGATGAAAGTACTCACTTAAATTACAATGCATTTCAAAGCCTAGAAAATAACTGCATGTCCCCGAAGAAGTACACAGCTGCAGAAGTTGAAACGTTAGCCACAAATGAAATTACTTTGTCAAGATCGTAAAAGAAGTCAAATTCCAACATAAGAGCTTTTGATAAGAACACCACTGTTATGCGCCTATCTCCTGATAGCAGCACAACAGCCTAGCTTTGTAATTTCTGAAATGTGTTCTCCTCTTTTCATATTTGTTCACTGCATATAAAGTTCAGTGAAATTTATCTGTTAATTTTAATAGAATTTTTAAAAGGTCTCTGCTAGGCTACTCAAGAGTTCTACTAAAAAGCAAAATCTGAACAACCACACCTAGCTGAGCGGGCATCTCTTTATCATTAAGTTATAGCAAAAATGCAGTGACACCATGACTAACCTCTAAAGGACAAAGTTCTCTTAGGTTTTCACCTTTCTCTTCATGAAGGCATATATCGTATGAGCTGTTTCAAGAAAGTGTGAACAGGAAAGAGGCAGGGAAGTCACTATATGCAGGAAAGGTGAACAGTGGTGAACCATAATGAAGAACAATGAATTGATCCCACTTTTAAACAACCTCTGGCAACCACTAATGTACTTTCTGCCCCTATGGATATGCCTATTCTGGACATTTCATATAAATGAAATCACACAACATGTGATCTTCTGTGACTGACTTCTTTCACTTAGCCTGTTTTTAAGGTTCATCCACATTGTAGCATGTATCAGCACATTTTTTATTGCTAGGTAATTGTCTACTCATCAGTTGATAAATCCATTTACCAGCAGATGGACATCTGAATTCTTTCCACTTTTAGGCTATCATGAATAATGCTCCTATGAACATTCCTGCACAAGTTTTTGTATGGACATATGTTTTCATGTGTCATGGGTATATATCCAGAAGTAGAATTGCTGGATTATATGGTAACTATATAGGTAACATTTTAAGGAACCGCCAGACTGATTTCCCAAGTTGTTGCATTATTTTACATTCTTACAAGCAGGATATAAGGGTTCCAATTTCTCTACATCCTCACTAACATTAGTTATTGCCTGTCTTTGTGATTTTATAATCATCCTAGTAGGTATAAGGTGGTAGCTCACTGAGGCTTTGCCTAGCATTTCCCTGATCACTAAGCATGTTGAGCATCTTATTATGGCCATTTGTATATCTTTTTTGGAGAAATGTCTATTCAGATCATTGACCCATTTAAATTAGGTCATTTACTTTTTATTGTCGAGTTGTAAGAGTTCTTCATATATTCTGTATACAAGTACTGTACCAGAGATATTTACTAATATAGGGTAGGGCAAAAGTAGGTCATATGGGAAATAATGCAATAATTAATAAATAATAATACAAAGATAAACTCCATGTTTCAAGTACTCCAACTGTAAACCTACTTTGCCCCACCTGTATTTTCTTATTCTGTGTGTAGCACCAAAAGTCATTAATTTTGATAAAGTTCAATTTATGTATTTTTTCCTTCTTATCACTTATACTTTTGTTGTAACTAATAACCTTTTGTCTAATCTAAGGTCAAAAAGAGTTGTTACTATATTTTCTTTATTTTTTATTTACTGATTTTGGAAAGGGAGAGAAAGGGAGGGGGAGGGAGAAATGGAGAGGAAGAGAGAGAGAAATAGAGAAAAACACTGATTTGTTGTTCCACTTATTTATGCGTTCATTGGTTGATTCCTATACATTCCCTGACTGAGGAACAGACATACAACCTAGGCTTATTGGGATGGTGCTCTAACCAACTGAGTTACCCAGCCAGGGCTTACTATATTTTCTTCTAAGTGTTTATACTTTCAGCTCTCACATTTAGGTCTATTATGATCCATTTGAAGTTAATTTTTGTGCATGGTGAAAGGAATGAGTCCAACTAACTTTGTTCTTCTGCATGTGGTTTTCCAGTAATTCCAGTAGTGTTCATTAACACCTTGACTTATTTACCTATATATTTTGACCTTTTCATTACATAAATTTTTTTTGCCACCTGAAATCCATTGTGAAATGATACTGATGTAAATAAACTAACTGATTTTTAAAGATTATTTGACCAACCTCATACAGCTGGTAGCTGGCAGAGCTAGGACTAAACCCTGGGTCCTAGGATGCCAAATTCCATGTTTTTCTATTAGAACACAATACTGCCTTTCACATAAACATATTTCAGATTTATTGGCAAAGATATGAGAAGAAAAACTTGAAGTGATATGTATTTATTGGGTAATTTGGTATACATTTATCCAACATATATTTATTTGGTTATATAAAGCTTGATTTCAGACACCTTTTTGCTTGTTTCTTTTCATGTAAGCCAATAATAATAGTTAAAACCTACTGGGCATTCACTTTGTGGCAGGTACTGTTTTAAAACGTGTATCATTATTTAATCATAATGACAATCTCAGAAAATAAGGACACGTGTCCACCTTACTCCCTTCTCTTGTTACAGAGAGGAAAACAAAGGCACGGAGAAGTAAATTGCTCAAGAACACAGAGCTGGTAAGTGATGAGAACCTAGGCAATTTGGCTCCAAAGACTATGTTCTTCTAAACCACTATGAAAGCAAATTACTTAAAAGAAAAGCATTCACCAGGCTATCCTTTGGTGGATCAATAACTGCCTAGAAAAGGAGAGTTGGTCTATATTATTATTGCCATTGTTGTCTCAGATGAAGAGACAGAGAGCAGGCTCACCAGGGTGGTTGACAATTCTATAGGAGGAAAATTAGTAACACACTAGCCTCAGGTGAAAAAATATTTAAAATATTAACTGAAGAAATAATATCATTTTAAAAACAGAAAAAGATTTAGCAGAGATATTGCACATGGTACAACTGAAGACAAAAAACCAATAACATAAATACTGGAAGGGAAGGGATAGGCAGGCATGAATACAGAGGAAGGAACCCTGTAGGTCTCCAATGACCACAGAACAAAAGAATCAACCAGGCAATGTTATGACAGGATGCATGGGGAAGATGCATAACACAGAAAGGTTAGGAATGAATCCTTCCCTTTTACCAGATATCAGTGAGATACCTAGTGGAATCTGGAAACCAAGTTTGGTCATCATACTTTAAATATGGGAGGAAATTTGGTAAAAGGTGTAAGATTTATACGATCTGAAGAGAAACCAGAGTATAAATATGGGAGGAAATTTGGAATGTGTTTGATTTGAGCATGAGAAACAAACAAACAAAAAAAGAGAAAACAGTATTTGTTAGGAAATGAAAGACTTTGGAGTCTACTCAAAGGAGTAAAGGTTGATTTAATTACATTCTTTAGACAGGAAGACCCTTTGAAAGCTCTTCTCCAAACCCTGTAGGGTTTGACTCCTGCCAGTTCTTTACATCTCAGTCAAAAATCACTTTCTTACAGGTTTTTATCCTAAGTAGCCTCTTCACTTTTGAGCACATTCACTCCGTTCAAGCATGAAATACTCCGAAGTTCTTACGTTCATGCATTTTTAGTCCCTCTTGTTCCATTACAATGTGAGGTCTTCAACAGCAGGGACCATGAGCTCTGCTCTATGTCTAGAACATACTGATAGTACCTGGGACTTAGTATATATTTAAATATTTGTTGAATCTACATCTGTGCAGAAGCTACAAGAAAAATGAGCTTTTAAATTAGAGCAAGAGAGACACCAGTAAAATAAGGATGGAATTACTTGATAGCCAAAGTAAATCCCTCACTGCTGAGGAGGAATGCAGTGGAATTTAATAACAGTCATTCACCTGTTATAGGTGTCTTACAAATTCACCTGCCTTAAGGCCAAGTAATTTCTAGTGGATACTCCTAACTCCATGATTCCACACTTTATAGCACAGAAATGAAGCCTTGCAAAAAATAAATAATCACTGAGTTTTTACCATGTACTGGACAGTGTTCTAAATCTTTACACATATCAAATCATTTAGTCCTCAAAGTCTATGACATAAGAACTATTTTCGTCATTATAAAATGGGACTCTTCAGCCTACAAGAGGTTAAATAATTTTCTGAAGAATACCCAGATCATAAATGCTAGAGCTGGGACTTAAATCAAGACAATTACACATAATGCACCATTCACTTAAGGCTGAAAATGAACTTAAAGCAAAAATATATTAAACAGAAGGTATAACAGACTGGTAAATTATGGTATAGGAGTTAGATGACATGGATTTTCCCCATGGTTTCATATGCGTGTGAATATGTATATACTTTCAAATTCCATCATGCTATATAACATCCCAATACATCCTGGGGATACTGATGATATACTACTTTTTCCCTGTAATTTATGTCTTTATTCAAACAAATGAGATTAAAATAAAATAGAAATGTATATCAATCTAGAGAAACAATATAATGAACCCCCATGTACTATGACACATCTTAAATAACTGTCAACACAGGCCAATCTCGTTTCATGTATGTTGAAAATACACACATACAGGATTAGATTTCAAAGGAAATTCTGATGTGCTATTAATGACAATTTTTATTTGATCCCTAAAAAGATGTGATCTGAGTCTGTAATGCATTTAATTCCTTTCTTTCAAGCAGAGTCATAAGCAGTACAGGGAATAGGCCCAAGAAAGGTTTTTGCTATCAAAAAGAAAATGAATGGGCATTACCTAAAATAATATCTCAAAAATTACTAAATAATCTCAAAGTGATACATACTTGAAAATATCATAACATCTTATGCACTACATTATAGCACAAATTTATTTCTAAAAAAAGTTTCTTATCTCTGTACTTAAATCTATATTTTAATGTAGTAATTTTTTATAATTTCTTATTTTTACAATCATTTGACATTATTTTAAAATTTTTCCACTACAGTCAGCATTAAATATTATTTTATATTTATTTCAGGTGTACAGAATAGTGGTTAGGTAATTACATAATTTACGAAGTGTTCCCCCTATTATTCTAGTACCCACCTGGCACCATGTATACTTATTACAAAATTATTGACTATATTTTCTATGCTATACTTTACATCCCTGTGATTACTTTGATGCTAGCTGTAGTTTGTCATATATGGCATTTATTATGTTGAGGTATGTTCTTTCTAATCCCACTTTGCAAAGGGTTTTTATCATAATAGGTGCTGAATTTTGTTAAATGATATTTCTGCATACATTGATATGATCATATAAATTTTATTCTCCCTTTATGTGGTGTATCACATTAATTGATTTGTGGATATTGAACAAAATGTGCATCCCAGAAATAAATCCTACTTAATCATGGTGTATGAACTTTTAATGTATTGCTGAATTCAGTTTGCAAATCCTTTGTTGACAACTTTTGCATCTTCGTTCATCAGGAATACTGACCTATAATTTTCTTTTTTTGTAATGTCCTTGTCAGGTTTTAGAATCAGAATGATGCTGGCCTCAATGCATTTGGGAGCCTTCCCTCCTCTTGGATTTTTTTGAGTAGTTTAAAAAGGATAAGTGTTCATTCTTTTTTGAATGTTTGGTAAACTTCACCTGTGAAAGGAAACCCACTGATCCAAGAATTTTGTTTGTTGGGAGTTTTTTGATTTTTGATTTGATTTTGTTGGTAATAATAGATCTGTTTCTTCTTGACTCAGTCTTGGAAGATTGTATGTTTCTAGGACTTTATTATTTCTTCCACACTGTCAATTTGTTGGCACATAACTGTTAGTAGTATTTTCTTATATTTCTGTGGTGTCAGTTGTAACTTCTCCTCTTTCACTCTGATTTTATTTATTTGGGTCCTCTCTCTTTATCTTGATTAGTCTGGTTAAAGGTTTATTAGTCTTTTTTATCTTTTTAAAAAACAGCTCTTGGTTTTATTAATCTTTTATTTACATTCTATTTCATTTATTTACACTCTGATCTTTATTATTTCCCTCCTTCTACTCACTTTGGCCTTTTTGTTGTTGCTGTACTTTTTATATTAAATTAGGTGTAAAGTTAGATTTGAGATTTTTCTTGTTTCAAGGTAGGCCTATATTGCTATGAATTTTCCTCATAGGACTGCTTTCTCTGTGCCCCATTGATTTGGGGTTGTTGTGTTTTCAATTTCATTTGTCACAAGGTATGTTGCTACGACTTCAATTTTTTTTAATTTGTTGGGCCTAATATATGATCTATCTTGGAAAATATTTTAGGTACAGTTCAAAAGATTGTATGTTCTGCTGCTTTGAGGTAAAATACTAAAAAAATATCAATTAAATCCATCTGGTCTAATGTTTCACTTAAGGACACTGTTTTCTTGTTAATTTTCTGTCCAAAAGATCTATCTACTGATATCAGTGAAGTATTAAATCCTCTACTATGACTACATTATTGTTGGTCTTTCCCTGTATGTCCATCAATATTTGCTTTATATACTTAGGTGTTTCTATGGTGGCCAAATAAAGGTTTATGAGAGTTATGTACTCTTGTTTGATTGATCCCTTTATCATTATCATTACAGTCTTCCCTTGTCTCTCATTATAGACTTTGTTTTAAAGTGTATTTTATCTGATATAAGTATTGCTACCCCAGACCTCCAGTCATGATGGAGGCATAGGTAAACATGACTTGCCTCCACGTATAAGCACAGCAAAAATTACAAGTAGACTCCAAAACAAATATCACCCACATTTATGAGAAAATCAAGCTGTATGGAAGTCCATCAAGCAAAGAATTAAGGAGGTCATATTCATCCAGACAGGTAGGAGAAGCAGAGACACAGAGACACACAGAGAGGTATGGAGATGCAGAACCAGTGGTCCCACACCATGTGTGGTAGATAAAAGTCAGGAGGGATACCTTGGGAGCAAGGGATCCCAGCCCCACACCTAGCCACCCAGTCCAAGGTTCTAGCACCAGGAAAATAAGTCCCTATAACTTCTGGCTGTAAAAACCAGTGGAGGCTGGGGCAATGGAAGAAAATATGGTATTCTCAGGAGTCTTCTCTTAAAAGGCTTGCAATGAATTTAGGAATTACGCAGACTCACTCCTGGGTTTCAGCAGTACAAAGCTGGAAGGGTACCAGTGGCATATGGGGAGAAACTGAAGTACTGGTATCAGGGCAAGTGCTGGGTGACAGCTCCCTCCTGGACAAAACTCCAAGGGCCAGGTAGTGGTACTGTCCCCTCTCTGAGCACTCCACTACATATAGTCACAGAGTGGTGACACAGGTTGCCCTGCCCCGGCAATTACTTAATGCTCCACTCCATCCAACTTACTGGTGCACCTTTCTACAATAGGCCATGGTACTAAGACAGGGAGTCAAAGCAGTTCCACCTAATACACAGAAACAAACACAGGGGGGCTGCCAAATTGAGGAGACAAAGAAATATCCAAATGAAAGAACAGAACAAAACTCCAGAAAAAGAACTAAACAAAATGGAGATAAGCAATCTATCAGATGCAGAGTTCAAAACACTGATTAGGATGATTAAAGAACTCATTGGCTACTTTAAAGCATAAAAAAGACCCAGGCAGAAATGAAGGTTACACTAAGTGAAATAAAGAAAAATTTACAGGGAACCAACAGTGGAGTGGATGAAGCCGTGAATCAAATCAATGATTTGGAACACAAGGAAGAAAAAAACAATCATACAGCAAGAAGTAAAAACAATCCAAAAAAAATAAGGATAGGCTAAGGGGTCTCTGGGACATCTTCAAACATATCAACATGCTGGAAGAATAGAAAGGGCAAGAAATTGAAAACTTATTTGAAAAACATAAAGAAAGAAAACTTCCCTGATTTGGTGAAGGAAATAGACATACAAGTCCAGGAAGCACAGAGAGTCCTAAACCAGATTGACACAAAGAGGAACAACCAAGACACATCATAACTAAAATATCAAAGGTTAAAGATAAAGAGAGAATCTTGAAAGCGGACAGAGAAAAGGAGATAGTTACACACAAAAGAGTTCCCATAAGACTGTCAGCTGATTTCTCAAAAGAAACTTTGCAGTCCCTTAGAAGGGACGGGCAAGAAGATTCAAAGTTATGAAAAGGAAAGACCTACAACCTAGATTACTCTATTCAGCAAAGCTATCATTTAGAAATGAAGGGCAGATAAAGAGCTTCCCAGGTAGCGTAAAGCTAAAGGAGTTCATCATCACGAAGCCATTATTATATAAAATGTTTAAGGGACTTATTTAAGAAAAAGAAGAACTATGAACATTAAAATGTCAATAAACTAACACCTATCAACAACTGAATCTAAAAAACAAACTAAGCAAACAATCAGAACAGAAGTAGAATCATAGATATGGAGATCACTTGGAGGGTTATCAGTTGGGGGAGAAGGAGGAGAATGGGGGAAAAGGTGTGGGGATTAAGGAGTATAAACTGATAGGTACAAAGTAAGACAGTCCATTATTAAGAAAAGTATAGGAAATGGAGTAGTCAAAGAACTTATATGCATGACCCATGGACATGAACTAAGGGTAAGGATTGCCAGATGGAATGGGGGGTACTGGATGGAAGGGGACAAAGTGGGAAAAACTGGGACAGCTGTAATAGAACAATAAATAAAATATATTTTTAAAAGTAAGTATTGCTATCCCAGCTGTTTTTCATTTCCATTTTCATGAAATATCTTTTTCTATCCCTTTCCTTTCAGTCTATATGTGCTTTCAATCTGAAGTGGGGTCTCTTATAGGTAGCACATGTATGGGGCTTGTTTTCTTATCCATTCAGCTACCCTTGTCTTGACTGGAGCATTTAATCCATTTACATTTTAAGTGATTGACAGGTATATAGTTAATGTCATTTTATTATTCATATTTATCTTCCTTTCCCTCCCCTTTTTCTTATAAAATTTGGTGGTGATAAACTCCTTTAGCTTTTTCTTATCTAGAAAGCTCTTTCTCTCTCCCTCAATTTTAACTGATACTCTTCCTGGGTAGAGCAGTCTTGGTTCTAGGTTCTTATTCTTAAGTATTTTCTGCCAATCCCTCTGGCCTAAAAAATTTCTGTTGAGAAATTAGTTGACAGTGTTATGGGAGCTCCCTTGTATATAACTGTCTTTGTCTTGCTACTTTTAAGATTCTGTCTTTAACCTTTGCCATTTTAATATCATGTGTCCTGGTATGGACCTCTTTGTGGTCCTCTTGTTTAAGATTCTCTGTACTTCCAGGACAAGTATGTCTATTTCCTTCTGCCGGGTAGGGAAGTTTTCAGTAATTAGTTTTTCAAATAGGTTTCTATGTCCTTTTTTATGCTTACTATCTCTTTGTCAAAGTTCTCACTAAGTACCTTGAGCATCCTTATAACCAGTGTTTTGAATTCTGTATCTGGTAGACTGCTTGCCTCATTTAATTTAGTTCTTTCTCTGGAGCTATCTCCTCTTTCATTTAGGACATGGTTTAATGCTTCCCTATTTTGGCTGCCTCTGTGTGTTTGTTTCTATGTATTAGGTAGACTTGTTACATCTCCCAGTCTCGGCAAGGTGGCCTTATGAAGTAGGTGTCCTGTGAGGCCCAATAGCACATTCTCCCTAATCATCTGAGCTAGATGCTCCAGGAGCGTCCCTCGTGTGGGCTATATGTGCCCTCCTGTTGTAGTTGAGCCTTGATTGCTGTTGGCACATCAGTGGGAAACTGACCCTCAGGCTAACTGGCTGTGAGTACTGGGTATGACCACAACTTACAAGCTGCTCTGTGGCGGCTGACCCCAGGGGAGTGGGATTCACCCCACAGGGTCTGTGTCCTGCCAAGATTATTTGTTATGGAGCTAATTGGGTGGTGCTCTGTTGTGGTCTGAATCCAGCCACTGGGCATATTCGTTCCAGGGCCTCTGGGAACTCCATTGCAAGCCAATGTCAGACACTGACTGTGACCACCCCAGGACTACCTATTAGTAGCTACAAAGTGATCTGCAGTTGGTAGTTGCTTGGGCTGGGCCTGGATGTATGTAGGAGATGCCATACATCTCCTACATACTGTGATTCAAGGCTGGCTGCCACCAGTACTGGGCCATGAGTAGGTCACCAGAAGGCCCCAGGCACCCCAAGACATGCCACTACCTGCCAGTTGGCTGCCTTTAAGATTCAGCCATGGAAAGAACCTTGGCCAGTATGAGTATGAGAGGTGGGTGAGGCAGGGCCTCAGGGAATCACCAGGATGCAGTGAATGGTGTTCACTAGGTTAATCTTTGGTGCTAGTGCTGAGCCTTAGACCACAGCAAAAGTCTCAGGTATACCGAGGCCAGACGCCACCTGCATAGGGCCTGCAGACCTTTGCAGTAGATGGAATCTCAGGAAATCATCAGGAAAAAGTTGGTAGAATTCACCAGGCTAAAGCATAATCAGGTTTGGTCACACAGGAAATGGTTCAACATAGGGAAAAGGGAAGCTGTTCCCCCAACCCTTGCCCTGAAGCCATATATCTCAGTTGCTCCCTGTGTGTCTCTGACATCCCCTCTTCCCACCCCACCCCAGCTCCACAGCCACCCACCCCCAGACAACTTGACCAGAATTCCTCAAAAGTTTTTTAAGAAAAACTGCAATGCAGGCCCAAGCTAGTTTGCGGAGGAGAGCCTAGGGCCATGTGCGAGTTGGGTGGGGCAGGGTCTCAGACAGTCGTCAGTGGAGCTAGTGGAGTTCACCAGGCTGATGCAGGTTCAGATGTGTCCGTGTCACGGAAGGCTCAACAAAGAAGAAATGTTGCCTGTTGGCTGTGCTGGAGGAGTACTCAACACAGGGACAATGGCAAATGTCCTTCCAACCCTCACCCTGCAGCCACACAACTCAGTCTCTCCCTGTATGTCTCTGGCGCCCACCTGAGCCACTGTCCCAACACCAGAGAGCAATGTGAGTGCCTGTGAGCAGAGTTTGTGTGTGGGCCCTTTAAGAGGACACCTGGGTTTCCAGCAGGCTTCTATCTCACCTGGACTGACAGAATTCCTGCTGATTTTCACAACCAGATGTTATGTGAGCTCCTCTTAGCAGAAATTAAGTTTAAATTTAAAAGAAGTATAAATTTTAAGAAAACTAACTAAAGATTTTGTGTCTATCATACTGATAAATATTGTTTCTGAGTTTCATGAGAGACCAACAAGCACAAAGTACACACAATTAAGTAGCAACACCTACCTGTTTATCTCCCAGCAGGTCAGGCTCCCCTTTGCTAGAACCAGAGCTGACATCATCTTCATCAGAACTATTGATGACTTCCTCCTCGTCCGAAGGAAGGTCTCCAAGACCAAGGTCCAGATCATCGTGTCCCTCCTGGGATGCTCCAGAACTGCTTCAACAGAAAGTGTAGCAATAGTTACCTTTAAAAACAAGGAATGTTACCAAAAAAAAACAAAACAAACAAAATCAACCATCTTATTCATGTGATGTAAGCAAGGTACATCTAAGGGACTTAGTGGGATAGAAACAGTCACATCAATCAAACTTCCCCTTCTCTTTCCCCATCTCAGCTGTCAAAACACACTCATTTTCATTTTAAAATAATCACTTTGAAAATCATGTATTTTCTTGATCAGAAGGTGGGTGAGAAGCAGGTTTCCCAGCTGCTCCCATCCAATGATTCAATATATCCTTACTCTAGAAGATGAGGTCTCTATTAGTATAAACCAAGAAGCCTCATAGGATAAGGGCCGAGTTACCACAAAAGGAACATTAAAATAGGTGCTGCTTCATTGGGTCTCTTTGTTTTGTTTAGCTAATGACATACAAGGATTGGGAGGAAATGATGGCTATCACAACCAACAATGCACGTGCTAATGTGATATGTGCCCACCTCCCTGATTATAACCAATTTCCTTTTTTATAACCACATCTTAAGACATGGGAAGGGAAAAAAAAAGACATGGGATGGAAAGAGGATGTTAACAAATTCTCGGGCTCCGAACCAGGTCTGCTGATTCAGAAACTCTAGGGGTGCAGAGCCCCCAGGCGATACATGCTAAAGTGTGAAACCACTGTACCAGGCCATTCACCACTTCTTCCTCACCAGCCTGACATCATCATTTCCCACTTAGTATTCAGACAGATCTCTTGAATCTAAAAGCCATTGTTGCAATCCAATCAGTGGGGGGAATTCCATAGCAAAGTTCCCCAGGAAGATGACAGAAATAACACTTTCTAGCTTTGGTTGTAAGACTCAGGAACAAACTGCCTGGGAGAACTGCTTTCCTGTCTGTAAAAATATCTACAGAACAGAAGTTAGTAAAAAAATCCACAGAAATCATCAGGGAAAGCACTCAAGCAGAATAAAGAGAGTTGCATTTCACTCTGGCAGGCACCTTAGCAAGTCATGGGCAGGTCACTCAATAGCCAAGGATCCCACAAATTACGGAAATTGCTAATGGGAATCTTAAAAGCTCAAGATAAATTTTTCTGCCAGTTGCTGTAGGACACAGACTTGCCTCAGATGCCATTCCTGGAGCCCAACTGTTAAACAAACCAGTTGGATAAAGGCAGAATGCCAAAAAAAATTTTTTTTTTCACTTCCCCCGCCAAAGACAACGGGGTTTCCTATTACTCAGTGCCTGGAGGGCCTTGTGGAATCATATCAGCCTCAATTAGGTGGGTGCACACCTTATCATATTCCCTATGACATGAAGGAGACTCATTCCCCAGTGAGTGGTAGGAGTGAAAAACATAAGATTTCTAGTCAGATCACTGGCAAGATTCTCTGCCTCTGGGTGCCCAGAGATAAGCCCACCCCAGCTGGGTAATCAGCTGATTTAGATTAACAAGAGTGAATGAGAGTTAACAGCTCTACAGTCTGCGGGATCCACCGATATAAACAGATGAAACACAGAGCTTTACTTGTTTTTACCTTAACTGTTGGTCTCTTAGTAGTCTCTAAAACCCTGTCACTCAGAACATGTTCTACGAGCAGCTTCAGCATCACCAGGGAGCTTCTCAGAAGTATAAAACCTCAGGTCCAGCCACACCCCATTGAGTCAGTAGCTGGCTGTAACAAAATCCTAGTAATTTGGGTTTTTTGGATCAGCCTATCTGTGCATTCTTTTGGACTCAACAATATAAAAATTTCAAATAATCAGTTATAGAGCTGTGGGACCTTTGAGGAAATCACGTTTATTTTGTCTAAAAGGGGAGCTGAGAGGTTTTTCTTAATATTTGGAAAGCTATTATTATGAAGGGAGTAACCATTAGGGATTTAAAATGTTTACAAAAGTTAACGTTTAAGAACAAGGGAAAAAGCTTTAAATATTAAAATGACATGGATCAAAACATGCTGCCATAAAACGTTCTGAGATTTTAGTTCTGAAAATTGCTTTCCTACAGAAAACCTTCCCTGACCACTCCTCCAAACCCAAATTAATTTTCCTGCCTCTGAATCATATCTGATCCTACTTGACTGCCCCTGGTGGTAAATTTAAAGTATAAACTCCTTTTTGTCCAACATCTTCTTGAGGCAGCAGTGATAGCAGCTACTCTTTGGGTTTTGCCATGCTGGAAAGTCAGCCAAAAAAGACAAAGACCCAGCAAACAAATCTGGGGGCAAGGCCAAAACGAAGAAGTGGTCCAAACGCAAAGTTCAGGACAAGCTCAATAACCTACTCTTGTTTGACAAAGCAACATAGGATGAACGCCATAATGAAGTTCCCAACCACAGGCTTATAACCCCAGCTGTTGTCTCAGAGAGACTGAAGATCTGCAGCTCCTTGGTCAGGGCAGCCCATCAGGAGCTCCTTAGTAAAGCACTTATTAAACTAATTTCAAAGTGCAGAACTGAAGTAATTTACATCAGAAACACTAAAGGTGGGGTTGCCCCAGCTGCTGCTGAAGATGCATGAACAACAAATCCCCCTACCTGTACATTTTGAAAACCAACACTTTATTAAATCAAAAATGTAAACTCCTAAGGACAAGGAAACTGTTTTCAGTTGAATCGCCAGTATACTGCTTGACACATAATTTTTTACTGATTAAACAAAAATGATATTAGAAAGCAATGAAACATTCAGGAACATTTAGACAGTATGTGTTTATGGTAGTGATGATCATAAAGAAGCGTTTGATGGGAACACTGAAAAGAGTATATGGCTTAAAGGAGAAGAGGCATCACAATCAATGATGTGGAAGTGAGAATGTTTGTATTTGGAAAACAAAAAGAACATTTTGGCTGCAGCAGGAGATTCCTATCAGTAATTAATGGAAACAAGTTTGGAGAAGATAGCAGGCGCCAGGCTGTCAAGGGGCATGAAAAATAGCTGAAGAGTTTATATTCATCCTATAAGCCTTCAACAGGGAGACTCAAATTTTCCAGCAGATCTCCAAGTTGGATGTCACAGCCATACTTCTTTCTTATTAGTGCCCTAGGAAAGAGAATGGTACCTCTTCTGTCAATCAAACCTTGTAAGCACAGCCACTGCCCAACTCCTCCATCTACCAGGGAAAAGGACATTCCTACTTATTAGCATCAGTGACAGCTCCCTGATGATCTCATAGCTTAAGTCAAAGTTAAAGGAGCTTCCCACACACCTGAACAGTAGAGAAGATTTATGATTTCTGAAGCTTTGGGAGGAAGATTAATCTTGAACTAACTGGGGGTGGGCACAGAGACAGAAGAAGTGGAAGGAGATCTAGAAGGTAATTTCAATAGTGCAGGCAGCCTGAACCAGGGTGGCTACATCAGGGATTGAGAGGAAGGGCTGATTAAGAAGAAGAAATATCATGAGGGCTAGGGCAAAGGGATGAGGAAAACCTCTAGTCTTCCATCAAGGTTTCGTGAACAGTCACCAGCAAAATGAGAATGACATCAACTGAAACAGAAATATGTTAACAAAAATCTTATTTTAAAGGAATGATAGTGACTTTAGCAGCAAAATCAGGAAAGATGGCATTTGTATCCACATTTACATGTTCATCTCTACATGATTAAACAGAGAAAAACTGCTGATTAACCTACTTTCCCCCATATTGTAAACAGCCTTCCAATCCACCTAGATAATTTTAGATTTCTGATAATGAAATATGGATTCTTTACCAATGACAGTCACTGAGTTCGGGGCTCTTCCATTTCCTTCCCACTGTCAGGAAGATAGTGTCCTAACACTGTCTGCACTGGGGTTACAGAAACAGGACACAGTGTTTCCTCCACACCTTCCTGTGCAGTTATATCATAATTTGAAAATCGAAGTAAAAGGAAAGCAAACTGCAACAACAACCAACAGTGTCAAGACTACTTCCCCAGGCCACCATTTCCATATCAAATCAATTTGATTCTACCGTAAGTTTTCCTTCTAGAAAATAACTTTTTTCAAGTACACTGGAATAAAAAGAGAGAAATGTAAAGCCTAGAAATAAATTCCCTCTGATTAGGGAACTGTTCCTTCAATTCCACATGACAAAGGTCTATATATTTGGAGTGATAATTATTTAATGCCATTGCTTTTTTAAAAAATTACTTATTTTTATGTTGTTTTCTTATATGTACTGAACATCCTCCACTGGGAGTACATCAAATTACTCTTTCAGGTAAGATGCCACATCAAGGATAATTTCTCTTTTAGACGGAAATGTCTTTTTTAAAGTGCTTATTCAATCCATTTGCCTTAAGAGTTTTCAGAAACTCTGCACAATAAAACCTGCACAACGCCAAGCCAGATATCACTACCAAAAACACCCTCGTGAACTTCCATTAAATTAACAATTCCAGCAAGTATGAAGGGAGAAGAATAAGGATGGCAGAGAAAGGAAGAGGAGAAGCAGCATCAACTGAAGAATGCTTTTAAATCACTGAATCCTGTTCTCTGCCGTTGACAAATCTGGTTTCTTCTTCTTCTCTCGACTGTGATTTTATTCTGAGCCCCATAACAAAGAATGTAGTATGTAATTCCTCCCAAACTTAAAGAATTTCATCCCACCACCCCTGCCTTCAGGAGTTTCTTTCTCACTGCCAAATCACAACATGTAAATTTGAACTTCTATGATCTTTCTCTTCCTCTGTTTTCTACTCCTGGCCCACACTGAATGGAACCAATTCATCCTCAGGATGTTGTGATACTTCTTTTGCAAATGTTGCTCATTATAACTTGCTGATTGTGTTTCCTTTGACTGCTTTCATATTTATCACATTTGAGTGGAAAAAACTATAACTAAGAACTTTAAGGATGAACATTACATGGACAAATTAAAAAAAAAAAGTTACCATTATATACAATAATATGCCAACTATCTAAAATTGTTTCGCAATTTGCACCAGAAAAATGTTTCTATTTAGTTTCACCAAAAAACTTTTTACGAAAGACAAATACCATATGATCTCACCTTTAACAGGAACCTAACCAACAAAACAAACAAACAAGCATAATATACCAAAGACACTGAAATTGAGAACAGACTGACAGTCACCAGAGGGGGGAGGGGAGGGAAGATCGAGGGAAAAGGGGAAGGGTTTACAGGAACAAGTATAAAGGACACATGGATAAAAACTGGGGGGGGGGTGGAAATGAAAGGGAGGTGGGGAGGGCTGGGGCAATGGGCTGGGATGGGAGTAAAAGACAGAAAACTATACAAGAACAACAATTAAAATAAATTAAAAAAAAACAACAACAACTTTTTACTCTGTTATTTTATTTCCCTAATGGAATTGCACACTCAAGTCACGTGTGAGGTAATATCTCATTGAGTGTGTGGGGAGAGGGGACATGGTTTGAGAGAGAGAAAGAGAGAGAATGAAAGAGAGAGAGAGACACATCAATTTGGTGTTCCACTTATTTATGCATTTACTGGTTGATTCTTGTATGTGCTCTGACAGGGGATCAAACCCACAACGTTGGTGTACCAGGACAACACTCTAACCAACTGAGCTACCTAGTCAGGGCTCTCACTGTGGTTTTAATTTGCATTTCTGCCTTATAACCCAGCAATTGCACTTCTGGGTATTTATCCAAAGAAACCCCAAACACTAATTGAAAAGAATATATGCATCCCTTTGTTCACTGCAGTGTTATTTACAATAGCCAAGATATGGAAGCAACTCCAGTGGCTGTCAACAGACAAGTGGATTAAAAATCTGTGATATATATACATATATAAATAGTATTACTCAGCCATAAAAAAAATGAAGTCTTACAATTTGCAATAGCATGGATGAGCTTAGAGGGTATTATGATCAGTGAAATAAATCAGTCAGAGAAAGACAAATACCATATGATTTCACTTATATGTGGAATCTAAAGAACAAAATAAACAAAATGGAAACAAATTCGGAGATCAGACTGGTGGTTGCCACAGGTGGCGGGGGGAGGGGGCAGGGAGGGGGTTGGGAAACTGAGTAAGAGAGGTGAAGGGATTATGAAGAACAAATTGGTAGTTACAAAATAATCATGAGGGTGTAAAGTACAGCACAGGGAATATAGTAAATAATATTGCGATAACTGTGTATGATGCCAGGTGGGTACTGGAAATATCAAGGGGAACGCTTTGGAAGTATAGGATTGTCTGACTGCTATGCTGCACACCTGAAACCAATACAAAGTAGAAAAAGAAGTGCAGATAAAAAAACTTTTGTTAATACAAATAGAAAAGCATTCCAGTAAGCTTAGAATCACCTCCAAATAAAATATAGGTTCCCAAGTTAGTTTTGTCATTGTAGCAAAGCTATTGAAAAATTTTTTTTAAAAAGGCAAATGAAGTTAGGGTTGACCCAACATCATTTCTTTCCTTTAGCTCCTCGTTATGTAATATGTAACTCAGTACTATCACACCAAACAAAGGCCACCAGAAATGATGACGTTGGGGTGATTACACATTTAGACAAACACACATGCACACATATTTGCACAAATATCCATATATACAAGCATACGTATATTTTCATAGATATAAAACTGCTATACCACTTATTTCAATAAATATTTATTGAGGACTTGTTATGCATCATGTATTATTTTGGGACTGGGTAAAGATAATTAATAGAATGAGTTATAAATAATGTTCAAACTGTAAATTCTATTGGTTATTTCTCTTTTTACCTGCTGAATAAAACTTTCCTAAATTGATAAAGTCAGAAAGAGCTGAAATAACTATAGTAATTAGGATAAAGGAAGGAGCTATTTTCTAAAAAGAGAACTAAAAGTTAAGAGTATGTTAAATGTTAAAGGCAATGCAAAGATACTCAGGGCTACTGAACCAGAAAAATAAGTACCCCACGAAGGCTGGGGCAGTCAGAGAGACCTGAGGTACAAGCTCTTGAGGGAACAGACCCCAGTAAATGAAAAGTAGAACAAAGGCATCTTAAGTGGGAGAAATGATGTGAGCAATGGCTTGCAAGTGATGTGGAGGGTGATCTGGTTGGGGACATTTCTACCTGATGAGAAGTTAAGAGAACCCACCAAGTAAGAGAGGTCCCTAATAACAGAGCTGGCAAGCAGCCAAGGAAGAAGAGGCAACCTGCATCCTTGATGGGATTTGGGATTCAAACCCAACCCCTCTCCCTGGTTCTTACACAAGAATAAGGGAGCAGGGGAGCAGAGCCAGGGGAGTGACACTGGTTGGTGAGTGAGCAAAAATAAACAGCTCACCCTTTGACTAACTTCCCTAACAGGGTGATCACGTGTTTTTGTGTCAGTTATACATGCCATATTGCTTCTGCTAATGTCTTTTCATCATAATCCTAATAGTCACTGAAAAAGTGGTGAAACTTTTGGAAAATGTGACCATTCCCTCTGCCCATGCTATGCTTTTGATTGTGACTCAGTGTGAAACCACTATGGTATACGGCCTAAAACTGTGTTCTGCCTTGACATCCGGGGGAAACCAAGAATTCCCCAAATGGCCTAACTATAAGTTGCCACTCCTACTCTACCCGCTCAGGTAAGGTCCCCTAGCCAAACATCCTTCTTTATCACAGAGACAGTTCTGACTTAGCCCTCAGTAGAGGATTATAGTTCCTTGCCAAAGGGTGGAATTATTTAAACTAGCCAATCACATCCTCCCATGGGAACCAGAGGCCACCCTACCCTCCTGAAACTACAAAGCCTGCCTCCCACAGTCCCTGGTGGTTCACTCTGTTCCCAAATGCAACATCAGTGTGGCCCTGTGTGGCATGCTATGTCCTTGCCCCCTGGACTTGGGTAGGGCAAAAGCAGGTTTACAGTTGTAAGTTTAGTCTTGTATTATTAAAAGTAGGTTTACAGTTGTTCATAGGGAAGCTAATACAATAATTAATAAATAATATAAGAATAAACTCTTTTGCATTCTTAACAACTATAAATCTACTGATAACCTGTTGTCAAGCTCATCTGTCCAGTGTCATGTGTTTGGCCAGCCCCACAATCCTAGGGCAGGAATCCCTTCCTCAAATATAGTGTGAGTAGGAGGTAATTTAAACCACCATTAAAGAAGGTGTCATTTTCTGGGATCCTTAAGTACAAAGCAGGTGCACTGGTGAGAAATTATATTGAAAGGTATATAAAGTTAGCTTGATGTAGATTCTGCCACGAAAAACTCAAGCAATTTTCAAGGTGAAGGTATTAATGTTATGGGCTACAGAAATATGACATATTCCAGGTTACATTAAATACAGACCCTACTAGAATAAAATTGTGGGGAATTACAAGGAAACCAGTGGTTAAACCTAAAGGACATCTGCTTTCAGTCCAGATCTTATTTTATCCAAGCTTACTTGAGTGTTCCCATCTTCTAACAGGAACCACGATCTGTAATTGGGATTTCCCACTGCCATGGGGAAAGGACAGTAAGCTTCTCGGGTGCCCCTGAGGAGCCAGAGTGGGGAAGGTTAAATTGCTGCTCATGAATCAATCAGTCCACTTCCTTATTTAAAACTACATAAAAAAAATTCTTACTTATGTCTCTTCCTCAGGTACTATCCACAAAAGAACCAACTGTGGATCACTGATAACCCCTAAAATCTATATGGAACCTATTTCTTTCTCAGAGTACCCTGGCAATAAAGGCCCATTTTTCATGACTGAGAGGTTGTTGAGGGCACCAGGAAAAGGCATAGGTTTATTTCACTGTTGTTGTTTTTTTTTAAAGATTTTATTTATTTATTTTTAGAGAGAGGGGAATGGAGGGAGGAAGAAAGGGAGAGACACATCAACGTGTTGTTGCCTCTAGTGCGCCCCCCTACTGGGGACCTGGCCCACAACCCAGGCATGTGCCCTAGACTGGGAATTGAACTAGTGACCATTTGCTTCAGAGTCTGACACTCAATCTACTGAGCAACACCAGCCAGGGCCTTTCACCTCTCTTAATCCCATGCATTAGTGTATCTTTCCACAAGTCATGCTGCTCAGTAGCTCTGCATTTATTTTTAGCTTACTTGATTGGGAATCCAAGAAAAATCATAACATTGCTGTCAAACTTAGGTAACATCTTGAAAAGCTAGACTCAGGGAAAATGGAAGAGAAGTGAAAATAAACATGCATTCAAGAAGTGAGATAAATGGATTCACTTTGGATGGGGTCACAAACATTTCATCAAGTTTCACATATATCTAGGCAAAGAAAATGCAGCAGAGGAAAGAAGAAAATAGCAATGGTTTCAGCCTAAGACAAACTCACATTTAAATCTAGGGTCCACCACTCACCTAGCTATGTGTAAATGGAGAGGCTCTTTAATTTTACATTTCCCTAAACTGTAAAGTTGAGATAATACCACAGGCTATGAGGTTAAATGAGATCATGTGAACATGCCTGGTACATGGAGTAGGCAGGAAATAAAGACAAAATTTTAAAAAGCAGACATGCAAAGAGGGAGAACATCATGGTCCATTAAGTAAACAAATACCAAGGGGAACTAGAAGTTCTTGTTCTTGTTCACCCCAGGTAATGCCAGATGCTAATATGATGCCTGATCTCACTACCTCTTGCGTGAATGAATAAATGAATGGACTTTATCCTAATATCTTGCAAAAAATAGGATACTATGTGTAGGCAAAGCTAGTCTGCTGCCTCTTTTTTTTTAAGGCCTGTGAGCTAAGAAAGGGTTTTACATTTTTAAATGGTGAAAAAAACAAGAATATTTTGTGGCAAAAGAAATTACATAAAACTCAAATTTCAGTGTCCACAAATAAAGTTTTATTGGAGCCAAACCACACACATTCATTTTGTACTGTCTGTGTCTGCCTTTGCACTATATCTGCAGATTTGAAAAGCTGCACCAGAGACCACGCGTGGCCTGTAAAGTCAAAATATTTATTCAGCTGACCCTTTATGGAAAGGGTTGCTGATCTCCAGGTCACCCTGGGTAGTAGATTATCCAGAAGAAGCAAAACTTTGCTTTGGAGCAAAATTTCCTATGTTTGAATCTTATCTCCTAGTAGCTAAATGAAATTGAGTAAGCTCTTAAACTCACTGTGCCTCCGTTTCCTCACCCATAACATGGAGATAGTAACAGTGCCTACCTCACAGGGCTTGATGAGGATTAAGTGAATTAATATAAATAACTCACTAACAACAATGCCTGGTACATAAAAAGCTCATACACTTTCTTTTTCCTCATATATATACATGTATATATAAGTGTATATATATATTTATTTATATATTTAGAGTGTGATCGCTAACATTAAAAAATTACTCTAGATACTTGAGAGTCTAGACTTGTATGAAAGAATGACTTCAGAGAGAAACTTCTGCATTATCAGTCATGTGAAACAGCTCATCACAGTATACACATCTGAGTAAAGAATTCCTGCAATGAGTTCATGTGAGCCATGGTTTTGCAGCAGGTCACTCCTGGGCTTGTTTTCATGTTTAACTTCACTGCTTTTTTTGGGCGGCTTACTACTTTTATAGTAACATCCCAAAGCTCAGATTAATCATAGTTTCGTTCATATCATGATAAATGACTCCAATTTATAAAGAGCTTCAGTCACCAAAATAAATGACTAATTCAGAGGTATCCCACTAGATGTAAAGGTACTTTTTAAAGCAACTTCATACAAACTAGCTTCATCCCTCTTTGGTAAATAAGGATTATAATTATGACAACCTTAATGAGTGACACAAACTAAAAAGGCCTGTGACAGACATAAGAAGCATGTGCCACTTAAGCAATGAAGATGAACTTCATCCTGCAATGTAAAGCAAAATATCTATATTCTTTTTTAAATACAGGTTTTCATACTGGACTAAAGTGCAAAGAGGCTAGTTCACAGCACTTCAAAATACTGGTATGCCACTAGCTAAAGGCACTGCCCCCCCCAAAAAATAGGAGGAGAGGAGAGAAGTAGGGAGAAATTAAAATTCCAGAAAACAGTAAGAAAGGAGGGAAAGAGACGAGGAGAGAAATAAGGAGCAGGCAGAAAGACAAAGCACCATCCAATTCCTTAATCTGAGATGTGGGCATGAGTTACCTCGTCCTTTCCTGGTGCAGTAGGCTTTGTGTTTGGCGTAGAGGTGACACACAAGAAGGAAGACTGTTCCTGGCCAGGGGGAAACAGTGCTGACAGCCTCTCCCTTTGTCAAGTGCCTCCCAGATAATAATGGCCTCGTGGGGACAGAGATTAACTAGCTCCAAACTTTCCATTTACTCTAAAACTTTCCATGCTAAAATACAAAGCAAACAAATAAACCCCCTCTAAAACCTTTCCTCTGAACTGGGGAGAGGATAATGAGGAAAAGGAGGGAGTAATTTACTTTTCACTTTATGCACATTTAAGTTCTATATAACTTTTATAATGTAAAATTACATTATAAATACACAAAGAATTGAAAATTCCCATTCACCCTTGTCCAAGTTTACTAATCTCAATTATTTCAAGCATTCCCCATAAACACTTATTTTTTATTAATACTGTACTTGGGAAGAAAAGGTCAAAAGTGAGGGAAAGGAGAGGCTGGAAACTGCTGTTCCATTTGGATTTCCCCCTAAAAAAAAAAAATCACACCACATTGGCATGTGGATTATGGCATTGGCTCTCAATAAATATACTTCCTGTAGACAGGGTTCTAACCCTCTAGACTGTCTGTCCCCATCAAGGTAAACCTGTAAGGTAAACCCAGGGAAGAATAACTATTGTTATCCTAACATCAGGTAAGTATAGTGAAATAGAGCTTCTATAAGCTCTAACACCTCTGTTCACATTCACAGATTTTACTTATAGAATCTACCTAGTGGCATTAGCAAAAATATTTACTGGGGTCAAGATTTCAGTGAGCAGGCAGGGAAGACATTACTCTGCAGAGTACAGAAAAGTATATAAAAATACTTTGCATCTTAACAGTAAGAGGATTCAATAAGAAGTAATGACACTTAGTATTACTACCATCAAGAGTCTATCAAGGAGACTTCCGGCCAAGATGGGGGTGTAGGTGGACACACTGTGCCTCCTCTCACAATCAAGGTTAAGGACAACAAAAATAAAGAACAACAACAACAACAAAAAACAAAACCCAACCAGAACACACAGAGGATTGAATTGTACGGAAGTCTGACAACGATTCACCCAGACCAATAAACCAGGCGAAAAGGGGTAGCGAGACAGACAGCGCAGGGCCCCAGTGCCGGGAATAAAGCCTAAAAAGCACCGATTGAGAACACTTGTGAGAGGTGGGGTGCCAGGAGGGAATCCCAGCCTCACTGGAGAGTTTGTTGGAGAGACCCACGGGGTCCTAGAATGTACACGAGCCTGCCCACACGGAAATCAGCACCGCTGAGGCCCAGTTTGCTTGGGGAAAGCGGCGGAGGGGACTGGAGTCCGTAAGACAGTGGAGCAAGTGCCATTGTTTCCTCTCAGACCCCGCCCCCACATCCAGCATCACAACCCAGCGACTGGGTTGTCCCATCCTGATGAACGCCTAAGGCTCCGCCCCTCACTATGTAACAGCTGCGACCAGACAAAACAAAACAAAACAAAACAAGGATGGCTCAAATGGGAGAACAGATAGGGGCCCCAGAGCTAATTTATCTAAGTGACCAAGAGGTATCAGATGCATAGCTCAAAGCTCTGGTAACTAACCTAATAGATGTACAGTTCAAAGCATTGGTGATTAGGAAGCTCACAGAATTGGTTGATTTTGGTCACAAATTAGATGAACAAATGAAGGCTACAATAAGTGAAATGAAGAAAAATGCACAGGGAACCAATAGTGATGGGAGGAAAACTGGGACTCAAATCAATGGAGTGGACCAGAAGGAAGAAACAAACAACCAAACAGAAAAGAAGGAAGAAACAAGAATTCAAAAAAAATGATGAGAGGCTTAGGCACCTCCAGGACATCTTTAAACGTCCCAACATCTGAATTATAGGGGTACCAGAAGGGGAAGAGGAAGAGCAACAAGTGGAAAAGTTATCTGAACAAATAATAAAGGACAACTTCCCCAATCTGGCAAAGGAAATAGACTTCCAGGAAGTCCAGGAAGCTCAGAGAGTCCCAAAGAAGTTGGACCCAAGGAGGAACACATCAAGGCACATCATAATTACATTAGCTAAGATTAAAATGAAGGAGAGAATTCCAGAAGCAGCAAGGGATAAGGGGACAGTCACCTACAAAGGAGTTCCCATCAGACTGTCAGCTGATTTCTCAAAAGAGACCTTCCAGGCAAGAAGAGGCTGGAAAGAAGTATTCCAAGTCATGAAAGTCAAGGACCTACATCCAAGGTTGCTCTATTCAGCGAAGCTGTCATTTAGAATGAAAGGGCAGATAAAGCTCTTCTCAGATAAGGTCAAGTTAAAGGAGTTCATCATCACCAAGCCCTTTTTATATGAAATGTTAAAGGGACTTATTTATGAAAAAGAAGATAAAAAATAGGACAGTAAAAAGACAGCAAACTCACAGATATTAACAACCACAGCTAACACAAAAGCAAACTAAGGAAACATCTAAAACAGGAGTGAAACACAGAAATGGAGATCACATGGAGGGTTAGCAACAGGGGAGTGGGAAGAGGAGAGTGGGAAAAGGTACAGAGAATAAGTAGCATAGACAGTGGGTAGAAAATAGACAGGGGGAGGGCAAGAATAGTGTGGGAAATGTAGAAGCTAAAGAACTTATGACACATGGACATGAATTAAAGAGGGGAATGTGGGTGGGAGGGGGTGTGCAGAGTAGATGGGAATGATGGGGGAGAAATGGGACAACTGTAATAGCATAATCAATAAAATATAATTTTTTTTAAAAGAGTCTATCTAATAAGACCACATCCACGAAAATGACTAAGATCTCCTCCCAACCTACCGTGTGAAAGCATTAACAGTTAAGTTATAACCACTGGGTACAAAACATACCTTAATTCATTTTACCACCAAAAAAGCTCCTGAACCTATTCACGCTAATGGTATTTCCTTATTTTTGCAGTCTTTCAATTTTGCCCTACAAAAAGAGTTCATACATTTTAATGAGACCAAAACCCATTTCTTTAATCATCGTAGAAAACTTTCACCCCTTCAAATCTTTATTTTACATTTTTCACTAAAGCCTCAGTGCCAATTTTCATTTTAAAAGTTCCTTTTACACTCCCCAAATATGTGCTCAGCACACAGACAATGTGCAATAAATACCAGTTAACTAGAAATAGTATTAATACATTGAAAGGAAAGATGTAATTTATAAAAGAGTTTTCACAGGTTATCTGTGCAAATCCATAGCATATCTTCCCTGGCTTCCAAACAACTAAGATGTGGAATTTTATCAGTTGTACACTGAGAATACAAGATAAAGTTTTCTCAAGTTAACATTTTTCAAGATTTAATAATTCTTTCAGATAAGACTCTTACATCTATCTTACTCATCTGGATGCTAACAGTCCATGTTCTTGGGGTTAATAACATGCTTTATTTGGAGACAAGCAAAAAGTATAAAATGATATAGTTTGGCAGACATATAGATGTTCAAATCCTGAAATAATTATATGGATAATTCATCCCTTATGAGAAAACACATTTTCTGTAGCTAAATCATTCTGATTATTTCCCCATGTATATAAAAACTGCACCAGGCCCCTTCACCAGGCTTGTGACTTTGTACATTTTTGCTAACTCCAAAAGGTTCCTACAGACTGCCCAGATTTTTTTTTTCCTTTTAGTCTTACATGTAAGGCACAGGAACGGTTCTTTTATTAAAGAAGAGTTTTATAAAGCTTTAATTTCTTTTTTGTGTGATGCAACTCTCTGTGTTTTCTGAACAGCATATGAACATATGTTAAGATCCATACTACTTAAGAAACTTGTAAAAACTGTTTTTGATTGGCATGGAAATTAGATCCCATGGCTTTGTTCTGCAGGTTTGATAAGAGAACTACTGGAATGAGAGGAATGGAATGTTCCTTGCTTAACTAGTCCATAACATGGAAGGAAAGCTCACTAAAGACAGATGCATGTGAGGCCTTTTGACTGAACTTCTCTTCTCCAAGGGAGCTTTGTTTTAGCAAATAGCAGTAATTCTCCAAATCAGTGTAATTGCTTTCCAAAATTAACAGATGTTTCCTGTGCATTCCGTAAGCATGGTCAGTGGGATACTGGTTTACTCAAAATGCAGCTGGATTCTGAGCTCACACAAGTAAAAGCAATATATAACCTGACAACTGTTTACTCAGATGGGACCACCTGTTTTGTGCCAGGTATCTGCTGGGGCCAGTGAAACAAAGGCCTTATAATCTCTTACAATATTTATTCTTATATTTTTATTACTTTTTTTTAAAATAAAATGATGGGTTAGAGCTATGCACCAGAAAACCAAGGAGAGGGGTGCCTTGTACTGCTTGGTATATAATCATCACAGTAAATGTTAGTTATTGCTTTTATTATATTATAAAAAGGACATGGCAGGCAATATGCTATGGAAGGGAGTGGCAACGCAAGTATCCACAAATTCACTTCCTCATTCAGCCTTTCAATAAATATTTACTAGGTGTCTGCGACATGTCAGGTACTAGTGCAGGCACTAGGGATAAAGCCAGGTAACAATATTACGTGCCTCTCATTCATACAGGTTGTATTCTAGTAGGCAAGACAGATGAGCAAATAAATAAATGGACAATGTACTGACAGGAATAAGAAGTATTAGAAAGAAAAATAAAACTGGGTAAGTGATAAGTAGATAGGTAGAGGAAGGGGTATTTTGTTACCTCTCCTACACTGGAAGGAAAGATTTTCATGGAAGATAACATTTGAGTTAGGCCTAGAAGGACGAGAGATGATCTGTCTGGGAAAAAGGTATGCCAGAGAGTGGAACAAATCTTTGAGACGGAACAGGGGGTTTAGTAATGTAAGTTGGTCTGTCTCATAGAGGTGGAAAAGACCATGAGGTTAGAAAGGCCGACTGGGACCAGACAACAAAGTCTTATACACTAAGCGAGAGTTTGAATTGTATTCTCTAGGGAGTTGGACACCAAATAATGCTTCATTACAAGATATGTTATGCTAAAAAACAAATAAACAAACAAGAATTCTCATTAGAAAAATGGGCAAAAACTAAAAATCCTCCAAAACTTCACTTTAGAGGATATACAGATGGCAATTATGCACAAGAAAGATGTTTAACATTGTTAACTATCAAAGAAATGCAAACTACACCACACTGGGATGTCACTAACACACCTACAGAACGGGTGAAATTAAAAAGTGACAAACACCAACTGCTGATGAGAACGTGGAGACACTGGATCACTCATTCATTGCTGGTGGGAAAGTAAAATGGTACAGTTGCTCTTAAAAAGTTTGGCAGCTTATAAAACTAAACATAATTACCCCCAAAACCACAATTGTATGTTTGGGCATTTAGCCCACAGAAATAAAAATATATGTTCACATAAAAACCTGTACATGAATGTTCATTATAGCTTTATTTGTAAGAACCCAATAGTGGAAATGACCCTTTAACTGGAGTATGACAGCAATATAAAGGAAAGGACAATTCATACATGCAATAACTTGAATAAATCTCAAGGGGATTATGCTAAAAGAAAAAAGCAATCCCAAAGAATTATACACTGTGTTATTCCATTATATATAACACTTTTTTAAATGATAAAAGTTTTGAAGTAGATTATTGGTTACTAAGAATTGAGTGAGGTGGTTAAGAGGTAGGTGGGGTTAAAAATGGCAATGAAAAGGATCTTGGTAGTGATGGAGTTATTCACTATCTTGACTGTGATGGTGGTACACAAACCTATACCTGTGATTAAATGAAATCAAATACACATTCACACTGAGTACGGGCAAAACTGGGGAAATCTAAATAAGATCAGCAGATTATATCAATGTTAATATCCTGGTTTTGTTATTTTAGTAGTTTTACAAAATGTTACCATTAAGGGAAACTAGCTAAATTGTACCTAGTTTTTCTCTGTACTATTTCTTACAACTGCATGTGAATCTAGAGTTATATCAATAACAATTTAAATTAAAAAATAATAAGCCAGAATGTAAATTTCTTGAGAATAGAACTGTCCTTGATTTCTCTGACTTCTAGCCTGACCCACTCTCTCTGAAGTAGCTGATTAGCTACTACAGCATAAAATCACTTGATAATACCCCCTCGAGCAGTTAAAATGTCACTACATTTCCATGAACACCAAACACCTTTGAAATCAACTGTCATCAGGTAAGACAGAGTCACAGAAAACTGGCAGATTGAGGCCATGGTATTTCAGCAGGCTCCTGTAACAAAAGCCTCCAGAGCAGTATCTCTCCACTGTCCTTTTTCATTCTCTGCTTTAGCATAAAACATGGGGAAGAGAAGAAGCAGGAAACAAGTGGGGTAGGCAGCAAAACTTACATGTATCTACACCTGTATACTAAAAACCAGAAGCATATACTTACAAGCTTTTTGATACTAAAACATCCTGAAAATGAAGCTAATTCTGTAGCTCTTTCTGGGTTGATTCTAATTTGGATTAACTTGGGAGTAAAAACTACAAATTCATTAAAAGTCTGAATTATAGGATATTTTAAATGAAATACAGTTTGAGTACTTTCATGTACACATACCTACCTATAACAGCCAAGCAGAGAGGTCTTACCAGGCTTACTTTAAAGCAGCCTGTTATAATTAACGCTGTACTTATTTTACACACAGTGTTAAATGCCAAGCAGGGTACACACAGAAGGAATTTAAATATGTTTTCTATAATATGATTTACAATGTATATTTGCTTAAAATGAGACTAGTAAGTGTACCTGAGCCTAGGCGTGATGAATACAGATGCCAAATTAAAAAGTCACAAAGAAGCATTTCAATCAGTTTTACCTCGGAGGTAGATTCAGCAAGCCTCTTGATGGACAGGGTCAGTGACTGAGACCCATGTCAGTGGCCCCAGCAATGACTCTGAGAATTTCTCTCAACCTACAGCCCAACTAAATGGGCTCCCTACAGGTCTTTTCCAGGTCTTGCCCTTTCTTAATTCAAAAGGCTCCAGAAATCCTACTTCTTCTAACAGTCAACTAGAGAGAATATGTCACCTACTTCTTTGGGGAAAAAACCTTACCCTTCATTTAAATCCATTTTTTTCATTAAGATAATAAGGCATTCATAAAATAACATTTTATAATATGTTTTTATAAAAGTTATTTCAGCCTTACAAAATTAATTACTTTGGGGAACCATAAATAGTAATTAACTATTAAACTACAGTGCTTTAGAGGTCAGAAAGTACTCAACAGAGATTGAAATGAGGAACAAGGATGAATGACATTTAAAAAAAAGCAACTCCCATGTAAATCAATGGGGAAATATGAGACATGCATAATCCTTTCTGTGTCGTTACTATCCTTGTTAACTGCTAAATGACAGGAATCATTTTAACTTGCTTTGAATAATGGCCACCACTAAATTGACCAAATGCAAACATGGCGTGATTAGTTCAGTTTCCAACCACTGAAACATCTACGTATTTCCTAACTGTTAAAGCTTTCCAATCAATGAGCTCTTCTTGCATGGAAGATTTAGGGCCTCTGAAATGCTCAATAATATCTACACATATCACTGCAGGTGTTCCTGTATTTTCCCCTCTAGATCTTGAACAAATCAGGGTCGGTAATATTTTGTGCCTTATGTATAAAATCAGAGACCTTAACCAATATTAAACATAAAAATAAAATAATGGCAAAACAAATGCCCTATGGCTCAGCATAAAATGAACATGTTCTGATTTAAAATCAGTATCTCAGGATCATAAAATGTGGTTCCATACTCAGTTTATCTACATATTAGCTGTGTGTCCTTGGACAACTTACTTACCTTCATTAAGTCTTAGTTTCCTCATCTGTAAAATAAGATAATATTTACCCCATAGAATAGTAGAAACAAAATAACTCATGCAAGAGCTCCTACCTTAATGTTTGGCATGTCAGAAATGTTGAGTAAATAACACCCCCTACTGTATATTAGTAAGATCAGACATTTTGGGGGCTGAAAGTTTCCGCATAGTTTGAATACGCCCCTGCCTGAAATGAACGGTTTTAAAAAACACAGCCCTGAATGGTGTGGCTCAGCTGGTTGGGTATCAGCCTGCAAAGCGAAAGGTCACGGGTTTGATTCCTGTCAGGGTACATGCCTTGGTTGCTGGTTGGGTCCCAGTCAGAGACTGTTCAAGAAGCAACTGACAGATGTTTCTCACATCAACATTTTTCTTCCTCTGTTTTTCCCTCCCTTCCTCTCTCTCTAAAAATAAATAAAATCTAAAAAAATTAAAAATCGAGTCATATTATCCTGTGTTCATATACAGCTATATGCAGCCCTCTTACCTGATAGGGGTAACAATATCTGTATGACAAGTAGAAAAGGTAGTGGTGCCAGCAAACCTGAGCCTTTTTGGAACAACTCAAGATCACTTGAGTTTTCTAAATCTTGCTGACCTTCTCCGTAACGCTTCCACAATAGCCTTAGAAGAGGCAATGTGGTATTCTGAAACACCAAGTTGGAGCCTTGGTTTTGCAATTTCCCATTACTGTGGTGTGGGGAAAGTCAAGTATTGCTGGGCTTGGTTTCATCAGTGAATGAGGAGGCTGGATGGGATGATTGGTAATGACTCCTTTAGTTCTAAAATTTAATGATTCTATCATTATGTTTAACCTAAAACCGTTAAAAGACATACTTGAATTTCCAAAATTTTCAAACTACCCAAAAGGTTCCCATTTAAGTTTCCTCACCCTAATTTCTGCTACCAAATAAACCAGACCTGGACTCATGAATGATCTCATTATTTATCCTTCCCTGCCCACTCCTAAGTCCTTCCCACAAACTAACAGGGCAGTAGAGAGGAACTATGCTTTAGTCTCATGTTTCTCAGAGTGAAGCTCTGGAAAGAAAAATTAATTAGTGAAAAACCTACTCATTTAAATGGAAATCTGTTTTCTTGTGACTGCCCATACATCTAAAGACCAACTGAAAGATAGGGGGAAAAAAACAATAACAAAACCGATTACCAATTATTCTTTCTTTACATAGTATATCTACTTTCCTGGACTTCAAATTAGTTGCCAAACAATTCAAATCAGATTTTCAGATTAACGCTTTTCAGATTAATAAAAAAAGCTATTTTAAATTTATTAAAACCCAAATCTATTCTTTAATTCCTAATGTTTCAAATAATACTAACACATGCCAAAGTATATCAACTGTTACAAATAAGTTACCAAGAAACTGACTTCAAAAAAACATATGATCTAAGTAAAATAAAGTTTCCAGCAGAATCCACAGGAGCTAAAAGAACAAGCAGTTACACCATTTCAAACATAAAAAGGCTAAATGTGTTTGCTTTCATTTTTATTTTTATCTGAACATTCAGTAGAAACTAACTTTCTTTGTTCAGTGTTTATTATTTCACCTTTACTGAATCAAAAACCCAAATACTTCGATAAATGGGAGAGTATGGTAAACAGACCCTTGAATATTAGAGACCAGAACCACTAATCCAGTTGTATTTCCATCTTTGTCCATTTTTCCTGAAGTTACTATCACCATAATTCAATTTATTTATGTATAAAAGGGTATGAAAACATCAAATACAACCTTACTCCAATTCACTATGTATATGGAGCTAAAACAGATACATGCAAACAACAAAGACTGAGAAATCTGAAAGACAACTGCAGAAGGCAGCTATTCTTCCTGGAAAACTATCATAATACTTTACTGTGCTGACAGTCTATTTGGCCAACCCAATTTTTATAGCTCCAATGACAGATTATCTCTGCCTGATGTCAAAACTACTTGCAAAATCTTTTTTTGCTCTCCAGAGATGTGAACACAAATAATTACCAGACCCAGACTAAGCCACCAAAGTAGATTTTCCATACCACCCAGAATAATACTAGACAATTCCATTCTCAAACTTAATTTTTAATCTCAGCATTAAATAAAAAGGTCAGCATTTCTCTGTAGCTTCCCACACCAAAAATACTACAATTCAAGCTGCTCTTTGTTCCTGATAGAGTTTTAATAAATATGCTCATATAAACATGTCTACTTTTTAAAATAAAGGGCTTTCCTTTAATACCAAAATAATCTATGCAATGCCAGGAACAGATGACACATTGAAAAGAAATGCCTACCAAATAAATAAATAAAATCTGCGAGAACATGGAAAGCTTACAAAATTAATATACAAGCACAGGCATTTCTTTGGATACCTGAAACAAGAACATACTCATCCCTTGGGTACAAACACAAGCCTGCATCTGGAATTCCACTGAACCACCTGGAGAACCGGTGAGTCAAGGTTCATCTTCTACACTTCTTCATCCTGTTCGCTTTCCCCTTAACATTCTCCTCAATACACTAAACTTTTCCTCTTTGAATGCACCTGCGTTTAAGAATCATAAAAACCATTTATTTAATTTTACTGCTGTGTTTTAATCTTGCCACAGTCTCATTTTCTATTACTTTCCATTGTATTTTTCATATATTAGAAGCTAAATATGTTCTTGTGGGCTGGCTGGGACCCTAACTCCTACTCACAGTTACTTCTACTGCAAAAATACATTCTGAGTTCCTAACATTCTACTTACAGGTTTAAAATATTCACAGATTGATGGATTATCTGAGTACCTCCACCTATCGGGTCCTTACAGGAATTAAAAATGCTTAGGGAAAGAATGAGGTCCCCTCATATCTGCTATTTCTCAAAAGGTTCATACTGGGAATATTTCTCTAAGAAATAGGCTGAAAGCTCATATTAGAAAGCAGTATCTGTCTCACTGATGTAATCAGTTATAATTTTATGAAAACCTGGCTAAATTATAAAATGTTTAGACTTTTAATATTCAAAAATTTAATAAAAACCCAGCAATGGAAAATCAATTATCTCTAAAAAATGCCACCTTTTCCCCTTAAAATGTGCAAAATATCAGCTATCTCAAAACAATATAGTCTTATTAAGCAAGGCAGGATGCGTGTATGTGTTTAATGTCTGTGTACACACAATCACAATGTAGAATATTTGTTCATTCATCCCCGACTAAAAGTATACCTCCGGAAGTATACAGTTACATTCTACCTCATTAATGCTGATATAGCTGATAAAATATCACTTATACACTTTGGGAGGAAATAAGACCAAACCAATAGAGCTGGACAAAATACTGCAATTTAACTAATTACTAATACTTATTGAAAAGGAAATAAGAAGCCCTGGCTTGTGCGGCTCAGTGGATTGGGCACGGACCTGCGAATCAAAGGGCCACTAGCTCGATTCCCAGTCAGGGCACATGCCTGAGTTGCAAGCCAGGTCCCCAGTAGGGGGACGTACGAGAGACAGCCACACATTGATGTTTGTCTCTCTTTCTCCCTCCCTTCTCCTCTCTCTAAAAATAAATAAATAAATAAAATCTTGTTTTAAAAAAAGGAAAAAAGAAAAACTTTATTGCCAAAAAATAAAATCAAATGCTTCTAAGCAAAGTTTAAAATGTAGGGTAAGTATATAAACATATTTGCCAAAACTGCGTGGCTATGATTCCAACACAATAAACAAAATTAAAGAGTCATACAAACTTTTGATATTTCCTGAGCCGAAGCTGAAAATAACTCACAGGAAAGGGCTGCTATTAAGATATACGAGTCTCAACCTCCTGTGCATAATCTTAACTGTGCATAATCTTATCCGTGTTATGACAACACAGAAAGGCTCAGTAGGGCTATTACTTTACCCTTTAATCATTATTAAAATTCAACAATACCACCAGATGGTAGATGCAACCCAAGAGAGCTATCTTCTAGACCAGGACTAATGATTTATAACACAAATGCCATAAATGGGATTTGAGACAACTTGTAATACCATTTGGCAGCTCTTTAAACCCAGGTCTATGTTTAAAATGGTGGAAAAAACAAACAAAAAACTTAGTACTTTCCTTTATTAGAGGTGAGGACATACCAATTTACTAAAAATAAATGATTTTGAAGTTTGTTTTAGTTTGAATTCTGGTGCTTGAGGAAGACCAAAAGATAAATTCGAACCTTTAGCGATGGAGACTTCTGAGCAAAGTTTCAAGGGACAGCAAGTCACATTTGCTGATTCCACTTCCTCTCTGCTCAGTCCTCCTCAGTTTGCAGTCTGGTTTCTTCGCCCACAGCAGCAGTGAAATTGCTTTTATCAAGGTTACAAAATGACCTCCAAATGTCAAATCAAATCATGTCCATTTTATAAGCCTTAAGTCAAGTGTCACCACCTCTGTGAAGTCATCTTTTATGGTATAACTCAGATGAAGCTTGGATTAATAAAACCATGTCACGCTATAATTGCCTGCCGCCTCACTGAACAGAAGCTCCTTGGGAGTAGGCAACCCTTTTCACCTTTGAATACACAGGGCTTGACACATGGTCAATATCTGGAATAAATAAACTGAGGACTTGCTGGGTTACCTAGGAAGACCCAATTACCAAACATTTTCTCTTGCGCTTACATACAGTAAGAACAAACAAAAACAACAGAAGAAAAACTTGGAATGTTTCCAGGGAAAATTTTTCTTGGTACAGAATCAAGAAATCTGCTACAATTTCAAGAGGGAAATCCCAACATTTGGACACTACTATATTTCTGATTTGCCCATAACTCTTTAATAAAGGCCCTTACTGTTGAAACTTCCTTATGAAAATCACCCTTCTTAAATAGTGGGAACTGAGTACTCATCACCTGCATGCAGTGAGAGAAAAAGGCCCATGCTGGCTAGTTGTTTTAGATTTATTATGACTGAAACCTTTTGGGAAGACAGCTCTCGTAAATGTACCCAAAACACACCAGAATATTCCAGACTGGCTCTCAATCTTTTAAAAGTGCTTTTGAGAACCCAGAGCAGTGACCTAATGATGATCTAACTGGGAACATCTAAAACCTGTTTCTACAACCTTGGAAACCCCCCTTCACCCTCCTTCATCTTCAGATTTGACTGGTCTTCCTTCCCCAGTGCTACTCCTTCTCCCATCCAGTCTTCCCCCAGTTTTTTCTACTCACTCTTGCTGAGGGGTCAGAAACTCAGCCAGTATCGTTCAGTTAGCAAAGGAGAATGGCTAGGGGAAAGGACAAGAATAATGAGAAAAGGAGGGAAAGAAAACCCACTGCTTTCGAAATTGTAACCACCCAGCCCTTCCTTTTTCCTCATCACTCCCACCGCTTTCCAGTCTTTCTCACAGCAAGCCCAGCCCCCAATGCCCTCTAGCTTCATTAGTCACCTCACCCTTTCCACAGACCGGCAGCCTCAGACCTGGCAGCCTCAGACCTAGCGGTTTTGCTCCTCTCGATATCCAGGTGCTCAACCCCACCCTGGCCAACTCTCTGGCCTCAGGCCAAAGAAGTACTGAAGGAAGAAATCACCAGGGAAGAGAGAAGGGGAGGCCAGGACACTAATGGTTAATATAATTGGGGGCTAAAATGGAACCTTTACCACCATTGCCAAAACTGTTCCTTTGGGAAATATACTTTGAGTTTCAAATTATTGTGCACTTTTACACTAACACAACCCTATTTGAAATTGGAGATTGCTTATAATTATTTCCTGATAGATTATAAGTGTGTTGTTATAAGTTTGTAAATTCTAAGCTGTTGGATTCATGAAACCTACACTCTAAAGAAGGTCAGCTACTCCCAAGCTTGCCAAATATGTGCTTGACCTGGAATCTGGCTGTGAGTCCCTATAAACTAGTAAGTCCCTATAAACTAGTCCCCTAGGTGAAATCCAAACTCTCTTCCCTAAGTGCTGAGAAACTATTAGACACTCTTCTGATTACTCCAGCAGAAAAGTCTTAAACAAGGTTCATTTGCATTTTCTTATCATTTTAGAACACGAGGGTATTGGACTTTGAATTAGTCTAAAGAATAGGTCTATAGTTTCAACAGCCAGACTATGGAACAAGATTTCAATGTGAATCCTGTCAGCTCACTTCTCATTTACCTTATTTTAGGGTGTCCAGGTGTCCTCCTCACCAAGCCTTGGATTTTGCTTTCTCATCTACTCAATGCTACTTACAAAAGGTACAATTTTGTAGGCAAAACTGTTAGTCTGGTCCTGTGACCGCAAGCTTTTGATTCAGCTGGCACATTTTAGTAGTCTTAAGCTTGTTTCAGGCAACCTGCTTGAGACCTAAAGAAAAACCTCTGTGGAAAGCTAAATTCAAAAGCAGAGCTCACCCACTCTTCATCAAGCTGCCCTACTTGACCGCCTGCAACCTGTTCACAGCAGTCCTTGGTTTCCTGTGGCTTCCAGAAAGAACCCTTCTTCATGAATGCCAGCCAGCTGACCTAGCTGGCTGTGTACTTTAACCCCTTTCAACCTGGTTCCCCTCAGCCAAGCAGCAGTACTCCTAATTATATAAGAAGCAGCACCAGATAAAGGACAAGTTCCAGAAGTTTATAGCTTGTGTTACAGAAAATGGCAAACTCTTGGGATTTAAACATGAAGGCCAACAGGAAACTTACACCAAGGGCTAAGACTCCAATTTCAAGGAAAAAAAATCATCTCAGCTAAGGAGAGCAGTATATCATAAAGAAGCCAAATTCATTCCCACCACACACACACTATACAAAAGCATGTTAAAAGGACAGTATCAACAAAACTGTTCCATGAGAGAAGGGCAGGCATGAAAAGTTAAATGTATTTTTTTAAAGTTGGATAGCTAACTCTAATTCTCCATGGAAATATGTATGCCCACAAAGAGGCTTTTGCTTAGCTAATGTTCAGAATAGCATCAGCTATGAGAAAAGTTAGGCAAGGGAGGTAAGTTATCTTTTATGAGTTACAGAAGGAAGGGCAAAAAGGATTATGAGTAAAGAAAATTGCTAGGACATCTGAAAGAACAATTTATTTTACTTTGTGCACTAAGATTTCATTAGATAATTTTATTTATTCATTCACTCAATAATCCTTTTTTTAGTCCCTATTATGTGCCACATATGTTAATATTTCTACATAAGTCCCATTTTAAGACTGAGTATTCAGAAGCTTGAAGTTAGTGACCAAAGAAGAATATGACGACTTCCAAAAGGGCCTATGAGCTTTGTGTTAGATACAAAACCAACACTTTAAAATACAATGCAAAGGCTCCCTTTGACTATGAAGAGAGAAGGAAGCAGCTGCAGTGGTTGCTTCCTTTGCCTCTTTTTCATTCATTCTCTCATGTATCCAACCAACAACTACTGATCCCTATCAAGCCTCTTGCTTGGACTCATGCAGGACAAAAAGATATGACCAGACTTCCTCATGGAGCTTAAAACCAAATACAGAATATCGGACATACTAGTAAGTAATCAAACCATAAGACAGATTGAGAGGACTGTCAGGACAGCAGAACATAACCAGGAGGTCAGAATAGGAAGTAAATATTTCCTACAAAGTAACTGTACAAGCCTCCTGAAGCCAATCATTGCTGAGCTAGACCGTCAAGGATGGGCAAGGTTTTAATAAGACAAATGGAATAGGTATACAAAGGGTAGAAAGTACCTATACAAAAGTGAGAAAGGAGAGTAATTAATGTCTTTCCTGCATTTTTCCTATATCCATCTGAAGTTAATAGCCTTCAACAAATAAAATAACTAATCCTCAAAGAGTAGCAACTTTTGCAAATTTAGAGGTTTCACTTGATGAAGGACACTGAAAAGTAAATGCACAGATTTCAATAACTTCAGATATTTTACATCTAGCAAATAAAGCTCACTCAGTTGGCCAATTTCCTCCCATTAGCTCCAGCTATGTCTTCCAAGTTGCGCCTTGGAGGCCCTGGGACCTCTCTGGTACAGTTCTTTTATATGTCCCTACCATCACTGGTTCAAATTCTTTGAATCAGCTACTAAGATAGGTCAACTACTTCATGCTTGCAAATACCCATTCTGACTATATGATACAGGAGGCTGCACTTGGGAATAATTTAATATATAGGTAACTAATCCGCTTTCTCACCAAGTAGTTTTTCTCCATGTGTGAGATTTTACCTATCATATAGGGTTGTGGAAGGTTAATTTCAGTGGTGCATGTAAAAGTGCAGTGATGCAGTATCTGTCTGGCACCTAAGTGTTACCTGGAATGCTGATGCCTCGGTCCAAGTTGCAGCTGGCCACCTGGAGCTTCATATGGCTCTTCTACTTCATACACATTTGTATCAGTGTCCTCCATGCTGCTGGAGTTCTGCCTTTCCAACTCTGGTGTTTTCCCTCCAGCCATAACAAACGGCAAGTTCTCATACTCCGGTATTTCCTCATAATGGCGTATATTTTCATACTCCGGTGCACAGCCGCTTGCAACAGATTTGCAAGATGTCTGAGATGCTGCCTCCCTAGAGAGCATTTGGTCATCCAAAGACTCAGCTCTTGGTCCATTAGTAGTACTGGTCTGAACCCGAGACTTCTTCCTCTTCTTTTGGGATTCAAGGCTGTAGTGATCTGCAGAATGTGCTTTGATGGGCTTATTTCTCTTCTCTTCTACTAACAAGCCATGCCAATCATTTTCAATCACTTTTCCCTCTCTACCTGAGAAGCTGCCAGTGGTTGTATCTTCAAGTTGGCTACTCTTGGACCAAAATTTCTGGAAGTCAGTCTTCGTGAAACAGATGGACAGCTTCATGTTGAGCAACTTCTTCAAAGAGATTTTCTTTTGAGAGTCTTTGCAAGGCTTAGTGCACCTTTCCATATCCATAGCAGACAGTGACTTTGCTCTAGGCTTGGTCAGGGCAGTTGAAGGCTCACTATTTGAGGATACGGTGATAGACTTTAAGGATTCTGGGTTCCCTGAAAAGGGTAAAATAGGATGAGGTAACTTCCACACTGGCTTCTCTGAAGTCCGTTTAGTCATATCAAAGGAGGACAACATATGATGGTTTGGGGCACACAACTGTCGAACGTGGTTTCCTTCTGGACCCTTGTCTGAATTTGTTTCTTCATTTGAGGGATAAGAACTTTTGTCCACAAGTTCCTCTGAGGCAGCCTTTTTAAGCACTCCTGCAGCAGGCAGGCTATGTCTTTGAGGTTTTTGGGGGACAATTCTTGAGGAACTTCCATCTTTTATTGTAGATTCCTTTTGCACCTGAGGGACAGACACTCCTAGGTTAGGGGTAGGGGGCAAAGGTTTGTTGCAAGCTAATTTCAGCTGCTTAGGCAGACTCATAGATAGAGTACTGCATCTTATAAAACTGGTCCCTTCATCCACAGCAGGTGACATACTAGAACCATCTACTAACTTACTTTCAGAACTCAAATTAGAGTCTATATCTGAAGGAGGTGTCGTTTTTTCAGAGGAAGATGTTTCATGACACATGGCTTTCTGGGAATCAACTGAATTCTGTTCATTACTGTTGGAGTCCACATCCAATTCACTTTTATTTCCTTGTTTCACTTTGCCAACCTGTTCCTGGTTACACAAAACATTCTGATAAATAACACTGATCTTATTGTTTTTCAAACTGTCTTCAAAAAGACAAGAAGAGTTACTGTCTGAATTCTCTTGCCCTTCAGTACTTTCACTAGGAGCATCTATGTGCTTTTGACGTAACAGGCGTGCAGCCCGTGCCTTTCTGGGCTTGGGAGTTGGAAATTTTGTAGTACATGGTACTAAGTGAATTTCCAAGGGACCAAGGTCTTCTTTGACTTCTGATTTCTTAGTATCTCCATCTGAAGATAAAAAAGTACTCCTTTTACCATTTGCCAGAGCTTCTTGTTCAGGTGAAGGAAAGCAAATACTGCTTTTATCACCGCCACCCTGACAAGTTTCAATATTTTGAAATTCATCGATGGGAAGCTGCAGGTGGCAGTGATGATCAGGAATCTTTTTAAAGCTGGACAGGGAAGGTGACAAGTCTGCAAATTTAATTCTGAACTGTCTGTTTGAATAACCACCCTCATTCATTTCTCGGCTGTCTGTGGATCTGTGCTTCTGTGAGGAAATAAAAGGTGATGTTCGTTGTGTTAAAACATCTTTAAGTTTCTCTTCTAGGATGCTAGCCTTTAAAACAACTGTACTCTGGTTCTTGACCATTTCACTATTAGAATCACTTCTACTCCTTGTTGTTATAGCTGAAGAGGACTCATCAACTGGACTATTTTCTAAATGTTCAGGCACTTCCACAGGCTCTAAGACAAGCTCCTTTACACACAAATTCTCTCTATTCCCAACTTTATGGATACACTCAGAACTGCAGGAACACACTGGTAAAGTACAACCACTGCTCCGATGCCCTATGTCTTTGCAAGTAGAGTTATCAGTGCTTTCGAGTAATCCCTGTTTATGTTCTTCCAGGTTCACAGTGATTTTTCTTGATGGAGACTGCCCGATGTCACAAAGAGGCGAGCTCTTCAGAACTTTTGGCTTCGGGGCTATTGCTGGTTTTGTTTTCTTTGTTAACTGTAGAACACTGGAAATCACAATATCAGGTTTGGGTGCAACAGGAGGTGGAGTTGGTTTATTATTAGGCACCACAAACTTTGGCTTGGGTGCCACCGGTGGCTTCTTAATCTCTAAAAAGAAAAAAAAAATGATGAAAAAAAGCACCAGATGATAAATGATTATATTTGATAACTTTTACTTTTGAAAATATGGTGAATTTGCATTTTACTAGGTAGATTATATTATATTATATAAAGTCAATATTAGTCTTGAAAATTCCTTAAATTGCCCTTCAGTTCTAGGGTACATATATGGTTTTTCTTCTAACTTTGGAACAGATAACCATTATCTTTATATAACACTAAATGAAATAACTGGCTTCTGCTTGAGCTCTGAATAGTAGGAGAAAGTACTTCAGTTCATTTGCTAAGCACTAAGTTGAATTTGCCTAAGTTATTTGTAGGACACAGCTCTTTTTTTTTCAATGGCAGTCAGAAAGTGGAATAATTTTATTAAATAAAAGATTTCTGTTTAAAGAAACCAAGAACAAAGTTACTAAATAATAGAACAGAAGATATCTGCAGTATCTGAAACAATCAGGGATTACTCTTTCTAGAATATGTAATGAATTTCTGCATATCAACCAAGAGAAAATGTCAATCCAGCAGAAAAAAGGTCAAAGGATATGAATAGTAACTTATACAGGAGAAAACTCTAAAGCTAACAAGCACTTTGTAGAGATGCTTAAAGTCATTATGATCAGATAAAATGCAAATTAAAACAATAATGAGATCTCACCACATACACATTGGACTGGCTGAGTTAAAAAGCTGGACAATGCCAAATGTTGGAGGGAATGTGGCGCTACAAGAACACAGTCCAGTGCTTGAGGTAATGTGACTAGTACAGCAATCCTGAAGAGCAATCAATCAGGCAGCTATAGTCAAATTTAATATGTCAAGCCTGAGAATGGAGGTACCTGTTGAGAAGGGCTCCTGGTGACTAATTAGGCTCAAATTAAAAAACAGGGGACTCTCCCATAAGTTGCACTTTAGGGAGAAAGAAGCCTGCATTGAAATGCCTGGCTGCTGGCAGAATCAGCCTTGTATCTATTTCAACCAATAGTATTATGACTTTCCTTGTCCAATCAGAACCATGCTATTGTACCCTCATTTTCATCTTTACCAACTAATCAGAGTGGTTTCATTCTGACCCATCAGGATAGTGCTATTTGGAACACGGACACAACTCTTTAAGCTTTTTGTGTGAATAAGCACTATTCTTCTACTGCAATGATGTACAGTAGAGGTAATACAAATGCCATGTTATCAATAATCCATGTTACTAAAAACCCAAAACAATCTTAAAATGAAATACAGAAATGAGAAATTTAAAACCAAAAGTAATTCTTCTCCATTAGTCAAGAACCATAATAAAATTGATATTTCTCTGTGCAGGGGCTGTCAATGGGGAATTTTCATTGTAATCCTTCATGGAGCTCAACCCTAGGTCTAATCAATCAGCTTCTAGGGATAGAGCCTGGACATCTGTATATCTTTTAGGTTCCACAGATGATTATGCTGTGTAACCTTCATTAGGGTATTCAAAAGATGACCACAATTTCTAGTCTTCCTCAACATTATATAAAAAGCAGATTTCCGGCCAAGATGGAGGTGTAGGTAGATACACTTTGACTTCTTGCACAACCAAAAGAAGGACAACGACAAACTGAAAAACAAAAAATAACCAACTGGTAGAAAATCAAACTGTATGGAAGTGTGACAATCAAGAAGTTAAAGAAGAAACATTCATCCGGACTGGTAGGAGGTGCCAGCCGGGAAGCTGGGGTGGAGAGGACCTCCAGCAAGGCTGGAGGACCAGGGTGGGTGAGGCAGCAGTTGGCAGAGCAGGTGGTCCCACATTTGCATGCAGATAAACTGGGAGGAACAACTGGGGAGCCAGACAGATTATGCAACCCAGGGTTCCAGTGCAGAGAAATAAAGCTTCAAAACCTCTGACTGAAAAACCCTGTGGCAGTTGATGTGGCCGGAAAAACTCCCAGCCACACAGGAGAGTTCGCTGGAGAAACTAGCAGGGTCCTAGAACCTACACAAAACCAATCACCGGGCAATCAGCATGAGAGGGCCCAATTTGCTTGTGGGTAGTGGAGGGAGTGACTAAAAGCCAGTGGACAGCTGAGTAAGTGGCATTGTTCCCTCTTGGTCCCCTCCCCCACATACAGGGCCACAGCACAGCAATACGGTTGCCCCGCCCTGGTAAATACATAAGGCTCTACCCTTTACTACATAACAGATGTGCTTAGACAAAGAAATATGACCCAAATGAAAGAACAGATCAAAGCGCCAGAAAAAATACAACTAAGCAATGAATGAAGAGATACCCAACTTATCAGATGCACAGTTCAAAACACTGGTAATCAGGATGCTCACAGAATTGGTAAAGTATGGTTGCAAAAGAGGAAAAAATGAAGGCTATGTAAAGTGAAATAAAGGAAAATGTACAGGGAACCAACAGTGAAGAGGAGAAAACCAGGACTCAAATCAACAGTTTGGAAAAGAAGGAATAAATAAACATCCAACTGGAACAAAATGAAGAAACAAGAATTCAAAAAAACAAGGAGAGGCTTAGTAATCTCCAGGACAACTTTAAACATTCCAACATTCGAATCATAGGGGTACCAGAAGGAAAAGAGGAAGAGCAAGAAATTGAAAACTTAATTGAACAAATAGTGAAGGAAAACTTCCCTAATCTGGCAAAGGGAATAGACTTCCAGGAAGTCCAGGAAGCTCAGAGCCAAAGAAGTTGGACTCAAGGAAGCACACACCAAGGCACATCATAATTAAGTTACCCAAGATGAAAGATAAGGAGAGAATCTTAAAAGCAGCAAGAGAAAAGGAGACAGTTACCTACAAAGGAGTATCCATAAGGCTATCAGCTGATTTCTGAAAAAAAACCTTACAGGCAAGAAGGGCTGGAAAGAACTGTTCCAAGTCATGAAAGGCAAGGACCTATATCCAAGATTGCTCTATCCAGCAAAGTTTTCATTTAGAATGGCAGGGCAGATAAAGTGCTTTTCAGATAAGGTCAAGTTAAAGGAGTTGTCATCACCAAACCCTTATTATATAAAATGTTAAAGGGGCTTATGTAAGAAAAAGAAGACCAAAATACAAACAGTAAAATGACAACTCCCAACTATCAACAACTGAACTTAAAAAAACAAAAATGAACTAAGCAAACAATAGAACAAGAACAGATTCACAGAAAAAGAGATCATTTAGAGGGTTATCGGCAGGGAAGGGGAGGGGAGGATGGGGGAAACGGTACAGGGAATAAGAAGCATAAATGGTAGGTACAAAATTGACAGGGGGAGGTTAAGTATACTATGGGAAATGGAAAAGCCAAAGAATTTATATGTATTACCCATGGACATAAACTAAGGTGGGGGAATGATGGTGGGAGGGAGGTACAGGGCGGAGGGGAGAAAAGGAGAGAAAAAAATGGGACAACTGTAATAGCATAATCAATAAAATATATTAAAAAATTAAAAAAATATATAAAAAGTAGTTAATGAACACCTATTATATGTTAGATTTGTACAGATATGCTCTCAGCCTAGAAACCTAATAAAAGCTTCACACAAAAGACCTACAAAATAGAAAGATATACACTGCCTGAACATCAGTCCTTTTTAGTTTTTTAAAAGTTATAAAACCTATACTATCACTTACCACACACTCATTGTTCCCCAATGAAATTTGAGATAAAATATTTTATCTTATACTTTTTATATTTTTTCCTCCATCATGATCTAATGCTTAATAAAAACTTAATTTACTGAAAAAAATAAATTTTTCAAAATATCTTCTGGATATTGTTTAAATACTTGAATGCACAAAGGCTGAGACACTTCATTTGGTGATGAATTTCTTTTCAACAAAGGAAATTAGTCACAACACTGGGGAAGATATTACATGGAACAGAGTTAAAAAAATAAAAAAGAGTAGGGTGCTCTACTTCCTTTTACTAACCAAGGAAGAATTTCCCAAACCTCTAATATTATGTGTTTAATCAAAATCATATAAGAGATGCCTTCTCACGCACTATAATGTCCTAAATAAAGTAAATAATAAGATATTTTCAAAATAACTTAATACACATTCCCAAAACTTTTTGCAATTCAGTTATCTACTCAATAAGCATCTTATCAGTTTGTTTGTTTGTTTTTTAAGCAGAAAAAATGTAAAACCCTTAGAAGCCTAACACTAAAGTTTGGTATAATAATCCCTTCAATTTAACTTTTTTTAAAAGATTTTATTTATTTTTTTAGAGTGAGAAGAGAATGAGAAAGAGAGAGAACCATCAATGTATGGCTGCCTCTCACACACCCCATGCCAGGGACCTGGCCTGCAACCCAGGCATATGCCCTGACTGAGAATCAAACCAGCAACCCTCTGGCTCGCAGTCCAGTGCTCAGTCCACTGGGCTACACCAGCCAGGGTTCAACTCACTCTTGATTCATTAAGTCAATTCTTAAAAGAAAGTATGAATGCCCTAGGCCTCCTCCAAACCTCTCATCTTACTCAAGATAATGAAAATTGACAGACTGTTGTCATGCTGATTTCATTTCTGTAACCATTTTTTTTTTTTAAATCTTCACCCAAAGATATTTTTCCCCCATTGCTTTTAGAGAGAAAGGCAGAGAGAGAGGTTTTAGAGAAAAGGGAAGAGAAAGGAGAAAGGTCAATGTGAGAAACATTGATAGGTAGTCTTCCTTGCCCCCACACAGGAACCCAAATGCATAACATAGGCATGTGTCCCAAAGGAGAATCAAATCTGCGACCCTTAGGTTTGGGGGATACGCCCAAACAGGTAAGCCACACTGGCCAGGGCATTTCTGTAACCATTCATAAAGCATCCTACCGCTGGGATTTTTGAAGGAATAAAAAGAGAATTGATTTTGCAAGATGAAAAGGGTTCTGGAGATTGACTGCACAGCAGTGTGAATGTACTTAACATTACCAAACGGACACTTAAAAATTATAAAATTAATAAATTTATATTATGTGTATTTTGCCACAATTAAAAAAATCTCATTTCATCAAATGAACCTTTTACTTTCTGAATCTTGCATCTTTGTCAGAGGCTTCCAGGTCATTTAACCAGTCAGTTTTTAATTTTTAGTTTAACTTTTTTTTAATCTCTGATACCAATTTTACTCTTCTTTAAATGTGTTTTGTGCCTAGGTCTGCTTCCGACAGACATAAATTCCTGTTCTCTTTAGTGTCCTAGAAATTAAATTAATTACATATGAGCTGTGATTGATTCCCAACATATGTAGCCCAGTATTATGTACCTAATGCCCTCAATGCACACTTACTAAATTAAATAAATAGCTGGGAAGTTTGGCTTACCACTTTAGTTAACCACGTATTGGAGGAAGCCAGTAACATAACTTAAGAAACTGGCTAACCTAACCATTTGTCTTATGGCAGATCTAGCTGCCTCATTATCCTTATTTATAAATGAGGAAGCTGAACAGAACTGTAAAGCCTATATGATTCTGAGATTATAACTTCTGAGATATTTGCTTCAGGAGAATCCTTATATTCTCCAGCCCCTTTGCCCTATATGATTTTTCTTCATTATAACTTTGTCTCCACCTCTAGAAAGCAAACCCCAGAAGGACAGGCACTTTGTCTCATTGTGATGTCCCCAAAGGTGAAAATGGGTCCCTGGGAATGGTCAGAACTGCCACATACACATACTCTTTAATATGTCTCAGTAACAGGAAATTTCTTTTCTTAATTAATAGTAGGAACAAGTATTCAACTAAGTCACTGGTACAGAAATACCTGAAATCCTTCATTATTACTATCATTTTGTGTGTGTGTGTGTGGCTGTATCACGAAAGAAACACAACTCAAAAAATAACAAGGCATTATATTATGGTCTGCTCCAATGTTTTCAAACTCTTGAAGTACATGATATTTGGAAATGAATCCAGCACCTTAGGATCTTAATACTGTATCAACAGTAAGACCCAATGCTTTTTAGAGCAAAGCAGCAAATCTTTTATTTACACAGCTGTTTGGCTCCAGGGAACAGTAAGGTAAGAAAGTAAAGCACTACTACCATTTCACTAACATACTACAAACACACTGTCATCTGTTACACACAGATGGCTGCGGCTCACACGCACACTTTGTTAGCTCCTGAACCAGCTGTACAGGAAAGCACACACATTAATGAGACCATGACCTGTACAAGTTCAAAAGGATAGAAAAAGTACCTCTCCTTCTAAATATATTGATTAGAATAATTCTAAAATCTCTACTACAGGCCTGCTCTTTCACAGATGCAGAAAAACAAAGCACGCTCTTGAGGATGAGTAAAACACAGATGTTCTACAATAGTTCTCTTATTTCCTTATATTAAGCCAACCATCCCAAATAACAATACCACAGGTTAGATTTGATATAAAAAATTCCCCAATTGCAAATAACTTTCCTAAAGTTTTAATGAATTTGATTACTGTTTTAAAAACCATAAACAGCTTGTAAGAATGATAAACACATAATTTTATAAGAATGGGATGGAAATAAAACCCAATTCTCTTCCATATTTCCACTTAGACAAGAGAAAGAATTAAAATAAATCTTAACAGATGGTGAACAAAAAAGTAGTTAATGCTTCTAAGCAAGCAATGCTAAAAACCAACTAACTCAGCTAAACACAGGAAGTGTCCCTCTTTTAAAACACCACAAAAATGTCTTTGGATTTCCTTCATTGTAAAGTTGATAAAATATAAAAATTGCTTGTATTATTCTAGGGTAATGCAAATCAAAATCACTATTTTACTATAAAATTCCTAAACAAAATCATAAACTTTCTGACAGCCCTAGGTCAGGTTTCAAATTTCAATGTTGAATTAAATGCTTCTGTAACTGTTCATTATAAACTGTTAGGACTGGAATTGAAAACCGATGCATGTAAGGTATAAATATTTTGAATGTGCTTCACACTCCAAAAGAAGGAAGAGCTAAAATTGGCTGGAAGGATTTAAATCCAACCACTTTAAATTTAAATTATTTAGACTAGCTCAGTAATAAAGAAAATTTGAACAAAGGTGAGGCAGAGAAATTTAAGATGAAAATAATTCACCTCAAGTAGAACCCCTCCCTCTGGTAAGAAAAAGAGTTTATAAATAACATACAATGACATCTCCTACACAGATATATAATATCAGAAAGGTCCACAATTTCTTCAAGAATGCTACTACACAAATACTTCACTCTTTGCTTTCTTATGACTATTAGCTAACTTCTTGCTTAGTTACCTGTAATCTTATTACACCTAGCAATGCAAACTTCAATACACCGAGGCTTTAGAAATAAGACAACTTAGAACATTTACAGTGCTAATGACAGTTTCAAATTGCAGGAATTTAAAACAAATGCCAAGAAAAGCAAAGAAAGTTTAATCTGATACTTAAGTGGTGATTCCAGAAGTAACTCTGAGGCAAAACTTTACACTATTTTACTATAAAATTCTTAATGAAAGTTTATTTGTTTCGTGGATGAAATTAAATTAAAAAACCTTAGTACTTAATACATTACGTCGTGGTTTAAAAATTAACCTATGTTCTTTAAAGTAAATTTAAAACCACTTTAATAATTATTTTGGAATATAAGAACTGTTCCTTAAGAATGTTGAGAAAACATAATGTACAGAATTGCTCAAAATCCACACAAAGATAAACACTTTGTCATTTGTATGAAAGTACTATCGGTGGCAGAGGGAAAAATAAGGCTTTGTTTACACTAACCAGGTAGAAACAGAAAAAAAATCCATTAAAAATTGGGTAGAGATAAGCAAAAAATTGCCATCGGCAATTCTATCCCTCTGCTTCTCTGGTAACAGGAAAAAACACCAGGATAGGAGTAACAATATTGAAACCTCTAATCTAATAAATAATAAGGGTCCGGGTTTTAAACCTAGTCGATACTAGGTTAAAGCAATTTAGCAGTCGCCGAGTTGAACACTCTGGGAACACTGCCCTTAGAATAAGTGATTTCTTAAACGTGGTCATCTAAACTATTTTCGCACGCAAAGGCAAAGTCGCTCAAATTTTAGGAGACAAGCAAACGTCCTCTTTATATTTAGCGTTTCACCTGGCGCAGAGCCCCCGACACGGGTCTCCTTTTAAAGGCAGGTCCCAAGAGATACACGATTTCCAAACAGCCTCTCTTGGCAGGAAGGGACAAGAAAAGGCGGCCGCAAATGCCGTCTGCTCGGCACTTGCCAGTCCTCGGGAAAAGGAGAAGGAATACTGCTAACCTAGCCCAAGGAGAAAGTTGCTCCAGAACCCAAGACCCACAGCGCTCGCTACAAACTTTCCAGCGGCAGCTCGAGCGCCGTCACTTACCCGCCGCCGAAGTCATGATTCCTTCAGGCAGTTCGCTTCCCTGATCGCCCCCCTCAATCCATGCTCCCTTTACAGTCCATTGTTTCAAGAGTTTTAGGCAGAAAAGCAAAGCTCCAGCTATGCCCACATTTTGTCCTGCTGCTCCACCGCGCAACCCAAGCGCCGCACAAAGGATGCACCCGGCTCCAGGGACCCGGTGGAGATACCGGGAGCGAGCCACAGGCGGCGGACACGAGCAAAGCTCACCGCGCCTCCACCGGCGCGTGCCCTACTCAAGCTCCTTTAAAAAAAATAAATAAATAAATCAGTGCTCAAGGCGCCCCCTACCAGTTGCAGCTGTAAAAGGCCGACAAAAGGTCCAGCCTCCTCCAATCAGAGGGCTCAAGTTTCATTTTATTCCTGCCTCTCCGTTTTACAGGATAATCCTCTGCTCCAATGACCGTGTCTGAAAAGGGGGCGTGAATTGCGAGGCATGCTGGGAATTGTAGTTTTCTGGACACTCGGGATCAGCGAAGTAGAAGCCTCGGTGCCGCCAGTTCCCCCGCCCTCATTTCCCATCGTGCTGAGGCGGGTGGCATGGCGGAGAAGGATGACACCAGAGTTTGACGAAGAGGTGGTTTTTGAGGTAAGAGGAAAATGGCGGTGGATGTGGATTGCCTTTGTCTGAGAAGGATGAGGGCGAAGATGAGGAGGCAAGCGAGGGACTGATCCCCGGGTGATTGGGTGACGCTCTTGCCTCTCTCAGTCACCGAATCTCGGCGATTTCTGGGCCTAGTGTTGGCTTTAGCCTGACAGGTGTAGTACGAGACGCCCTCTCCGCAGCCGGCCTCAGCCTCAGGCCGACCCAGAATTCCCAGTCGGGCGGGTGGACCGGAGCCCTGCCTGTTCCTCCCCTGGAGACTGATAACGCCTCTGGGGGACTGCCCCTGGTTGGGGCGGGGCCCAAGCGTGCGTTTTGGATACTCACCAATACAAATTGGTCTCCTCCTTTTCGGCCCTTGATTTTTTGGGTCTTTATCCAGGAGTGCCTTAGGTCTCTGATCCCGGTCGAGGCGTCGCCCTCAAAATGAAGACAGCAGGTGCCAGCTTTCTAACATGGTTTAAAATAAGTGTGTGGGACCCACTGTGAGTAATTAGGGCTGGGACATCTGAGCATCTAGGTTAAATTCTTTTGTCCTTTTCTGTTGCGCTTAGAGTAGCCAGTTCTAGCATAAGGCTCCGGGTGTGTGTGCTTTTGTGTGGGGCTATTTTAAGACGTTCTCTGCCATCTTGAACGAAAAAAAAAAAGGGCGAGTCTTTTTATTGCCATTTATTTACCAGACACAGGTGAAAACTCACCACCCCTACATAAATTGTTTGTATGTGTGTTTTACATTTACACATTCAACTAGGTTTTAAGAAATTTTAAAAAACATATGGCCCATTCTGTGCAAAGGGAGAGCTGGGCTTAAACAGTATAGAACGATAAATGTTGAAATATGTGCAAACAGTCATTGGAGGATTGATTTGGAAACCGCTATCTGTTCTTGTAGCCTGAGAGCGTTACCTACGCCCAGTAAATGCTGAGGGACATGAATCTTGAACTGCGGATCTGATTAGACAGATTAAAGGGAGAAAATGCAGTACAGGGAGAGAAAAGAGAATATGCCAAGGTTGGGAGGTGCGAAAGTACCTGATGTGGATTTTTCAGGGGTGTGTGAGTGTGGGAGGGTCGCTACGTAAAGTGGTTTGATGTGGCTAGAATGTAGAAGTAATGGAAGATAGGGCAAAGTTACCAAAATGAAGAGAATCTGGATTCAAAGTGCTCTCTAGGGAAGACAAGAGCCTGAATTTTGGAAATGAGAGAGGGAATAATGGTATATTGTGATGGCTTGGACAGATACTTCTAAAGTAAAATCGAAGAAACAGTTACAGATTGAATGTGAGAACTAAAGGAGAGATAAAAATCTAGGTTGCTTAGATTTCTAGAAAAAAACCTAGGTGGATGTTATTTTTTACCGTTTTCTTAGATTTCTGAATGTAATGATAATAAACGTTCAAGGTATATTTCATTGTAGAAATAGGCCACAAAATTAAAATCATCCATTATCCCATTGTCCACAGACTGCCGTTATTAACATTATAGTATGTGTTCTTACAGACTTTTTTCCATGTAAGTGTATGTTTAAGTGCGTGATATTTTCTAACATATTCTGTGATATCATAGACTTTTGTATGTTTTTTTTACTTAAATTTATCATGAGTCTTTTCTTATTCATTACTCTTTGAAAACATTATTTATTACATCATGTATATGTATCATAATGTAACCATTTTCCCATTATGGGATGATTATATTGTTTCAAAATATTATAATTTTTAATTGTAACTATGAATTTTTCTTAGATTAATTTCTAGAAGGGAACTAGTGAGTGAAAAGATGAGCAATTTGTAAAGACCTAATGGGGAAATGTTGTATTAGCTTAAGTTTCCATCAGGAGTAAGCATGTTAGTTTCACCAAATCCTCATCAGCAGCCTTCTTATTTCCTTTAATCTTTGCTAATTTGCAAGGAAAAAGTAGCATTCCATTGTTCTAATTTACATTTTGTGTATTTACTGGAGCCATTTTTATTTCTTTGCTTAGACATTTCTTTTTGTATTTAGAACCATTTTTCAGCTGGATACTAGCTTCTTACAAATTGATTTGCATGAGTTTTTCAAATGTTATATATAGAAAAAAATTTCAGCTTGCTATTTGATTTATTTTCATATGAATGCATTAAACTTTATGGCAACATAATATTCATAAGAAAAGTCCACAAATCATAAATGCTGATGAATTTTCACATGTGAACACACCCATATAACAAGCACCCAGATCAAGAAACTGAACATCACCAGTATATTAGAAGCTTTCTCTTTCTGTCAGTCACTTCTTCCCACCCTAAGGATAACCACTATTCAGACTTACAATAACTAACTTAGATTAGTTTTCTCTATTTTTAGAGTGTACATACTGTGAAATTGCATCTGTAAGTGCAATTTCTTTGTCTGATTTTTTTCTCTCTGTTTTTGTTTGCTTGTTAGATTCGTCTATGTTGTTATGTGAGCATTTTTATTTCTTTATAGTAATGTGAAAATATGTCAATTTTTTAAATTCATTCTGTCAATGGTCTTTGGGTAGTTCCCAATTTGAGACTATTGTGAGTAGTGCTATTGTGAACCTTTTAGTATATGTGTTTTGTTGAACATATTTTTGTTGAATGTACAAGGTCTGTCCAGAAGGTACCCAGCCCTGTAATATAAAAATTAGAGATATTAATTGAAGAAGGTACAAGATACAAGAAACATTGTACTAGGACAAATGACTACTCAGTCCCTTTGAAAGTAGGCACCTTGGGACCTCACACAGTTCTCCCAATTGCCATCAGCTGCCCTGTTGTATTTTCCTGAATCTCATCAACAGTCTGAAATCTCTTCTCTTTCAAAAGTGATTTTAGTTTTGAGAAAAGCCAGAAGTTGCAGGGTGCCAAATCTGAGCTGCAGGGAGGCTGAATCACCTGGGTGATTTGATGTTTCACAAAAAAGACTGCATGATATGTGATGGGTGAGCTGGCGCATTGTTATGATGAAACTGCCAATCACCAGTTGCCCATAGCTACGTGCAGCCTTCTGAATCATCCAAATAGTTTCCGTGGAAGAATGTTCAAGCTTCACACAAAATTTGATGCAGATTCGTTGCTGTACTTGCTTAGCCATTTTGAATGTGATGGCCACACAGTACACATGTTCCCTCAACTGCATCTACTGCCCCCACAGAGTAGTACAGTGAAGTCATTATTATTCACATGTGTGCATTTCAGCCCACTCTCCTTGGCTACCAAGTTACACGGGTGTCATGCAAACTGTTCTTGTTACATTAACAATGGCTGGACTCTTTTCCAGACAGGCCTCGTATACTTAGAATTGCAATTGCTGAGTCACAGGAAATGCCTAGTTCACCTTTTGTAGATACCCCCAAACATTATTCTAACGTGATTGTACCAGTTTATACTCCTGCCAGCAGTGTTTGAGAGGTCCAGTTGCTCTACATTTTCACCAGCACTCAGTAACATCGATCTTTCTTTCTATCATTGTGGTGGATGTGTAAAGGGGAGAGCATTTTCCCAGGGAATTGAGTCTTTTTAATTGTTTATGAAACCATTCTATATCCACTTTTGTGAAGCCAGTTCACATGTTTGGGGTTTTGTGGGTTTGTTTTTTTTTCATATTTCTCTGTTGAGTTATCTCTTTTTCTTACTGATTTGAAGGAGTTCTTTATATGCTAGATGTAAGTCCTTTGTTGGATATTTGTACCTCAAGATACAGAAAGAGATGGGAAGGTGCCTAACTCATTTAGAAGGCAAGCAATAAAAATGTTCTTGGATTTGATGATCATTATTGTATTGTAAAGATGTCAGTTCTCCTCAAAATAATCTGTAGATTTAAAACAAGCCCAATCAGAATATCAGTAGGTTTTATTTATTTGTTTATTTATTTTGAAATTTATTTTATTTTATTTTTCTATTACCATCAGCCCCCTTATACTCCCCTCCCTCCTGCAGTCTCCACACTGTTGTCCATGTCCATGAGTTCTTTCTCCTTTTTGCTCTATCCTTCCATCCCCTAACCTCCCCCCTCTGTTTATTTATTTTTAATAGTTTGTTTTTATGGTATTTTTTCCATACATTTATCCCCAATATACTCTCTTCCACCTCCACCCACCCTTTACCCCCCCCATAATTATATCACTGTTGTCTGTGTCTGTGAGTCCTTTTTCTATTTTGCTGGATCCTTCCACCCCCTCCTTCACCCACTCCCCCCAGAGCTGTCAGCCTGCTCTCTATCTACGAGTCTGTCTCTATTTTACTTGATAGTTCAGTTTGTTCATTAGATTCCACATATGAGTAAAATCATATGGTATTTGTCTTTCTCTGACTGGGTTTGAAATTGACAGCCGATTCTAAAATTATTTAGAACTACAACCTACCAAGAATAGCCAAAGCAATATTGAAGGAAAATAAAGCTGGAGGGTTTTATACTATCAGATACCAAGACCTATTATAAAGTTAGAGTAATTAAAATAGTTTGATATTGGCACAAGAATGGTCAAATTGACCAATGGAAAAGAGCATCCAAAAACAGAGCCATGAATACATGACAAAGGCAACATTGTAGTTCAGTAGGGAATGGATTGTCTGTTCAGTAAATGCCAGGTTAACTGGACATCCATGTGGGGAAAAAAATACATTGACCTTTGTTTGATACCGTACAAAAATCAGTTCCAGATGAATGGGAGATCAAAATGCAAAAGATAAAATAAAGATTTTTGAGAAAGTACATGTCCTTCCACTAGGCAAAAAAAAAATTTTTAAGCACTAATCATAGAAGAAAGAGGTTTAATTGGGTTATAACAAAGGTAAGAGCTTCTGTTCATTGAAAGACACTATTAAGAGATTGTTGCTGAAAACAGGCCAGGGTAGTCAGACATCACCTGGACAGGGGGATGGTAGAAGATGAGGAACTGATATTGAGGTCTTTCAGATGTGGAGACATGCTAAAATGACTTAGCAGGGTTCTTGCTAGTACTAGGTTTTGCAAGGAAGTGCACGAATGGATTTAGGCAAAGGTTCTGGAGCCTAGCTAAAGTTTGGTTAAGGAAATACCGGTAATCTTTGTCAATATCCAAGGAGAAATTCGGTAGCTTAGAATCCAGGCTTAAATACCATCTCAGTTGAGGGAAGGTGATGTGAGTCTCCTAGGGCAGGGTCCCCAACCTTTTTGGTACCATGACTGGTTTCATGGAAGACAATTTTTCCATGGACCAGTGGGAGGCAAGGGGCCAGGATGTTTCCGAATGATTGAAGTGCATTAAGTGCATCACATTCTATCTTACCTCCTGCTGTGAGGCCTAGTTCCTAACTTTTTGAACTGGTACAGGACTGGGGCTGGAGGTTGGGACTCCTGTCTTAGGGGACAGTAAATTATTTTTAGGAATGAAAGGGCCCTTAAAAGAATAGATGAGAGATGTGATAGTTTGTGACAGAGTGTGTCTGGGTGTGTAGGCCTTCTAGCCTTGCTTCCTGTAATAAAAGAGGTTTTCTGTGGTTGATGAATCTCCCAGAGAGGGTATTTATGACAATTGAGTTCCTTTTGGAAGATTTATCTTTCTTTAGCCAGATAAGGGGAGTTCAGAGAAAGCCTCCCCCTGCATTTGCTGTTTTCAAGTGCCTACAACTGAAAATAATCATTGTAGCTAAGTGGCACATTTTGAGGTGGCATATTTCTACTACCCTTAGGAATGATCTGTTCCTGCAGGGTATTGCTAAATTGGTCCTTAAATTACATAGGCCTTTGCTGGATATAGGGAGATGCTGATCTACCGATTCCATTTCTTTTGTGGTTGATGTTCAGTTCCAGTTTTCTATTTGGGGGGTTTGTTTTTATTCTGAAAGGCAGTGTAATTGTTTAAAGAGTAGACTCTGGAGCTGTACAGCATAGGAAATTCTAGCTCCAGTATTTATTAGTTAATGTGACTTTGAGGAGTTCACTTAACTTTTCTATGCTTCAGTTTTCTCCATATTAAATAGAAATAACAGTACTAATCTCATAGAGCAGTTGTGAGTATTAAGTGACTTAATATACATGAAATACTTAGATGAGTGCCTGGCACATTGTATGCGTTCAGTAAATGTTAGCTATTTTTTTTTCCCAGAAAATTGTTTTTCATCTAAGTTTTCAAAGTTATTGGTATAAAGTATTCTTAGTAGTTACTCAGTTTCAGTTTTATAACATTAATTAGATCATGTTACTTATGTTTATTTATGCCCTCTCCCTTTATGTTGCGTAGGTTGGCCTCCGTATTGACTTACCAGATAGATTTTTAAAAGAACTAGTTACTGGTTTTGTTTGATCAGCTCAATTGAGTGTTCATGATTTTAAATTTATTTTAATTTTTTACTTTTTCCTTTAATTTCCTTTCTTTTTCTTTATTTGTGTTTGTTTTTGCTCTTTTTTTCTGTAGCTTCTTGAGTTAAAGACTTAAGTACTAAAAGTAATTTGTAAAGTTAAATTTTCCTATGAGTACTGCATTGGCTATATCATGAGTTTTAAAAAGTAGTTTGTCTCATGGGTTTGTAAACTCCATTTCGAGTCCTTCTTTAGCCCATAGTTTATTTAATATACAGGTGTATGGGTAAGGGATCAGTGTTATTGTTAGTAATGAGTTTTCTCCATGTGCCCATCCTGACGCATAATTCCATTCTGCTCATTATGGCATGCATCACATGTATTCTTTTGTCCTATAAGATACTTTTGGGGTTAGCCAGTAAGAAGGACCTGCAAGTCCAAGGTGTATTAGTCTGTTCAGGATGTTATAACAAAAATACCATAGACTGGATGGCTTATAAAGAACAAAAATTCATTTCTCACACTCCTAGAGGCTACTAAATCTAAGATTAGGATGCAAGCATGGTCGTTCTGGTGAGGACCTGCTGCCTGGTTTACAGATGGCTGTCTTTTCCCTTTGTCCTAACATGGGCATGGGTGAGAGAGCTCTCTGTGATGTCTCTTACAAAGGTGCTGATTCCAGTCTTGAGAGCTCCAACCACATGACCTAATTACTTCTCAAAGTCCCCACCTCCAAACACTACCACACTGGGTATTAGGTTTTAACATAAATTTTGGGAGGACACAAATACTCAGTTTATAGCAAGAGGGTAGAAGAGAGAGCACTAGAAAGATGCTCCCTGCAGGACCACCATTTGGTGGTGACTATGTGCCTGTATGTAAAACCACAACTCTTGTTGGGGCACTCCTTTAGCTGCAGCTTTCTCAGGGCTTCCGTGACACTGCGTCTTTTCCTTGGCCTTTAGGCTGTTGCTACTCCCTGGGTCTTTCTCTGTTCCTATTGGTTGCCTTCACACTGCTTACAGCATTGAAAATAAATGGTCATTGCATTAAACTTTAAGTTACCCCTTTTGAGTGTCATCTATTTCTTGCAAAGTCTTTCTGCAAGATAACTTCCTTGGTTAACAACTATTTTGCTGCTCCCTTTCTGTTTTTTAGGATTAACTCTTTTCCATTTTCATCCATGGCCTCTGCTTTTGCTGAGAACTATCCCTTATCTCTTAGTGCTTAAGAGTCTCATATGAAATGGGTGTTAAAGTATATTCTTGGCAACTACATACCTTTCACAGTCTAATTCTTGCTGGTGCAGGTTTGTGGACCTAAGAGTTGCCCTAGAGCAGTGATTTTCAACCAGTGTGCTGCAAGAATTTTTAAAACATGCAATACCTGACTATTTGTTTAGTCCGGGGCACTGACCTCTTTTCCCTTAGATTGTCAAATAAAAAAAAAAAAAATGACAGCAGCCAACACAATAGTTGTCCTGTGTGAATGAATCAAAATTGTACCAATATTTTTGTCATATCAGCAAAATATATATTTTTGGGGTGTGCTGCACAAGTTTAGTAATTAGTTTATGTGTGCCATGAGATGAAAAAGGTTTGTAAATCACTGCTTTATAGGTTGAATAAAGCAGTGATTGTAGGTTTTTATAGGATTTTGGTTTCCTTGGCTGTATAGTTTCCTGAGATGCAGTAGGTTTCCAGCCTGTTTGCTTTTAGGTAGTTTCATACACAAGTAACCATAGCTAAAGAACCCATTGTACATTAGTTCTTAAATCTGAAGTATGTAGATTATTCATTGGCTGTTTTTCTTCCTTGCAATCAACTTAATGGCAACAATAAGAGACTTCAGTGAAGATGTACCACCCCTTACCCTATCTTAGCAGCTGGGCCGATATTTTATTTGGGGGAGTGTCTTGGGAATGGCTTGAGGCCACTGTCTTTTTTCCTACCTTTTGCCATTTCCAGCCATAAGAGTACTGTCCCCCCTCTCCATAACTTCTTTTAGTCACAGGCAGAGCCTTTTTTGCAGAGCTGAAGGCATGATCTGTCTTCCAAGGCATTACAATACCGTGGCAATAATTTTATCAAAAGTTTTGTCATTTGGCTATAGTGGGTCATCAGATTTTTAGCCTGCAATATGTTTCCTTGTCATTCATTACTCAAGTACTAAGCCAGTGCGGCATATTTCAGTTTCTGTTTAACCAGCCCTGCTAGATACCAAGTACTGTAGCAGTCATAGATCCTAGGGCAGAAAACAGAAACCCCTCTACTATAAACAGGAAAAGATTTAACACAGGGACATAGTTAGAACATTGTTGGAAGTTCTAGTGGATCAAGGTCTATCAGAGTCTTTAGGCTCATGAAACCAAGAACACATGATCACCATCATAGCTACAATCCAAGAATCAGGAAGCCATCACCACATCTGTCTCTCAATAACATACAAAGCTGATACAACGGTACTAGAACTCATATTTGTAGCCACTGTCTCTACCACAATTTCTTCTGCATTGCCAGGAAGCTGAAGAATACATTATGGAATACTGCTTTAGAAATATTTTGCCTCCACAGCTTTAACAGCAAAAAAAAAAAAGGGGGGGTTGGGGGGTAGGCAAAGCAGCAAGAAGTGAACCTCTGCTTTTTTCCATCCATTAAATCACTCACAAGTACACCTAGTTGGAGGATCCCATCGTATATCTAGAACCCTAGCTGCAATATAATTAGGGAAATGCCACATTTAGCTTTCCCATTTCTTTAATACAAGGAGGACACTAGAAGGAAGGAAGGTAGAATAGACATTGAACAAATCAGGCCACCATAGTCATCATAGGAGCTAAGCTCTCCTCCACTAAGAAAATGTAACGGATAATTTTTTGCATATTTGATATAATACTATTACTTTAATGATTTTCAGAGTCAGAATGATTTATGTCTTAAGACTCAGAGAGTTATATGCTGCATTAAAATTAAAAATTTTAAATCAAATAAGGTTTTGAAAAGTATTCCAACCACATTCTTTTCCTATTTAAAACTATTTTGAACTATCTTGTTTTAATATCAATTTCATGGATTATTACTTAATTCTACTATCTTTTCTTCTAATTTTGGTCTTTTGTATTCTCCTTCCAGAGGTCACTTTTGAGTGTTCCTAGTCTGGGAGGACTAGAGGTACCCTGAAGGATGGTGTAGTAGAAGAATTAAGTGTAGAGAAAGAATTGGTGTAGTAGAGGAATTAAGAAAGAGAAAGAAGAGGGTGGTCTGCAGATCCAGTTCCCAGGCCTTGTCCATAGAATCTGACAGTCTTCATTTCATCAGGGCTAGTCCCTAAAAAACCTTCGAAGTTAACAGCATTATCTCGGAGTCTGACTACTCCAAGAAGCTGAAGTGGGGAAGACAGTGTAACCTCAGACTTGGGCCTCTTAGGCTGAACAGCAACAGGAGAAAATATAGAAAATGATTGATACCCTGTTTAACATGGGTATTAAGCAAAATAAATACTGAAATACCAATATTGTCATTTTACTCTGTTATTGTAATCTCTAATTAAAATGTTTGAGAGTAAAAACTCTATAGTTACCTTAGACCAGTGATTTTCAACCTTTTCCAATTCATGACACAAAGTAATTACAAAAATTTGCAGTATACCAAAAAAAAAAAATGTATAAATTTGATTTATTCACATCAGATGGCTATTGTTGCATTGGCTGGTATCATTTTTTTATTTGGCAGTCAAGGGAAAAGAGGTCAGTGCCCCTGACTAAATAGACAGGTAGTGCATGTTTTAAAAACTTGCCACATACCAGTTGAAAAACACTACCTTGGATGTTAAAGTTCTGATGTTGCTCTTTCACGGCTTTCAGATTTTTTCATTATAAATTAATGCAGAAACTTCAGTCCTCTATCCTGCCTTGAATCCTGCTACTCCTGGAGGTAAGAGTACCTGCAAATAAGAACTTTTTATCTGAAAGACCTCTTAACATTATTAGTAGTATATCTAAACTGTTTCTTTGTAACTTCTCTATAGAGACAGCATTGTCCTCAACTGACCTTTTACTCTCAAATCTCTGTCCTTGGTAATCATGTTTTCTAGAGTTGAGCTCTTTGGTGTTTGTTGCAGTCCATTCTCTTTTCCTTTGTTCATGACTGGGAAAACTAATTTTTCCCCTCTTATCTTGATTTCTTTCCCTCCTTCATTCTTTGTACTTCTCAGTAAATTATGAAATGTTAACCCTTTGTTGGCAATGTGTTCAAGTTTAACTCCACACCCCCTACACTTAACCAATCAAATAAATGGGAGATGGCTCTCACACAATCTCCCACATTAAAAGTTGTTTTGCTAAAAAATCCTCTCGAAGAGATTCTTCTTTCTTCATATTTATGTATGTAAAATTTTTATACTTACAATTAGACAGATGGACTCAGTTTAGATTATCCCAATTTTGTTGACAACATCCAAAGCATTATAGTTGGGAGCCTGTAAATACATGCCTTCCTCTCTCTGTCAGGCCTGATCAGGGTGTTGATCTTGGCCATGTCAATGTCTTAGACTTAGAGCTTCTTCGCAGCCTATTTGATCTGGTGCTTGTTGGCTTTGACATCCACAATTAACACAAGTTCTTTGCCTTCAAATCCTTTGCTTTGGCTTTGGCTTTGGGAACAACAGGGGCTTCCTTCTTTGTTTTTGGCACCATCTTCCTCCTTTCTTTGTAGGAACTTTTAAAAAATATATTTTATTGATTATGCTACTATAGTTGTCCCATTTTTTTACTCCCCTTTATCTCCCTCTGACCTGTACCCCTCTTCTCTCCAGCATTCCCTCCACCCCTTATATGTCCATGGATAGTACATATAAGTTCTTTGACTTTTCCATTTTCTATACTATTCTTAACCTCCCCCATCTATTTTGTACCTACCAATTACGCTTCTTATTCCCTGCACCTTTCCCCCTATTCTCCCCTCCCTTTCCGCTGATCCCTCCATGTGATCTCCATTTCTGTTTCTGTTCCTATTCTATTGTTTGCTTAGTTTGTTTTTCTTTTTGCTTTTTTTTTGATTCAGTTATTGGTAGTTGGGAGTTTGTTGTCACTTCACTGTTCATATTTTTGATCTTCTTCCTTTTCTTAGATAAGTACCTTTAACATTTCATATAATAAGTCTTTGGTGATGATGAACTCCTTTAACTTGACCTTATCTGGGAAGCTCTTTATCTGTCCTTCTATTCTAAATGAAAGCTTTGCTGAATAGAGTAATCTTGGATGTAGGTCCTTGCCTCTCATGACTTGGAATACTTCTTTCCAGCCCCTTCTTGCCTGTAAGGTTTCTTTTGAAAAATCAGCTGATAGTGTTATGGGAACTCCTTTGTAGGTAACTGTCTCCTTTTCTCTTGCTGCTTCTAAGATTCTCACCTTACCTTTCATCCTGGGTAATTTAATTATGATGTGCCGTGGTGTGTGCTTTCTTGAGTCCAACTTCTTTGGGACTCTGAGCTACCTGGACTTGTATGTCTTTCCTTTGTTATTTGTTTAAATAAGTTTTCAACTTCTTGCTCTTTTCTTCTCCTTCTGTCACCCTTATGATTTGGTATTGGAACATTTTTAAAGTTGTCCCAGAGGTTCCTAAGCCTCTCCTCATTTTATTTTTTTGAATTGTTGTTTCTTCATTCTTTTCCAGTTGAATGTTTATTTCTTCCTTCTGTTCCAAATCATTGATTTGAGTTCCAGTTTCCTTCCCTTCATTGTTGGTTCCCTGTATGTTTTTCTTTATTTCACTTTGTATAGCCTTCACTTCTTCCTCTATTTTGCAGCCATACTCAATCATTTCTGTGAGCATCCTGATTACCAGTGCTTTGAACTCTGCATCTGATAGGTTGGCTGTCTCCTCATTGCTTAGTTCTTTTTCAGGAGTTTTGATCTATTCTTTTATTTGGGCCATATTTCTTTGTTTCAGTGTACCTGTTACATTGTAAGGGGCGGAGCCTTAGGTATTTGCCAGGGCAGGGCAACCCACATCACTGTGTTGTAGTGCTGTATGTAGGGGAGGGATCAGAGAGGGAACAATGTATTCTCAACGTTCCAGTATAGATTTTAACATTTTTATCTGGTATATTGTTAGTTACATTAGTGTCATTTTTTAAAAGCCTTGTGGAAAAGAGACTAGAGTAGTAGTCAGGAATGACATTAATTAGCAGTGACATCTTGAATGAATCATTTTATTTCTTTAAAGCTAGCTTCCCATTTCTTATACGAAGGAGTTATGCCAGATCATCATTTAGTATGAAATTGTTTTCAAATTTGGTAAGTTGAGTGAGAGTAGGTTTTTAGAGGCTCTCATTAATTGGGAGTTACAGGGAGAAATTCTGCTCATTTCCATTATATTTTTAGATCAGAAATCCTGACTCAATTTTAGTTTTCCTGATTCTACATTAGGGGTTTGTTCCCTGAGTTTCCAGAAGCAAATCATGCGGTAAGGATTTAGGAGAATAGGTCCAAATTCAGTGTACTCCACAGTGGCACAGTGTGAGACTATGTGCTGACTTCATTGCCTCTAGATCTTTAGGTTATTGCTTATATAGCTATTGAGACTTGTTATTCCCACTACAACAGATCAAAATGCCTAGTAGTTTTTATTTGAAGTAATAAATTTGTGGACATCCTTTATTTTTAAATCCATATTGTCATTTTTTTAGCTAACAGAATCTGGCCACCTATATCTTAATGTTGGGATTTTGCTGATTAATCCATAACCATTAATCCCGTATGTCTCTTATTTTAATTCTCACCTGGGATAAGTTTTTTTTGTTGTTGTTGGTTTTAGAGAGAGAGAGTGCAAAGGAGAGAGAGACAGGCAGAGAAAGAGAGAGACATCAATGTGAGAGGGAAACAATGATTGGTTGCCTCTCATAAGCACCTCTCAACCAAGGATGGAACCCTCAACGTTTTGGTGCATGAATGATGCTCCATCCAACTGAGCCACCTGGCCAGGGCAGTCTCATATGTCTATAACTCCTTTATTAAAGTGGATTTCCACCCTGGCTAGTATGGCTCAGTGGATTGAGTGCCAGCCTGCGGACTGAAAGTTTGTCAGTTCAGTTCCCAGTCAGGGCATATGCCTGGGTTGTGGATCAGGCCCCCAGTTGGGGGTGTGCAAGACTTAACTAATCAATGTATCTCTACACATCTGTGTTTCTCTCCCTCTCTTTCTCCTTCCCTTCCCTTCTCTAAAAATAAGGAAGTAAAAGAAAGAAAGAAAGAAAAATAAAGTGGATTTTCTACTTAAGTGTACATCTATCTTGCCCTGTCCTTTTCATTTTACTTGCAGATTCTCCCTTTCTAATGAAAGGAATAAGTCATTTTGAGAGAAAGATCTCCCCGTTATCTGTTTCCACATTATTAGTAGTACTAGTACTATTGATAAGTGAAAACAAGAATAAGGTTGGATGTGATCTGCTTATATCCAAGCTTCTTTTTAATGTTTATTACACTCCCTTCTCACACCAAAAATTTTGCCAATGTGTCTGACCTGGCTTTATATTTTTTCCTAAAGCACTTAAAAATGATAGTTTTAATTCCTCACCTTTCTTTTTACTCTGCATTCAATAAACACCCCGATATGTGCCAGTTGATTAAACGGATGTTGGTGGGGAAAGCTCAATCTACCGTTGCCATCTTCTCTTCCTTTAGTTAAGACCAGGTTACTGCTGTGCTTTATTTTTAGTTAGTTCAGTGTATAATCTGTGTAATCTGTGTAGGTCAGTTTTCTCCCTTTGGAGTCTGTTCATCTTCTTTTGACGGCTATGTTTTGTTTTGGACTGTGTATTATTGTACTTAAGTATGCTTGTACTATTATATAGAAAAAATATTAAATTACTCTTTTAAAACTTTTTGTTATGTATAACATTCCACATAATATTAATTGGATGAGATGCATTTCTGTTGGAAAATATCAGAAACCTGCAGTCAGGAAAATTTATAAATTATATGTCATACCTGCTGCTGGCTTTAAAAAACTTTTAAGTAACACAAATATTAAGCAATATCCTCTTAAAGGCATTTTAAAACCCCACTCTCCCTATTATTTCTTCTGTAGTTACCGAGTAATACTGAGTGGCACTGAAGAAATTATGTTCAGGTTTTTCCAAAGAGCTGCTTCTGATAGGAAAATGCTTAGTAATGATGAAGACACACCCTCCAGTTCAGTGGCCATTTTGTAGTGTAGTTCTGGAGAAACAAGTGGAAACCATCAAAGAAAGAAGTGTGCAGATCAAAAGAACATGGGCAAGAGGCAGTAAATTTTTCATTTAGGTCAATTGAGAAATTAGAGCTATGCTGTCTGTGAGTAGCTTAATTAATTGGATTAATTTTTACGGACCCTTGTAACCCACTTACTCTTTTTGAATTCTATGATTAGATTTGCTTTGCTGATATTGAAGAACAGTTAAAGTAATGCTTGGATTTGGGGCTTTGGAAATAATAATTTAGAAGTTATTTAGAAATTATGTTGAAATGTATAAACTTCAAAAAGTATCTCCTGTTAGTTTACAATATCTTGAATGTTGCAAGGTACTATTCTATGGTATTATTTAAGGTTTAAGGTGGGGAGGGTAGAAGACAATAAGTTATTTTCAAAGTATACTTTCTGAGTGTATACTGATTAAAGGTAAGTGAAAAGCACATAGAAACAGTATATTGGCAATAGTAATGGAAAAATTTATTTTCCTTTGTAGGGTTTTGTTAATTATGACAATTTTAGCTCCTTATATACCAAAAGCTTCTTCCTTAAAAATAGAGAAAATAGCTACCTTCTATAGTTTGGTAATGACAGTCTTCCTTATCAGCTTATTTTGTGGTGTTCTATAATTAGCCTAGAAAGAAATAAGGAAATTATAGCAATTAACATCAGGAGTTCATCCTTTTCAATCATTTTTTTAAAAAATGCTGTTCTAGGAGGGAAATGATGGGGGAGAAATGGGACAATTGTAATAGCATAATCAATAAAATATATCTTAAAAATGCTGTTCTATATGTGATAATTATATTTAGACCTATAGCCTTAAGCTATAGTCAAAGATAAAATATTTAAAAAATATTTTTAGTAGCTAATAAATAATTGTTTCCACGCAAATATTCCTCATCAAATATAATTATAAACTAATTACAGATATCTTTTTCCTTTGTTTTGAATTTTTAAAAAATTTAGAGGTTCTGCTGGAATGGTGGAAACTTTAAGAATATATAACTCAGTATACTACTTTTTCTGAAGGAATTAAAAATTTATACAAATATTTAAATAAGAGTCAATGTGAGTAATTTGATAAATTCTGTGAAGAGAATAGAAATCAAAGGCTTCTAAATTAGCACAGATTTGTATAGATGTGAGGTCTCCATTGACAAACTTACTCTGCATTATACAATTTCAGGTTTCTGTGCCAATGCTTCTTGCCTTCTGCTGCCTTCTGTTAGTAGCTATCTGTAGTTTCCTAATGCTTTTTGTGTTTAATACAGACTTGCAGAGATCAAATATCTGGTTACTGACAATAGTTAACATAGTGTATGGCTTTGATATAGTACTGACATTTTAAATTGAGGAACTGTATACAGGATCATTCTAATTCATTTGCTAAACTAACAATTCAACACCTTTTTTTTTTTAACTTACTTGAGAGATCAATTTGTTGTTCTACTTACTTAGGCATTCATTGGTTGATTCTTGTTTGTGCCCTGACCCCTGACCAGGATGGAACCCACAACCTAGGCCTATTAGGATGATACTCTAACCAACCCAACTTACCCAGCCAGGGCTCAACACCTTATTTACCAGGCTTTATGCTGGGCATCTTTTTCCATATATGTAACACATGAATATATTCTCATTGTGAAAAAGTCAAATACAGGAAGAGCATCAGCCTTCCCTTTATCTCCCTTTTCTTCCCCAGTTCCACTTTTCTCCTCAGAAGTAACTACTGTAATCAGTTTTTTCCCAGATCATTTTCAGTGTAATATCCATATATACATATTTGCAAATATATATGTCTAATATACTTGGAAATGTTGTATAATTTGACCTTTGAAAATGTAAATGGGTTGTTAAATTATTACAGTAGCCAGTATTTTCATTTGTACATTTAGCATAGTTTTATAGTTATAGCCATGGATTAGATGCCTGGTGGAATTGCTACATGGTCAATGGATACATACATTTATATTTTTATAGATATATTTCCACTAATAGTTTATGAAGTATCTGTTTCCTCATATCCTTGACAACATTAAATATGATCAAACTTCTTAATTATTGCCAACTACCAGATAAAAAGTAACTTTAATTTGCACGTTCTCGGTTAAGGGTAAAGTCTAACATGTTTTTATTGGTATTTACCATTTGTATGGTTATTTTCTTTGAACTGCCTGTTTATGTACTTTGCCCATTTTGCAATTTTTTAAATATTTTTCTTACTGGCTTATCTGGGATTGTTATAAATTAAAGAAATCAGTTTTATCATATGTTGGTCATACAAGTCCAACTTCTGGTTTAAAAAATATATAAATTGTACAAAGTCCTATATTATACCAAGTTGATTTTTTTTTTACTCTAAGTTATTTGCATTATAACAGAATAAATAACAGACTTAGCTCTTGTTCAGCTGCCTAGGTTCAAATCCTGCCTCTATTGTTTATATACGTGGCCTGGGACAAATTACTTGGTCTCTGTGCCCTAGTTTCCTCTTAAATGAGTTCTGGCTCAAAAGTTTATTGTAAAGATGAGATGAGTTCGTCTGTATAAAAATGCTTAGAGCAGTGCCTGGCACAGTATGGGTTCTCAGTAAACATTTGGTGCTGCTGCTGTTTGGGGAGGACTTGGTGAGGAAAGAGTCCAGCAAAGAGATGAGAACCTACACTGATCATCCTCTTGTGAGAAAAAAGTGCACCTGGGTAGTATCAGACAGAATTAACGGCCTCTACTGACATCTTCAACCCAGAGGTAAACACTTCTGCAACCTAAAAAATGGGCAGGGGGGGAACAGGTTATGGGCCATTTCCAGATGCCTACTACTTATGAACCCCATGTAGCCTGTGGGAAATTGCAGCACTGGAATATTTGCTTTATTTCGTTTGTGTGATCTTGTCCATGTTTATGCCTGCTATGGCTCTGTCAGCCTTGGTATCTAGATTTCTGAATTAATCTATTGCCTTTTGATTGTTTTTCTTCTTTGCATTTTATACCTGAAGTTTTCCTCTGGTTTCTGCCTGAATTTTTCCTAACTGCTACTTTGTTAACTCTGGGGCTTAGGCTAATAAATATAGAACTCTCTTAAGGATGAGTCAGCAGAAAAATCATGGTGCCTATAGATCATAAGAATACCAGTTCAATGAAGGTTTGGAGGAGTTGCCACTCTTCCACATATATTCACAGAAAAAAAAGTTAGGTCTGTGTTTCTAGATTCAAGGGACTATAGTTCTATGAAACGTAAAGCCACCAGTGCCAGGGGAGTGATCTGAGATGAGGACAGCCAGATGCTGCCCCATGTGCCCTCCCCTCCCCTGTGGCATGACCCACCCTTTTCTTGGTATCTAGAATATATTCTTCTAGAAGTATCTTGGTATGCTCTTCTTCAGTATAACAGACTATCTTTTTAATGGCAATTGTCTCCTAATCTGTTGGCCTTACCATACCTGAATAATAACCTATATTTTAAAACAGTAAGATGAACTTGAAAGAGAAGATTGGTTGTTCCTTCTGGATTGCTTTTTCCTCAGAAAGGCAATTTTGTGTTTTGGTTAAGGTTGTAGGCTTTGGACTCAGATGAGCGACATTCACATTCTGCTGGGTGACCTTGGGCAAGTTATTTAACCTCCATAGGTCCCAGTTTCTTTCTAAAATAGGAGTAATAGTACTTGGTATTATTTAGAAGTTTAGTAATAGTACTCTTCAGAAGTTGGTGAGAGTAAATTGGGTATTATAAAGCATGCTTAATGTAATGCCTGGTATATAAGCAGCTCAACAAATGTTAACTATTTTTACTGTTACTCTTACAATTTGCCAGCTTTTGCACTATTCTTTTCCAAAATATTGATCTTTAGGGCCTTCTTGTCTTCTCTCACTATGTATCATCTCTAGCTGAATTCATCTACTCCATGTTTCCATACCTATATGCTACCATATGGGTTTGCCACCATAGCTGTTTTCTAAAAACTCAAATCTCTGCATTCAAACTCAGCCACTCTCCTGATCTCCAGATACTTTAGGTCTCAGTCATTCACATTTGAGTATTTCACAAGCACCTCTGACTCACCACCTTCCTTTTAGATCTGCTGCTCTGCCATTATTTTGTATTTCAGTTAAGAGCACCACTTAATTGTTCAACCAGAAATCTAGAAGTCATCTTGGCCCATCCATTGCCAACCACTTTTAATCATAAATGAATATTGAACTAGGGGGGTAGGTTGTGGAGGGAGGAGGATTCACAAACTAAAGAATGTTTATTACTTTTGGGGAGAGGGAGAAAGTATCAGAGGTAGGATAAAGAAAGTTATTTTGCATTTTATATCTTTTTGTACTGTTGGAATTTTTAACTTAAAATAGCAACAGTGAAAATAAAAAACTGTGAAGTTGAGCAGTTGAACTTAGTTTCCTTTTGTAAGTAGAAAAAAGTTAACTTTTTCTTGAATATTTCTAGAGAAAAGTTATTGGCAGAAAAATACTATAACTCTAGTGACTAACATATAGTAGGTGCTCGATAAATGTTTGATTAGTGATATAGGAACAAATGAGGATTGCCATTTAAGTTTCCCTTTTTCTAGCCAAATGATTTTTTCCAGTGGAATGCTGTTAGCACTGAGTCATTGACATCTAGAACACGGAGTGGATACTTTGTGAAAAGCCAGAATCAGAATTTAGCCAGGAGTTATTACAGACTACACAAACTGCTTTCCTGAAAGGGCGTACAGCTCTGAGAGTGGCTTCCTCCTGGGGAAGAGAAGGAGAGAGTCCAGAGGGTGCATCGGGGTTAGGGTGAAAAGAGTATCTAGAGCTCTGATGGCTGTGTGACCTTGCCTGATGTAGGTGTTTAGCTGTGGGCCCACGGCATTGACAGAAGTATGCCTGTAGCCAGAGGAAACCACTCAGTAAGATGCCATTTGTGGAAGAGCTAGCACTTCTTAGGTATCTAGCTTTGCTGGTTTCTTTTCTTATGTTGAAGCCCCAATAGAAATCTTTTAATAAGGACATTGTATTATTGGAAAACTGCAGTTCAGTAAGATAAACATGAAGATCATCTAGACATAATCTCCAAATATGACCAAAAGCTATAATTATTTTGGTTTTATATAGTGTCAGTGGCTGGTTAAAATTTTAATGTAATAACTTTTATATAGTTGTTTTTGAAGTTAACTCATTTGCCTCTTAGCCTAGTGAGTTCTTAGACTGTATCATGAAAAAAATAAATAATTTTCATTTTGGGTTTTTTGGGGGAGATTGTGCTTTTTGAATCTATCATTTTCCTAAATAAGAACTAAATAATGAAGACAGCTCCTGAACTACTTATTTTTGTGAACTTTTTCAGTCTGTGACCCCTCATCCTCTAACACAGGTTTCCGAACCTCTGCCCCGCAGACGGTTTGAGCAGGTGACTCTGGGGGTCTTGTCCTGTGCATGCAGGGTGCTGACTGACGTCTGTGGCCTCTGCCTACTAGATGCCAGTAACACTGCTCTCTCCTCAGCTATAACCACCGGAATGTCTTCAGACATTGCCAAAGGTCCGAGTTCAGGGGTAAGGACAAAAGTCTTTGATTGAGAACTACTGCTCTGTAGGACCACACTGGTTTTTTGTTGATTTTTTTTAAACTGGCTTGCTTAATGGTATTTTTAAAACATGGCTCCAGGGGAGGGTGTTTGGTGGAGGTGGGAGAGGGTAAGGGGGGTAAATGGTAATGGGGAAAAAGCAGTATAAATAAAAGGTAAAAAATAAAAACACAGATACTGTGATACCAACCTGGGGGTCGGGGGAGGGCATGGCTCCAAAAATCATATAAATTGAGAATTACTTAGTTTCACAAATTTCACATTAGTACATGGAAAGTCAATATGAATGATTGACATTGACAGGTAATAGCCATTGATTTGTACTTCCACTAAGCCTACTAATTTGCAATCTTGTACTTTACATTTTTTGTCCACAGTCGGAGTATTGAGCGGCCTGGGCATTGTTGCAGGAAGTTTGCAAATCCAAATATTTGCCCAATGTAATCTGAATATTTTTTATAAATGCATAAAACATCATGTGCACATGTTACAGTAGCTGATGCTTTTGTGATTCACTCACACATTCATTTAAAGATGTTACTAAATTAACATTTGCTTTTTGCCATATTCTCTTCAGCAGATACTCAAAGTACCACTACCATTATATGGAAGTTTTTAAAGACTTGAGTATTCTAAAGTTTAATAAGCTTATCTTTTACCTATCTTAAAGTAATAAGTTTAATTTTCTAAATTTTATGTTTTTCTGCCATATTATTTTCTTATGTCTTTTATACCAGACTAGGAAAACCTAATGCCTGGTTTTTTAAAACTTTGTAGTAGACTTTAAAAATTATACATAAAAAGAGAGAATAATACAGTGTAAGCTCCAGGTGCCCTCACATAGCTTTAGAAACTTACAATTTTGCCAAAAGGTTTATCTATTTCCCTTTTACCCTTACCTGTTTTCTTGGAGCATCTTAAAGCAAATCCCAGACATTACCTAATTTCACCTGTAAATACTTCAGTATACATTTCTAACAGTTAAATACTCTTTCTTAAAAAACACCATTACCTAATAAAATGAATACTAATTCCCTAATATCATCTGATACCTTGGCTATGTTTGGATTTCCTCAAGTATCTCAAAAAATTTCTTCTTAATAATTGTTCAAACCAGCATCCAAACAATATCCATATGTCACATTTGGGTGATATGTCCCTTTACTCTTTAACAGTTTTCTCTGCCTTCTTTAACTTTATTATATCATTTATTTGTTGAAGAAACTGGGTAATTTGATCTTTAGAATTTCTATATTCTGAATTAAGTTGATTGCATAGAATGATATGGTATTTGATTTAGCACAGAATTCTGAATTTTAACATGCCAATTTTTTTATCTTGTCTTTCAGAGAACATCATGAGTTTTGTTTTACCACCTAAGGAAGTTTAAGAAACCCATGTTGTACTTAACAAAGCTTAGACCAAGGGGGGATTTTCCTGAAACATAGTGGCCTACCTGTAAAGTATCAGATCACTCAGTATTTTCCTTGGTACTATTGAAAGCCAGGTATACCATAGTCTTACTGGAAGAATCATAGAATGAAACTTTCTAGCAAGGACCTTACCTGTTTTGTTTTCTCCCCTGTACCTAGATATTGCCTGGCACAAAGAAGATTCACTGATTGTTATTGAATGGGCTACCCAATTCTTCTATGTTTGGCCTATTCTTCCCTCCCTGAGCTAGAACCTGAAAGGTTACAACTTGTTCTATCTGTATGGATTTAAAGCAGTTTAGAAGAGAGAGCCTAATCATAAAAGCATTTACCCATCACTTCCATTTTTACACTAGTTAATCTTCCTTCTAAAATTCAAACCAGCAATAAAGGTATTGGCACTTCCGCAGGATGTACCATAAATCATGCAGAAGATAAACAATGCATTGGAGCAGTTCAGACTTCATATATCCATTAGTGTGGGGTCTGTTATGGTACATCCTGAGGATGGGGCAAGAGGTACAGGTAGTCTAGGACTTAAATGAGTCATTTCTTGAAATGCTTGTTCAGCAAAAGTGTTAGGTTTCCTGTCTGTTTTTGTTTATTTTTCTTACAAAACATGTTTCGACCATCAGAACAATCTTAGCATGACCAAAAACTCTTGACTATCATTCATTTAGCAAAATTCTTTCTGGTACTATGATGTGTGTTTTCTGTCAGCTGAAATTTACACATGCTGTGTCTAAGGTTCTTTGTATTTCTTTTGGCAGCAGTAACATTGTCCAATACTACAAAATTATACTTTGAGTTCAGTGCTGATAATTTCTTTTCAACAAAACAACTTAACTGAAACATTTGTGGTTCTATTTTGCATGAACCAAGGGAACAATTGTAATACAGAAAATTACCTATCACCACCTATTCTGCCTTACCCTCCACAAAAAAGTCCCTTTCTAAAGCTGTCATCACCTATAATAATGCTCACTATATGAAACATAGAAATTTCTGCATATTAGTTTATATGCCTAATAGCTGAAAACTTTCAAATATAGTGATCAGGCTGTTGCAATAGGGAGCCTCACCTTGCTCTAAAATAAAAATAAAAATATGTTGGGTAATCAGGTTTTAATACTAAAACATTATCTGCCTTTTTCACTCTTACTCTCCTGTGCATGTACAGAGTGTGAAAAGCTTATTAATATGGTTTCATATTCCACATTAAAATTAATCTTTTCAAAACTCAAAAATATTGTTGTTTTGTTATGGCTATTCTTTGATAATACAGTTATCAGAAAAGACTATTAAAATACTAACTTTCAAACTATCTGTTCAAGGCTTGATTTTCTTCCAAGATAATTGCAACAGATTGAATGCAGAAGCAAATATAAGAATCCAACTATCTCCTATTAAGCCAGACAGTAAGGAAATTTGCAAAAATGTAAAACAGTCTACTCTTCTCAATTCTTTTTATTAATTTTGGGAAAAAAGAATTTTTCATTAAGATTATTTATATTAATATAGGCATTGGCAAAAAAGTAGGTTTACAGTTGTGAGTATACAAAAGTTTTTTCTTGTATTATTATTTATTGATCATTGTACTATTTTCCATATGAACAATTGTAAACCTCCTTTTCCCCACACCTGTATCTGGGTTTATTATTATCATAAATAAATAACTTTTTGATTTTTTGTTTGAGTTTTTAATATGATAAATATCGATAGCCACATGAACAAAAAGGTCTTTGAGGCTCTCAGTAATTTGTAAGACCATAAAGAGTTCTGGAGACCAAAAATGTTAGGAACCACTGGCCATGATGTGGTTTTCTGAGATCTGTCAAGTAATACACAGGTTATTTAGTAGTTTCAGGGGAAAAGTGATAGTAATTTTATTCCCCAAATGTATTTTTAAAATAATATAAAATAATAATTTTACTAAAAATCCCTTTGTGTTCTTAAAAGTTGCTCATGTGCCTACCTATGCCTCCGGCCAAGATGGAGGCATAGGTAGACACACTGGGCCTCCTCACACAACCAAAATAAGGACAACAACAATTTAAAAACAAAAAATAACCAGTACTGACAGCAATTGAATTGTATGGAAGTCCAACAATGAAAGAGTTAAAGTAGACACATTCATCTAGACTGGTAGGAGGGGCAGACTCAGGCAACCAGGATGGAGAGGACTCCCAGCAAAGCAGGGGCGGGAGACCCCTGGCGGACCCAGCAAGGCGGTGGATTGTGGGGGGTGCAGTGCATAAGGTGGCTGGCGGACCGGGTGGTCCCACATCCATGCTCAGATCAACCAGGCAAAACTGGGGAGTGAGACAGACCATGCCCAGTGCCCCAGTGTGGGAAATAAAGCCTCAAACCACTGATTGAAAACACCTGTGGGGGTTGAGGTGTCGGGAGAGACTCCCAGCCTCACAGGAGAGTTCGTTGGAGAGACCCACAGGGTCTTAGAACAAACCCACCCACCCAGGAATCAGCACCAGAAGGGCCCAGTTTGCATGGGGGAAGTAACCAAAATCCAGCAGAGAGCTGAGTAAATGGTATTGTTACCTCTCGTACCCCTACTCCACATACAACGTCACAACCCAGCAACTGGGTTGCCCTGACCTGGTGAACACCTAAGGTTCCGCCCCTCACTACGGAACAGGCATGTCAAGGCAAAAAAAAATGGCCCAAACAAAAGAACAGATCAGAGCTCCAGAAAAAATACAACTAAGCGACAAAGAGATAGCTAGCCTATCAGATGCACAGTTCAAAACACTGGTAATCAGGATGCTCACAGAATTGGTTGGATTTGGTCGCAAATTAGATGAAAAAATGAAGGCTACACTAAGTGAAATGAAGGAAAACACACAGAACCAGTAGGGATGGGACTGAGGAAAACTGGGACTCAGATCAATGGAGTGGACCAGAAGGACAAAAGAAACAACCAAACAGAAAAGAATGAAGAAACAAGAATTCAAAAAAATGAGGAGAGGCTTAGTCACCTCCGGGACATCTTTAAATGTCCCAACATCCAAATTATAGGGGTACCAGAAGGGGAAGAAGAAGAGCAACAAGTGGAAAAGTTATTTGAACAAATAATAAAGGAGAACTTCCCCAATCTGGCAAAGGAAATAGACTTCCAGGAAGTCCAGGAAGCTCAGAGTCCCAAAGAAGGTGGACCCAAGGAGGAACACACCAAGGCACATCATAATTACATTAGTCAAGATTAAAATGAAGGAGAGAATCCTAGAAGCAGCAAGAGATAAAGAGACAGTTACCTACAAAGGAGTTCCCATCAGACTGTCAGCTGATTTCTCAAAAGAGACCTTGCAGGCAAGAAGAGGCTGGAAAGAAGTATTCCAAGTCATGAAAGGCAAGGACCTACATCCAAGATTGCTCTATCTAGCAAAGCTTTCATTTAGAATGGAAGGGAAGATAAAGTACTTCTCAGATAAGGTCAAATTAAAGGAGTTCATCATCACCAAGCCCTCATTATATGAAATGTTAAAGGGACTTACCTAAGAAAAAGAAGATAAAAATATGACAGTAAAAAGACAGCAAACTCACAGATATTAACAACCACACCTAAAACAAAAGCAAACTAAGCTCCATGTGATCTCCATTTCTGTTTCCGTTCCTGTTCTACAAGTAGAACAGGAACGGAAACAGAAATGGAGATCACATGGAGCATTAGCAATGGGGGAGTGGAAGGAGGAGAGGGGGAGAAAGTACAGAGAATAAGTAGCATAGATGGTAGGTACAAAATAGACAGGGGGTGGTAAGAATAGTATGGGAAATGTAGAAGCTAAAGAACTTATGAGTATGACACATGGCCATGGACTGAAGGGTGAGAATGTGGGTGGGAGGGGGTGTGCAGGATGGAGGGGAGTGAAGTGGGGAAAATGGGACAACTGTAATAGTATAATCAATAAACTATACTTAAAAAAAAACAGTAAAATGCTACAACTCAGAATACCATCATAAATATAGTGAATAGAGCTTTAATGTCCAGACAGTCCAAGTTAATGTGTTAGAAAATGATAGGATTTGCATTAAAGTCAAAAAGGCAAAAGTGCTAGTATGAAATATGATGACTGGAGTTACATTTTATTGGACCTGCAGTACCTCCATCCCTAGTCTCCAAAGGTTGTCTACTCTGAAATTTTGTCAAGTAGTTACATTAAAGCCATGAAACAAAGCACAGTGATTGTCCTTGGCAAGCCAGAATTTTCCAGAACTGTAAAACAGTGCTTTCTAGGATGAAAGTGATGAATTCTGTCACTAAAGATGAGGAAGGAACCAGAACTACTAAGGCATCATTCACAGTTGTAGAGCACAAATGGATACATCATGCCTTTGATAAGAAACTTGTGAAACCAGCCAAAAGTTTAAAACTTTTACATTTGGAAAAACAGCAGAATAAACTACTGGTAGAATTACTGTATGAAATGACATGATTGAACCTTATCACTATTATACAGGATAAACAGTTATGCTATTTTGTGAAATATGCAATAGTAAATGTTCCAGAGTATGGTGATTCAAACTGAGTGTGTGTGCTTAGTTGATGTGCAAAACATACAGCATAGGGCAAAAGTAGGTTTACAGTTGTATGAGAAACACAAGTATATTCTTGTATTATTTATTAATTATTGTATTATTTATTTGTACTACAACTGTAACCTAATTTGCCCACCCCTGTATATGGAAAACAAAGTATTCATTATTTCTCTTATGTTTAGTCATCCCTGCCCCTCCCTAAAAAAATCTATGTTACAGATACTCCATTTGCTTATTTTGTGAGCTGTGACATAAACTGGAAAAGGAAGGGACATTGGGGCCAGTGCTGACACAGCATTATAATTTGAATAGAAAGAAATTTGGTCCCATTCCCACTCCCCAACCCTCTTCCCAGAGAATAGCACTCAAGAGTATGCCTCTGGAGTTCAGCTGAGTCTTTAATTAGAACAGGAGTCAAACTAAGACTGTTGGGTCAGATTTGTCCCCTCTTCTGTGCCTATGTTTATGTGACTGGTGAACAAGGAATGGTTTTTTCGTTTTTAAGTGCATAGGTAAAATATCAAAAGAATGATATTTTGTGATACATGAAAATGATAAGTTAAATATTTTCACAAATAAAGTTTTATTGGAACATAACCACACTCATTGGTTTATGATCATCTGTGGCTGCTTTCACCCTGTAGCAGCAGAGTTGAGACGCAGACCATATGGCCTGCAAAGCCTGAAATATTTCCTATCTGGCCTGTCATAAAAGTGTAACTCCACTTTGATCCATCTTATTTATTGTTCTTCCCCATGGGAGTTCATCTGAAGAAAATATTCTGCCTTAAAAACAAGTTTGTCTTTTTAAAAGTATGTAAACTTTTCAAAAGGTCAGCCCAAATGAATTAACATTTTTGTTCTTTTGCCACTCTGATGATTCACAGTTCAGTTTGAAAATACAGATTGAGTAATTCAAGGCAATATTTGAAAGTCCATTACAGGTGATGTAAAGATTAACCATTTGTGCCACCAGAGATTTTAAATCTGATAGAGGTATCCTCCTTATATTACAAGTTTTTACATATTTTTCTTAAAAGAGAGATTGAACATAGTTAAAAAGGAAGGCCTTTGACTCCTTCTTATTGCCTCAAATTGAAAGCAAAATCCTGCCAGTCCAGCAAATTCTTGCTCTTCCTCATTTTTCCTAACTCAAGGATGTATTTCCTAAAAGTGTTGGTCTAATTTAGGTGTTGTTGCTCTGTTTCCATTCCTGTAATTTTTCTTTGCACTCAACTTTAAGTAAGCTTCTTTGGTATCTTCCTCTGTAGACACAAGAGGGACTCTAATTTTAGCGAGTATGGTGTATTTCATAGTGTCAGCCTTGGGGTTAGATCTATCCTGATTTCTGTAGCTGAGTGAATCTGTTTCCTCAACTATGAAATGGAATAACAATAGTAATGACGATGATGATGATACTTTTTATAGTTTGTTGTGAAGCTTAACTGAGATGATGCATGTAAAATGCTTAGTTAATGCTTAGTTTAAGCTTAGAAAAGTAGTACTATCGAAGCTGTGTTGCTCTTTGTTTTGGTGGTGGTAGTTATTTTAAATATTAAATATTTGGTTAAGTGGAATCAGGTTTATTTTTAAACATGTCACCAACATTGTACTTTAGAGAAGGCTAAAAGTTAAAATTAAAGCTTGCGGTTTATCCAAAAAGATTGTCTCATAGATTTTCATCCAGTAGCAGTGGTGATATTTCTGTCCAATGGGTTTGGGGTGATTTTTTAAAAAAATTTTTCCAAAACCTGCTTTCTTTTCACATAGCTTATATAAAGTATAAATTGAGTGCTTACTGTGTGTCAGGGACTGGTCTACTTGCTTTATATTTATGAACTAGGTATTATTATTATCCCTATCTTTAGCTGAAACAGCTGAAGCATGAAAGGATTGTAAATTTTCATAGTTACCCAGCTAGTAAGAGGCAGAGTTGGAATTTGAACATGTAGTCTGGCTCCAGAGTTTGTCTTTAACCACTGTGTTCTAATGCTTTTATTAGACACACTGACTCTCATTTGCCATGTGCTTGTACATAAGCTTATCTTAGGTAACTTTCTTGGAGTTTTTTTCTTACAGAGCTGGGTACTATATGTGTTACCTATAATACAATAATACATAGTTGTGCTTGACTGAATCAATGAATATGATGTTATGGTAATATTATTATTAGTTTTTTAAGTCTTTATTTTTTAAGATTTTATTTATTATTTTTAGAGTGAGGGGAAGAGAAGGAGAAAGAGGAGAGAACTATCAATGTGTGGTTGCTCCTCTCGTTCCCCATACTGGGACCTGGCCCGCAACCCAGGCATGTGCCCTGATTGGGAATTGAACTGGTGACCCTCTGGTTTGCAGCCCATGCTCAATCCACTGAGCCACACCAGCCAGGGCAAATTATTATTAATACAGTATAATCATTACCTAATTCTTCTTGGCTTTAATTAATAACTGTTTTTCACTGTAGGTCTGCTTAGGAGCTATATATAGCCAGGATTGGCTATTTTGAAGAAATCTACTCTAATACTACAAAAATGTGGGCAAAGTAATTTCTGAACAAATCTATTTATATTCCTAAATTAATTTTTCCTTGGTGGTACACACTCAGAAATATTGGTATGTTTTATTTAGAGTTTTCACCTTTTTTGGGTCCCTCTGTAAACTATTAGTTGATAGTTTAGCAGTGTGATATAATTCAGTTCTTTATAGATTAAGCCTTAAAGAGTTTGGGCATAATTGTGAAGTTTGTAAAGAGTTCAGTCATGATTGGGAAGTTTGGTATTGAATTTGGCCTCTAAAACTTGAAATAGTAATGATGTTAAAATTCATTTTATTTTATGTCTCTTTCAGAATTCTCCACTTTACCAGTACTTACAGGATCTGGGACACACGGACTTTGAAATATGTTCTTCTCTGTCACCAAAACCAGAAAAATGCTCAGTGACAGAGGGACAACAAAAGCCTCCTCTAAGAGCCCTGCCAAAAGTAAGAAAGCATGCTCGTTCTCTATGACTTGATCTTTTGTTCTTTACCTTACGAAAAAACAAAAACAAAAAAATCCTCCATGTCCTCTCCAACGCTGGTGAGACTTGATTTTTTATTCATCGGTAGTACAAAATTGCCTGTTTAAATAAACGTGAATCCTTGCAGTTTTGGACAGTTTCATAGGTGATTTGTATAACAAATGGAAATGAATATGGTTGAAGATCAAAATATATTATTTATTTAAATATTGAAATTATCTGGAGAGGACCAGAAAAATATTTAAAACATTAATGAGAACCCAGTTTCTGGGACTCATACATTAACTGGAATAACTTTTTCTTTAAATATATTTCTTAAAACAGCACAAATTATAAGAAAGCAAATTGATAAGGTATTTCACAAACGGTTTCAAGGATACCTCAATATCCGATGCCCTTTGTCTCTGCAGTGTTATAAACTTTTACATATACAGCATTATGAAGCTAAGACACTAGAAGAATCTCCATTAATTATGTTCTATAAAATTCATTAACCTAATACATTCATTTGTTTTATTTGACAGTTATTAAAATAAAAAATTCTAGTACATTTCAGTTTTAATACAAAGAATTCGTATTTAATAAGAAATATAGTCAGATTACTAATTTTTTTGAGCTAATTCTAGTTTAATCAGTGTTTTATTACAAGACTCAGTTATTTTCAGGAAGTGGCTTTGGAATTTTCAATTACTCATTTACTCTGTGGTGATAGAGGTTGTTTCTCCTGTTCTTTGAAAAATCCGTAAAATGTGAGGTAACCAAGCTGGGTCCATTTGCAACAGTAGGTTAAATGCCAGAGAAATGGTTTGGGTTTTTCTGTTTGTTTGTTTTGGTTAGCGTTTCTGACTAACACCCACAGGATAGGGTTAGGGGAGGAAGAGCTCACGTGGTTCACAGCCAGTTTGTCAGTCCTCTGTACTTAAACCCTGCCTTCTCCTTGCCCTTTCAAATATGGACCTTCCTGGAAGAGTTTTGAAGGGAAAACCTAAAGATATATCTAATAGATTATTGATAGATTAAAACTTGTATTTGAGATTCCTCGGGAAGAAAAGACAAAGAAAGGCCCAAGGGATAATCTTGAGGCATAGCATGCCCATTGACCTCTGTGCGTTGGTAGGGGGGCGGTGCTGGGGGAATGAGGGTGCGGGGGTGCAAACTTGTGTTTTGTGGGTGTTCAGTCCTTTCATTTATGACAAGTGTTTTTACATATAGAAATGTTATTAATTTATAAATAAATAAGAGTTTAAAACTTCATCTCCTCAGAAATCAAGGAAGAGTAAAAAGTGTAGCCAGAGAGCGTTTTTCAAAATTACCACATGACTAGAAAGTTTGTTTAGTCTTCATCATACACAGTTCAGCTGTATGAGCTGTATTTTTCTAAAATGGAGTTTTTCTAAATCTGGGGCAACTAAATTTTAGAAAATTACTATACTATTTAGTTCCTTCTCAGTGGATGTATTTTTAGAATTGCCCTCAAATTTCTGTTCAGACAGTGAAGTACCAGTTATTTAATAAGTGAGGTTATTTCTGAGTGAAGTACCAGTTACTTTCTTTGGAAAGCAAAATTTTTTGTGTAATATGAGTTTATAAGGAAATGATCCTTAGCACTAATAGCCTTTTTTAACTTTATTTTTTTCATGTGATTGTCAAGTACTTACTGAGTAGTCTGTACTGGTATTCTCACCATAAATATTTATTGTCTATACATTTTTTTGTTTTTTTCTTATGATTTTTTTAAAGAATCACTGGCTTGCCTCTAATTAGTTTTAATCCTTAAACTTTTAGAAGTGGAATCAATCAGAAGGCAAGAGTGTAGGAGAATCATTTTTCAACACTTTCCTTGTAAACTCATATTTCAGATTCTCCTTTGGAGTAAAATAGGCTCTTTACTGTTTACAGGGTCATTTCTGGGTTGTAAAGACTCCATATTTCCACTGTATGCCCCCATGCAATCTTGGCTGCCACAATAAGATAGACAAAAATCATGAGAACCCCCTTTTTTTTTTTTGCCTCTGCACTGAAGCCTTAGTAGCACACAGTAACTGTTCCAGGTCTGTCAAATAGATATGTTTCCTGTGTTTATTCTTAAATGTTCCCTCTGTAAAGTTTAGCACCAGTCTTCTTCTCTGCTTGGTCTGTTTTCTCTGACAGATCCCCTCTATTTCTTGCTTTCATTGGCCACTCATGTCCGTTCTCCATCTTTGCTGAGCTCCAGATGTTTGTTAGACGTTTCCACCTACCTGTGCCCCAGGAAGCTCAGATTAACATGTCTAAAACATAGCTTCTTTCCCTAGCACCCACAAACACACTTTTTATATATATATTTCCAAATTACCACTTTCTTAGTTATCTTAAACTTCCCATCACTCCCACATTGATTCAGTCACAAAATGATATGTCAGCGTCTGTGTCTCTAAAATCCAACCCTAACCACTACCATTTTTGCTATCCTAGTACAGGCCTGGATACTATTTAGCTGGCTACAATCATGCCCTGCCAGTACAGCCTCTACACTGTTGCCAGTTACTTTTCCAAAATGCTGATTTTTTTATTGTTTCACTCCTTGCATGAAAACCTTAGGTGGCTCCTCACAGCCTACAGGATAAAATCTGAACTACGGTGGCATATGAGACCGAAGTTTTTTAAAAACCATCTCAGTATATCTTTTAACTTTATTACAGTCCCCTTGAGTCTCAGCTTTCCCAGACTATGCCACCAGCCCCATGGCATGTTCTTCCACGGCTCTCTTCTATAATCCTCCTATTCCCTTGCCTGAGGGAAGTTCCCTTCCCTCATCTGAAATACAAACTATCATCATCTTGACATAGATAGTTTATACTGTACCCAAGATAAATGGGCTGCATCAGAATGATTTCTGGCTGCTCATTAAAAATCACATTTTCAGGTCTTATTCCAAATTTACTGAGTCTAAATCGTTAGTTTGGAGATTCAGGCATATGTTTCTAACTAAAATAGAATCCAGTTGATTTTGATGTGCAAGTAAATTTTAGAACTAATAAGGAGGCTGAGACATACTGACAACGCTTATAACCTGGATGATTTTCTCCCTTTTACTGATAAAAATTGTGATTAATTAGACATAAGTTATTTGACGTTTTTCTGCTGCTTGGGTGTGGCTTAATAATCCTATACAACATGATTCATCTCCTTCAGCAAGGCATTCTGTTAAAAGTGGCTGAAACCATCAAAAATTGGATTTTTTCTCAGTGCAGTAAGAAAGATGACTTACTTCACAAGCTGGTAAGTGTTCTTTTTACCTTTTTATTTTGTCAAAATTCAGGGCTCTAGTTTATTAGTGAGAGAATTAACTAATCAGAATTTGTCTCACTACTGATTTGGGCAGTTATTGATTTTTTATTAGAAATTCTGGGCAGTTCTTTAAAAGGAGACTCACCACTTCATTAATTGTTAAATAAAATTGTTTCTATCACCTGAAAAAACATTCTTCAATAACTGGAGATATTTGGATTTGGACTCATTAGTATCATTTCATAGTTCTAAGATGTTATTAGCCACTTAGAATAAAGTAGTCTGGTAGTTGTTGAAACCTTATTTGTTAGATCACTAATTTCCTGCTGCCCTCTTCTTCCATTGACAGCTGTTTCTCTCAGTGGAGAAGGAAATAGGAATATAGCCATTAATGGGATCTTCTCCCTTTTTCGTTAGAAACTTGACTGTCTCTATCCTTATCCCACATCCAATGATTACGAAGTTTGAGTAAAAAAAAAAATCAAAAGTGGTTCCTTCCTAATTTATGTATCATTAATCTGACAACTTCAGATTATTTAATTAATTTATTTGCCATTCTCTGACAACTTCGTATGTAAAATTTGATCTCCTGGGATTGATAAATTACAGAATTTTCCAAAGACTTGCAATAGTCAACATTGAAAACTTTGTGATTCTGTAAGGGTTGCTGTTTTCCTTCTCTCTGCGGCAGTTTATCTCTATTTGACCTCTTGACCCCCCCAAGAGGAAGTAGTACTTCACGTTTTTATAGTGTAACAATACAAAATTGAAGTTATGGCGTTCTTCTCGTAGTTCTCAGTAGGAGTGATCAGGTTACAAGGAAGCAGTTTTCCAGGATCTTCTGGCCTATGACCCTAAGATAATAATTATTATTTTCATAAATTATTTATAAAGAAATGTTTACAAAGTGCTTTCACATTTTGATTTGGTAATCTAAATTTCCAACAGGTAAAATGCACCAAACCTTGTAAGGAGAACCTTGTTTGAAATCCTGAGATTCACACTGCTCAGTTTGGTTTAAGAATACATAAATGAATTATTCAAGACTGTTCACCTAGTCAGAATTTGCATTCAGATCTCTTGGTTTCAAAGCCCAGGCTTTTTACTGTAATGCACTACCTCTTAGTTGGAGTATTATTATGTTTTGACTGACTGAAATTAGTATTTCAGCAAACCGAAAGGGCACGTTCTCTGTTCAGGGTTTCATCTTTGTAGGTGTGTTGAAAAGGTCAATGAAGTGTCTTGTCATCTACGTAGAATATCCACTCTATCCAGGTGGAGTCATCCTTACTCTTCAGTGATACTAGGACTCTGGTAAGGTATATGGGTCCCTATACATTTTTCTGTGGTTCAGCCATGGTTTGTATAGTCTTGATCTTTTCATTCTGGGTTCTTTGTCTCTGGCCACATGTTTCATGGCATACTTCACTATAAAGTGCCTGCTTCTATGTGTATCCCTTTGGGCTTATATTATGGAGAATTGTAGGAAGTAAAACCTAAGAAATAGTTTACTGGTAATGGAACAAAGCATTGCCTGGTTGGCTTCTGGCGTGAGATTGCTTGACCTTTTCCCCTGGATTATGATATAGTTGAAATTTTGTTAGGTATACAGCTATTGAACCAGCCCCTCTTTCCTTTTACAAAAATAATGGCAATTGCTCCATGATATCTGAACATTTCCCCATCGTTCATTTTTATTACAGTAGTACTTTTCTTCTTAAAGATGAAAAAAATTCCCTCATAGCAACTATGATGATAGTGATATTAGCACTTTTAAAGCACTTTTTAGCCTATAAAGGGCTTTCACACATGTTATCTCATGTGACCCTCACTGGCATGAAATAGTATTACATGTTAAAAAGTGTATAAGATCATTGAAGTGTATCAACACATGAATAATGCATTCCCTTCACCATCTCTAGGGCAAAAATATAAGTCTCTTTATTCTTTACCTGTGCTTTTCCTTCCTTTTCATTACATCCAGGCAGAAATCTTTTTCTCTATTTATATCCTAAAAAGATCCCTATTATCTATCATAGCTATCATATCAAATCCAATTAGTCATGTCAGCATCAGGAGTCTGCATAATTTGCCCTAATCTACCTTTATAGCCTTATCTACCAATATTTCCATCAGCCAACTCAGTCTTCCTTTTCCTTTATTCCATACCTGTTCTTTTTGTCTGTGTTTGTGCTATTTTATTGTGGTAAAATTCTTTCCATTTTTCTATTATTGGAGTCTTTTTAATAAGCAGTCTAACTCTTCCCCAAGGCCTTTCCCAGAAACCTCAGCCCATTGATCTTTTACTAGTAGTAACTGTCTAAGCTATGATCTGTAAGTTTTTGTATTATATTATATATGCTTCTCTTTATTATATTTTAATTATTCCATGTGCACTAACAACACTAGCAGCTAACACTTACATAGTGTTTACTGTACACCATACATTCTTGGTATTTTACAAATACTGATTTATCTAATTCTGGCAACAACCCTATGAAGCTGGCACTACTTATTTTTCAGATGAGGAAACTGGAACAGAGGGTGGGGTGTAGTAAAGGACAAAGGAAGCCAAATACATGGTGACAGAAGATGATTTGACTTTGGGTGGTAGGTACACAGTGCAAAATACAGACCATGTGTCATAGGAATGTACCCTGAAAACCTTCGTGATCCTACTGATCAATGTCACCCCAATAAATTTAATTTTAAAAAAGGAAACTGGAACAGAGAAGTTATTAATCTGCTTAAGTTGTGGAACCAGCATATAAACCCAGGTACTAATTAGGATGTGGTACTCAAATTTGTTGAGGGTGAATCAAAGTTCACATAGTGCACCTCCCTGCAACACATAGCACCCGACTGTGCAGATGATGTCTGCTAATGTTTAAGTCTATCAGAATTGGTGCCTTTTGAATTTCATGTGTTTGTGTCTTGGACCTGAGTCCAAACAGGCCTATTGTAGCATGTTTCTTCATTTAGCTAGTATTTATTTCCCCAGTATTTTCATTGCCATATTGCAACACAGTTTCCGTATTTTCTGCAGTTCTTATTTTTATAATTAAAGGGCAATAGTCTATAATTTATCTTTAAGAAAAATTTTATTCATTAATCTTATCCAATTTTACAGCTGTGATTATCAGAATATAGTTCTTCCTTCGTAGAGGCAATCTAATAACTAAGATAATATTTTGTTATTTGGAGTGTCTTGGTACCTTTTAAGTTAATTTGCTTGTGTAGATGACCATAGGTTATTAGTTTGTCGCACTCTTGAATCAGATATTCCCAAAGCTGTTAATACTGTGTCAGGGCACATTGGTTTGGGGTACACATTATCCCAATTTTGGAGGTAGGTCTGTTGCCAAGGAATGGGGTAAAAGAAGGTGAGTTCCTGATTAAGCAGCATGTCTGTAAGAGGTTCTGTGAAGAGGGAATGCTCCCACTGTGTTGATAGCTTTTCTCCTCTGTATGAGCCTTAGCCTTCATTTAGTAAGGCTTCTTTCAACTTACCAGTATATAGGTATACAGAGGTCTCATAAAAGGTATGATTTAAAGCATTTGTTAAAAAAAAAAAAAGCTTAATTTTTTAATATTGTATTTGAATGTGTTCATGTCTGATTGGGGATTCCAAACTAAATAGACTAATGTGTGAAGTTTATTTCAAAGATTACTTGAAAATCTACCATGCTTCACTTCCTGCCCCTGTTGCTTCCCTCCCCACCCCCCTACCCCCGCACCCAAAGGTAGTATAAAGTGAGTTGTGCTGCTCTCTCTTTATGAAAGTGGGGTGGACATCAAACAATTAAGTGATTTCAAATGTTAGAATCAGGATTGTAAGAAGGAGGAGGAGGTGAGTGTTCAAACATGAAACAAAGGGCCGCTGAGCCCATGCAGAGTGCCCAGTAGAAGGTGAGAAAGACGCATCAGGCTAAGAGGGAAACAAACATTCCATTGAAACAATGTTATTGTTTTAGATTAGGGAGAATGAATAAATAAATATCGTAGTGGATAGGCCTAAGACTAAAAACATTCTTTTTCTTCTCTAACAGTGCTCTGTAACCTGTGATCAAGTTTGATATGTGGATCACTGCATTCCTACTAAGTCCCCATTATGAGCAGCTGGGGTTGGACTCTGGTGTGAGAATGATTAACTAAGAAGTGCAGACCTATTGCTTTCAAATTCTAGACCTTCCTCTTATAATTGCTAATGACTTTGTCCTTTAAAAGTTCTCTTTATTTTTATCTTATAGTAGAATCAGTCTATTCCTAAATTTAATACAAGAATGAAACCTTAATTTTGTGGTGGAGCAGAATATATACAGTGAAGCAAAAATCAACTACCAGAGACTTAGGCTTTGAAATCAGACTTCTGGAAAATTAGTAAATTTCTTTGGGCTTCATTGTTTTCCTCTTAAAGAATGGAGAGAAGGATGATAATGTACATCACAGGGTTACTGTGAGAATTAACTATGTGCTTTAACATTGCTACCTCGTCTCTTACCTCTCCACCACATACACTCTGCATAAAGCTAATATCAATGAGTTGCAGTTCTAGAGAAGCTTTTATTCTGTCTCATCTGACTCTTCCAACTCTTACATCTGGTCAGTTCTTGTTCCTACTTTAAGACTCAGCTCAGGCATTACCTCTTCTACTTTCTCGGACTTCATTGCAAGTTTTGGTCCCTCTATGGCATTTTCATAATATCCTTGGTATACCTCATTGCACATCTCTGTTTCCTTTTTGGTCCTTCATTAAACTATGAACTCTGTAAGAGTAGAGACTTGTATGTCTTGTTCATTTTTCTGTGTGTCTTGGCGCCAAACATGGTGCCTGGTATGTATAAGATTATTTCTTGATAGATATATAGAAGGAAAAGAGGAAGGAATAAATGAGCTGATATATGTGAAAGCATTTTGCAAACTATAAATGCCATGCACATGTTAGTGTGGTTTTACATTACATTCCTTAAAGATGTATTTTTAATATCCAAATGTTCATTTTTAGAAGGCCTTGATCCTGCTGGCTATACTGTTACAGTATCCAGGAACAGCATCTTATGTTACCAAATTATATTTTCCATGTGTGTTCCAGCACTTTAATTAATTGGGGTTAACAAGACATTGATTAATCTGTAGTTACTTCACATATTTTTATTAAAAACTTACTTCACGTCTGGTGGCTCGATAATATCCACCTCAATTTTTATTGTTTCACATTTACAGTGGGGAAAAAAAACCATACATTATATGCAAGATAGATTGGACTGTTATTTCTTAAACACCTCTAAATTTTATTAGCACTTTAGGAGCTTAGCATTTAATGCAAAATTATGTATGCATCAATACCTCTCTTCTGGTCTGTTAATGGCAAGGATATTGGATTCCGACTCGACTCACTACATACCATCCTGCAACAGGAAGTCCTGTTACAAGAGGATGTGGAGCTGATTGAGCTGCTTGATCCTGGTATCCTGTCTGCAGGGCAACCTCAACAGGAAAATGGACACCTTCCAACACTTCGCTCTCTGGCAACCCCTAATATTTGGTACTGTCCAGAAAACATCTATCCTTTGCTTACGTATAGAGTATTCAGAGGAAAGCCATCATCTTGCTCCCCATTGTAAAGGCATTATAAACATTCCATACCTTGTAGCATTGTGGCTAATTACATGCCAGAGGTTTTTTTAAAAGTACCTTTCTAAAGTAAATCCTATTTAAAGTGAAGCTGAAAAGAAAAATCCACTTTCAAATCAGTATAATTAGTTCTGAATTTAACAGCCCAACAACAAGCATGACATGCCAAAAGGAACCTGTCTTACCCATATACCTGTGCACACGTGTGCGTGCAGTTCTAGCCAGTTCTTCGTTTATTAACAATTAGTAGATTATATCATAATTACATTGTAGAGACAAGGGTAGTATGGGACATGGAGGTAAACAATCACCTCTTGCTTTGTTGGGTAAGAGATCATAGGGAACATAATCTGATTATTTATACTATCCTAGAACTTTTCAACAACTTCAAATATTTGCATCTAATAAGTCTAAGAATAATCCATTTTTTAAAAAAAGAAAGAAGAATGGTAAGAAGGGATTATATATACACAGAACTATTAATGTCCTCTTCCTGTTAAAGTATCAGTTTATTAAATGAGCTAAATCATTGCTTAAACTGTTCCAGGCTATGCAAGCAATTACATTCATTGGCCTCAGTGTTCTGAGTTCATCTGTCACACTGACAACTGCTTCGTATTCTAATGTAGCAAAGTATGATGTTTTCCAAACATGTATCACTCACATATTATCATGATGAAGTAAAGCATCTTTTCCTTTAAAAATATAAGAACTTAAAAGGGCTGCTAAAAGGAACCATAGGTTTTCAGAATTTTACAACTTTCAAGTTTTCTTTAGCTACAGTTGTGATTAAGCAACTATGAGGCCTGTAAATAATTGTAGACTATTCTGTTAATACATACAAGTAGATGATGAGAGTTTATTCTAAAAATACAGGATGCCATGGGGCATTAGGGCTGGCAAATATTTATTAAGAAGCACTTTTATGTGACTTTGTAGTTTGACTGTATTGTTGTTTTTCAGACACATCTCTACATTCACCTTTTCTAATGTATACACCTTTTCATCAAAGCCTTCATTGCTTAAAAGATACGTTTTAATCTATAAATTTGTAATTGACCTAAGTAAAACTATTTTATACACATTTTTACTGCAGTTAAAGCAGTGTCCAAGTATAAACCTTGTTCATATTATGGTCTGCAGTATATGTATTCCAGAATTGTAACAATATAAAGTTAGATGGCTTTATTCAAAATAATTACTCATCAAGTATATATTACTTCTAATTGGAAAAATGCTTATATTTTCTTGAGATACTATCTGTATATATCTTTTCAAATAATTGAAGCCTGATTTTAGAGAAAAGGAACTCATAATATATTTGAATATTAATAAAGTATTTTAATATTAAAATTAGTAAAAAATCAAGCTATTTTTACTTTTAAATTTGTAAAATTGGATTTTTAAATCTAGAATTTGTTTTTAGATTAAAGAGTCCATGTCTGTTAAAAATAAAAAGTCATGGACCTAGAGGGTGTTATGCTAAGTGAAATAAGTCAGAGAGAGACAAATACTATATGATTTACAAGTGGAATCTAAAAATCAAAATAAACAAACAAAACAGAAACATTCTCATAGATACAGAGGACAAACTGATGGTTACCAGGCGGTGTGGGTGTTGGGGAACTGGGTGAAATAGGTGAAGGGATTAATAAATTCAGATTGGCAATTACAAAATAGTCATGGAGATGTGAAGTTGTAGCATAGGGAATATAGTCAATAATCTGGTAATAATTATTTAGGTGCCAGGTGGGTACTTGAATTATTGGGGGGAATCACTTCATAAATTATGTAATTGTCTGTGCTGTACACCTGAAACTAGTATAAAATAACCTTGAATGTCAACTGTAATTGAAAAAATTTTTTAAAACAAATGTTTTAAATCATGTCAGAAGGTACCTATTATGTCCTTTATTTTAAACTTATTGGATCAGATTTTAATATCTAAAAACCGTTGTCTAGTTGCTAGATATTTTTACACTATTTCACATGATTTTTGTAAATGTCATTTTTTTAAGGTATATGTTACAAAGAAGCTAACATTTTATCTATTTTAGTAAAACTAATTTACTGATAAGGTAACTCACCTTTCTCTAGTCTGATGGGTATTATTTTTTGGTTTCTCTGTTATAGGGATGTCTCAATGCTGTTTGCTCTCATTAGTTTGCTTATTATGCTTCCCACTTGGTGGATTGTATCTACCTGGCTAGTGTGGGGAGTGATTCTATGTGTTTATCTGATCATGAGAGCTGTGAGATTGTGGAGAACAGCCAAACTACAAGTAACCCTAAGAAAACACAGTGTCCGTTTGGAAGACACAGCAACAAATAGCCGAGCTTTTACTAATCTTGTGAGAAAAGCTTTACGTCTCATTCAAGAAACCGAAGTCATTTCCAGAGGATTTACACTGTGAGTTCATTATTTATTTTATTTTTAAATAATTATTTTTTACTACATAGTTAATGTAGAATATTTATCACCTATTTTCATTTCTGCGTTGCATTTATAGAAAAAGTAGATTTCTCTTTAGCACTTACTAAAGTCTATTAACTGCTCAGTGAAGGAATAAATATGTGCTAGATTTAATATATGGTATGATTGTGCTTATCTACTTTTTAGAAACCAAAGTGCTTTGAGAATCATAATTATTTGTTACCACATAATTATATGAGCTAATGTAGCAAGAGAACCTACCATTGAACCCAGCATGCAGTGACCCAATAAATGCTTGTTTCCTTTATTCCTTGTCAGATGCTCTTTCCTCAATTAAATTGATAGATGTATCTAACATGAATTCATTTTGAAAACTCTTACCATGTATTAATAATATTCTTTAAGTAAATGTTAGCAGATATTATGGCATGGATGCTCTCAAAATATCATGCAAATAATAATGTTTCACATTCCCATGGTGCTCTGTATTAGTACTGAAATTAATTATCTACCAGTCTAGCTGTAAGTATATTAAGCTGCAGGTTATACAGGCTATTTACTCTATTGTTAAAGGGAAATTGTATGTATTGAGCACCAGGTATGTTCCATGTACTATGCTAAGCAATTATGCATACAGCCATACCATCAGACTCTAAGGCTTGTTTCCAGCACGGTAGGCTGGCTGCTAAAGGCCAACAAAGATTCCTTTGTATTGTAGTATATTTAATATTATATAACATATAACCTTTGCAATCTATAGGTGGGAGAAAGTAAGTATGTGGTGAAGATAATTTTTGCTGTTAATTGTAGTTAAATCCGGAAGATCATGAGAAGGAGGAGCAGAAGAACCTTTGGTATTCATCACATCTTTTACTGAGCCCTGCTCTATATTAGTACTGAAATAATCTTGACATAAAAGTTGTATCTGAAAAATCATGAAACAGGGAAGTGGAAGAATCTCCAGTAGTCATCTCATTCTTCATTGTCGTATTCTGAAACAGTATTTTAAACAATCCCAAGACATGAAAGAGATTTATTACTAATATTTCTATTCAGGTCAAATGGAACAGTCCTTGGTATCTGTTAATTTTTGTCCTTCCATTCTTCACTTCTTTTTGGTAGAGCATAGCAGATACTAAGTTGTTTCACCGTCAAGTTTTAAAAGTTAAATATCCACTAAGAGTAAGAGCTGCTTTTCATTCTCGACTTGCACAGTGCTTATTGAGAGGACTGACTGGTTTAAGCAAAGAGCTGTGTGTTCAGTTAATGCTTAGGCATGTATAGAGGATTCTCTGCCTTTTGTTTTGTCCACCTTTTACCCATATGTATTAAGTAGGCATGAAAAGCTAAAATGGGTCAGTTAGACATGATTTACCTCCAGATTATGACTTCTATCCATCCAGATGCAGACAGGCAGCAGAAATGTTGGGGGGAAATGTGCTTTACTTGTCTTCATCTAACTGAATAATTGATTGAAAAAATTATGAGCAATAATAGATAATAATTGAATCATAATAGTTTTAGCTTTTAAAACTAATTTAGTAAGTAAAATGGAGTACAAACAGTAGTGCCATATATTGAAAAAAATTAGTACTGTTTTGTTCTGCCTCAATTTGTCCTCTATAGCAAATAATTTTACCCTTCTTTGCTTCATTTTTTTTTATTTTAAAATAAGCCTATCAGTCATTGTCCTGTATTTTTTAATACATTTTTAATACCTGAACATATTTTAATTTGGTTTAACATTTTTGAAGTTTTGAGTTAGATGTCTTGTTTTACAATCTGTGGGTATAGTGTGAGAAATTTATAAATTCCAATATTTTGTTTTGCTATTGGGAGACATTACTAGTTAGGTGGGAAAAAACATTCTCCAATAACCATGTAATATGTAATGATTATAGTTTCATTTATAAAAGCATAATGTATTCTATATCATTGTTGCAAATAGGTGCTCCCCCTGCATTGCTTGGAAAGTGCTATGCAATGTGCTTCCTCTTGAACAGTTTTGAGAGTAGCTATGCTACTACATAGTAACCCTCACTCTGCCTTTCTACTTGCATTCCCCTGTTGGCCACTGGTCCTGTTATGTTTCTGCGTCCCCTACTTCATTTTGAGTAGGTAAGTGCCAGTGGCAGCAGGTGGGTAAGTCATTTTACCCTACTTTTATGAATGTACAGAAAGCACTTCTGTATAGTATTTGGTTGTTCTGTACAAGTGCCCCAAAATATGATTGATGAACATATGTGAATGCATATTAAGAATGTGAAAGTGTTTATGATAAGGATTTCATACTGTAGATAAAGGTTTTAAAAACTACATGTAAAGTAGTACCACTTTAGTATATTTTAGCAGGTAGAGTGTCTATATAAAAAAGTTGTCATTTTTACATAAATACTCTTACATTTCTACTATATTTCAACTGCACTTCTTTGTTTCCCCATATTAGAGGAAGCCTTTATACTTTGAGATTTTAATTTTTCATTTATCTTTCTCTGGTGGCTATAACTGTATTAGGGAAATGCCTATTTATGAGACTTGAGTGGGATTACTTATAATCATTTTCTAATGAAAATCGTGGAAAAGGAATTTTTTTTCTAAACTTAATAGATTATGGATTTAAGAAACAAAAACTTTGGGACACCTGTACAGTTGTATCACATTTTACTTTTCAAGTTTGCTTGACAGGGTCAGTGCTGCTTGCCCATTTAATAAAGCTGGACAGCATCCTAGTCAGCATCTCATCGGTCTTCGGAAAGCTGTCTACAGAACTGTAAGAGCCAACTTTCAAGCAGCAAGGATAGCTACCCTATATATGTTGAAAAAATATCCTTTTTTTGTCTAAAACTAAGAAAAAGAAATGTTTCCAGATTCCTGAATATAGACCTTATAGTTGCATCCTGTAAAAATTATATATAAACTGAGATTGCTTATTTTAAAGCTAATTTCCATCATTACTTCTATTTTAAAACTGGAAATGCATTCCAGGGGGAATGACAATAACAGACAGGAAGATAGTTCTTCTGCTGTCATGTGGCTCATTTTTAACAAGGAAAATACTGGAAGTACCTCCCTTTACTGGTCCAAAGAATAAAGTCTGGCTTTGCTGGGTCTGACATTTTTAAAATTACTGAACATGGCCAATTTGTGTCACAACATGGAAATAAACTGGCAACAGGAAATCCTTCCCCTTTCAAAAAACAGAATCTCTAGAGTCAGATCGGCTACACTTAAATTTTGGCTGTATTGGTTGCTACCCAGGGGGCCATAAACAAGTATCTTAACTCTCTGTACTTTGCTTTATTCATTTTTAAAATGGCAATACTAACATAGTCTTTTTGACTTTTTGTTGACATCAAATGAGTTAGTACATATAAAGTCTTAGATAATGTCTGGCACTCAAAGAAAATATATGATAGTATCAGTCACTTAAATTTGCTAAATCAAAAAATTAGTTGTTAGGAAATAAAGGCATATAAAATCATTATTTTAAAAAAATCATAAATAAAGTATGAGTAAATGGAATATAAAGACTACTTTACACTTCTATACACTGGATACTCTAGCACTGTGCATACATACACGTATATTCACCATACTATACCTACCTGTTTAGAAATTGAGAGAAAGCATTTCCATTTTAGTCAAGAACTTGTCCATTTAGTTTCCCCTCTGGCTGAATATCTGCCTATTATGGGCTAGGAAAACTGAGTGAAAACTTGTACTATTTACTTAATTTTAAAGACTTTTGAGTGTAGTCAGTGGGTAAGTCAGTATTCACAATACAGTGTAAGTGCCCAGTGTACCTTCCAACATAGCAGGACAATGTACTAGGCCTGTGGAGTCAGAAAAGGCTGTTAGTGACACCTGAGCTGACCCTCAAGAAATTTGTAGGAGTTGGCCTGAAGATGGTGAAAGTCAGCATTTCAAGTAGAAGGAAGCAAAAGTATGGAAATAGAAATTATGACACTGTGGCATGTGAACTGCAAGTAGGTATTCATTTGGTGAATATTTATTGAGTGTGAGCTCATTGCTTACCAATATGGTAGCACTGATATACAGTGGTAAACATAATAAACATAGTTCCTGCTTCAGGAGCTTAGAGTTTAGTGAGAGGCAGGGGAGCAAGAAGGGGTAGCCTAACAAAGCTCTCAAACTGTGTAAGTTCTCTGTGCCGATCATTTATCTAGACACTGGGCGCCTAGCAGTGAACAAGGCAGACGTGATCCCTGTTATCATGGTACTTGCCTTCTGGTGGATGAGGTAATGAATAAAAAGTGGGCAGATAAGATTTTCAGATATTTGCTATAAAGAAATAAAACAACTCAGTGGAATAAGACAGTGATTGGTGGGTTGATGCTTTTGGTTAGATGGTGGGGTAGGCCTCTCTGAGGAGCTGCAATTTAAACTGAGGCTGAATGAGGAGAAAGATTATGTTCCTGTTAGATGGACCAGCAAGTATAAAGACCTTGTGGCGGGAGTAAATTGAGGATGATCGGAGTACAGGAAGAAGACCAACTTGACTGGAGCACGGTGAGCTGGGAATGGGTGAGATGAAGTTGGCAGGGACCAGATCAAATTCTCCATGCAGGAAACCCTAAGAAATTAAAAGCAAACAAATCCACCAACCATTTCTTTGAAAAGACCAATGAGAGACATTAAATCCTTGCATGCCTGATCAAAGTAAAAAGAGTGGAAATATATAAGATTAGTAATGAAAATAGACCTATAACCATACTTACAAAAGAAATGAAAGTAATTATAAGGGCATAGTATATGGAACTTTGTGGCTGCAACTTTGAAAATGTAGGGGGAATGAATTATTTTTTATCAAAAGACAAATCTCTAAAAGAATTGAAAAACTGAAGAGATTAGACATGTGATTTTCAAAATAATACTCCTTTTAAAAAAGAAAGCACTTGGTTATATGTAAACAGGGGAAATATGCAGCTATAAAACATGATAAAGTTCTGGATGCACTACTGTGGAATGATATCCAAATTATATTGTTAAATGAAAAAAAGCAAAGTGCAGAGAGCAGTGTTTATGCTACCCTTCCATTTGTGTATAGAAGGGATTATGTATATACGTGTACGAGGAGATAAATGTGTGTATGTGTATATGTATGTACATATTTCCACATATACACATACTTATATTAGGATTTGCTTTTACGTGTGTGTGTATGTATGTATGTACGTATGTATAACATCTTGAAGGATACACAAGATACTGGTAACAGGGATTGCCTTTGTCTTTGGGTAGCGGGACTAGGTGACTAAGGAATAGGGGTAGAAAGTCATAGAGGAAAGCAAACAGAAGCAGTAGCCTGTGTCAGACAACCTAACTGGAACAGGTGTGGTGTTACTCGCATTGGCAGTCTGTGCACTTTGAGATAAAGGTCAGCTAGCGGCGTCCTGCAGCATGCAGACTGGGAGGAAAGCGAAGTGTTTACTGTAGGGGAGGGAGTGCCTGAGCCGTGATACAATAAAGTGCACAATGTGATACAATTTCAAAAGGTGTCAAAAATAACTGAAATTAGCCCTTTAGCATTTGCAAATAACTGAATTTTCAATACTCTAGATGTAAAAATATTTTATTCATAAGGATCCTGTAAAATATCTGAGATATGTTAACATACTGGATTTTAAGATTAGTTTCTTTTAAAATGATGTAAATCTCCTCCAGTCAAAGTTCAGATCAAAGAATAGGAAAAGTAATGCTGGGCAGTTTTAATGTACCCTTTATGCTTTAATGAAAAGTCTTTGTTGATTGCCTTAACCTAATTTAACCTACCCCCTGAACTCTGAGAGTGACAATGTGACCAACTACATCTGTGTGGTGCCTTTTAAGGAGCTGGGCCTTGGACTTAGTGAAGAGCAGATTTCAGAAGAGGAAGCACATAACCTTACAGATGGCTTCAGCCTGCCCGCATTGAAGGTGATCCATTGGAGGAAGGGAGGGAAGGGCTGAGGGAAAGGTAGCTCTCAGATTGTTCCTGTGCTTTCTGAACACAAATGGTGCACCTGTTCTCTTTCATTGTTTCTGAATACTATTACTATAATAGCCTTACTGATGTTTTTGAAGCTGCCTGTAAAAGCTTAGTATATTATAAAAGTTGGGTAAGAAGATCCTTATAGTTTGATATCAAAATACTTAAAATTCTTAATGTAAGCATTAATTAAAGTTTGGTGATAAGTGAGTTTAATAGGGAACCAAATAAGAGTGATTTTCTCTACTAGCCATTGTTTCAACAAACATGAGTAAAGAACTTTGAAAATCTATCTTTCTTTGGTTAAATGTCCACAATTCTTGTTTAGAACAAGAATTTTTTCATATATTAAAAGCCACATCAAAGGATACATTTGGCCCTGGTTGGTATGGCTCAGTTGGAGCATTCCATAAGCCAAAAGGTCATGGGTTTAATTCCCAGTCAGGGCACATGCCTAGGTTGCAGGCTTGGTCCCAGTTGGGACATGTATGAGAGGCAACCAATTGATGTTCTCTCTCACACTGATGTTTCTCTCCCTCTCTCTCCCTCCCTTCCCCTCTATCTAAAATCAATAAGCGTGTCCTTGGGTGAGGATAAAAAAAAGAGAGAACGAGAGAGATTTTGTTGGTTCTACTTTCACAATATATCCGGAGTCCTAGTACTGCGCACCTCTTACCACTAACCACTGTGGTATAAGCTACCATTAACTCCATCTGAATTACTACAGTAACTTCCTAATGGGTCTCCACTTCTCTTACCTCCCTGTCTCCTCTCAACACAGCAGCCAGAATGAGCCTATAAAAGCATAATTCAGATAATATAACTCTGTGCTCAAAACCCTTCAGTTGCTCCCCATTTCTGTTAAGAATAAAAGCCAGAGTTACTTTAGTGACTTCATCACTTACCACACTCCTCTTCAGCCACACTGACTTTCTTGTTCCTCAGATGTGCCAAGTACACTCCTACTAAAAAACTTTGCCATTGAACCTCCTGCTCCCTGCAATTCTCTTCCCAAATGGTAGTCTCATGGCTCAATTTTGGATCAGACTTTTTTAGAGCCCTTCCTGACCACCTCTCTCCCTCCCTCCTGTTTCCCCTACGCATGCACACAGAAATACATGCTCGCTATTCCCCGTCTTGCGGTATTTTTCCCCACAGCCCATCAGCAAAGAAACTATGTCTTTTACTATGAATTACCTATTGTCCCCATACTTAAATATAAGCTCTATCAGGGCAGGGATTTTTTTTCTCTTTTGTTCTCTACTGTATTGTCACCACCTAGAACAGTTCTGGTATGTCATAGGTGTTCAGAAATACTTGCAAAATGAACAAATAAGGAATAAGGAAAATCATTATAATCATAACATTTAATGGTTAATAAGACTTACGAGGTAAGCTTATTTATATTCCAAAATTCCTAGGTGAGTTTGTCTTTAGCAATTTGGAAGTTTGACCTTGCTTATTTTTTAAAAAATAAATCAACGGTAAATTAGTTTTATATTAAATTATTGTAATATTCAGTTAATAAAACAGTCTAAAAATGCCCACTTTCTTAGCTGTGAAAAATGGGCTCAAAATTGGTTCAGTCCTTTCTGTAGTATGCTAACTCTCGTTCATATTAGATTGCTTCCTCGTGTTTGCTTGCTCGTTTGTGTTGGAGCTGTTGTCCTCCTCTTGAACAGGACTATATCTGGAGAAATCCTTTACTGCCTGAATTCAGGGCATGTCTCTCAAGAATGGGTTTTATAGTTTCTCATGCCAGACATCTCTAGGTATGAACACCCTGGAACTGATTTTTATGTTATTTCTTAACTGTTTCCTAGCCAAAATAATGGTGTGATTTTGAACCCCAGACTCTGGACCCATCAATAACTTGTTTCTTTGGACTTAATATAAGTTTATTATTCCTTCTGTCTTTTCTTCTTTGTGTAAAATTTTTAAACAATTCATCAACATTTACTTCTAATAGGTGTGTCTCATTCCATCAACATGTCCCTTTTACATTAGAGCTGTATTAAATTATATATATTGGTGTTTCCTGCTATATTGGGATCATAAGTTCCCATGCGTCATAACTACATAATTTGATATAAAATTCTCATCTAATCTTAGAGTTAATGCAGGCTCAGCTATATTCATTACTTAGGATAAAATGGAAAATTTAGAGTTTGCTTTGAAAATTGGCAAATATTTTATATTGATCTAGTTCTTTTTTCTTTTAGGTTTTGTTCCAACTCTGGGTGGCACAGAGTTCAGAGTTCTTCAGGCGGTTAGCTCTGTTACTTTCTACAACTAATGCACCTCCTGGACCCTTACTTACTTCAGCACTTTTGCCTCATCGTATTTTATCTGATGTGACTCAGGGTCTACCTCATGCTCATTCTGTCTGCTTAGAAGAGCTTAAGCGCAGCTATGAGTTTTATCGGTACTTTGAAACTCAGCACCAATCAGTACCCCAGCGTTTATCCAAAACTCAGCAGAAGTCAAGAGAACTGAATAATGTTCACACAGCTGTACGCAGCTTGCAGCTCCATCTGAAAGCATTACTGAATGAGTAAGTTTAGAAGCTATATAAGGAAATGTCCCCATGATTAGCAAGCTTCATTCTTATGCCATTGTGGTTGTTGGCTTGTGTCCTAGCTAGAAAGAAGAAGCAAAATTGAGACATGCAGCATGAAGGATGGTTTATAGCTACAAATATAGCAGAGAAACGTGATATGTAAGTACTATATTGGGGGAGTCATTTATAGTTTTAAAAGTCATTGTTATATATAGTTGTAGAATAGTACATTGCTATTTTTCTAAATAAATTCAGCAGATTTGAACATTTTCCTATAGCATAGGACAAGGTTTTTGGACCTGATTGGATAGTAAGATGGAGGGTGCATATTTGTTGATCTTCTGTTTTGCATGGTGTTGCTGGTCCTCTGTCTTGGTAAAATGTAGGGTGCAATCATTTTTTGGTGAAATTTTTCTGGAATAGAGTCTTACAGTATAGGACTGGATCAGATAGATGGATGGTTGTGTTGGTAATCAGGAAAGTTATAGGAATTTAATGAATTTATATGATTGTAGTTAGTGTACTTGACCCTGGATACCAGGCAAGAAGTGTAGGGGAGAGGATAACAGTCAGTTTTATAAGATAAAACTGGTCAAAAGGGTTTGAAATCTCAGTAAAATCAAACAGCTAGTTTACTGGGGTAAAGAAGGATGTGGCATACAGAGATAGGAAATTAAGGTCATAAAGACATTTTGAGAAGACAAGCTTTTTCCCATCAGTTCAAGGTCTGGCATTAGGTATGTAAGGCTGATGTCAAGGTTAGGGCACAGGGAAAAATTAAGAAACTACGAGGAAGGGATGTTCCAGTAGTCTGTAGCCATTATTCTAACAAAGCAAGTGAATGCCACAGGGAATATGGCAGGTCAGGCTGTCTCAACGTGAGTGGGTAGCAAAGGTTGGACTATCATCAGAGGAAAACCAGATTTCAGTGGAAGGGTTTCTGAAGTAAAGCCAGGGTCTCTAAACAATTAATTTTGGCAGTAGAACCAGAAATATGCAGGGCATAAAGGAATGCATTCTGAGAGAAGGTGGCTCTGGGAAGAAAGTACCGCACTGGGCAGACATGCAAAGGAAAAGGAGGGGCTTTGCTCCTTTGTAAGAGATTGTGGGATTATGATGGAAATATATTCCTGTTTTAAAATGAAGTATTCTGTTACCTTTCAAAATATTTTAACTAGAGAGTATACCAGTAATTATTGTATCTGATTTGTTCTTGTTCTATAGCACTGCTACACTTAACTTTTAAAAAAGTCTTATCTAAAAACTCCTTTGCTGTGGTCTCCTTTGCTTTTCCCACTCTCAACTTTCCTACATGAAGACATTAGCCCTTTAACTGTTCTTCCTCCTCCAGAGTGCTCACTGCTAGATTGTTTCTGAGGCATATATTTGCTTTCTCACTTAACCAAAAATCTTAACTGGTTTCAGTGTATAGCAGCTTAGACTGAAGTCTATAAAAAACATTTGGCAGAAAGGGTTTGCCATAACTGACTACAGTGTGCCTTTTTGTCTTTATTTCTCACTCCTTTTCCTTCAATCCAGCCAAAATGTGTAAGTTGCCTTCCCCTTTTTTCCATCTGAAGTGACCTCCCTCATCTTTGTACATGCTCAAATTTTATCCATCCCTCAATACTACCTCTGAAGTACCTCTTCCTTAGCCATTCCCTATCTGTACCCATTGTTGGTAGCAGCTCCCCCTCCTCACAGTTCTTACAACACTGTGTTTTTATCTCTGTGGTATTATACTTTTGTGCCTGGGTTCAACCCAGCTTTACAGTTTACCAGCTGTGTGACTCTGAGCCAGTTTCTTCAGCTCTCTGGACCTAATTCCTCATCTATAAAATAGAAATAAAATGCTAGTTGTAACTTTTCATGATATTGTATTACATTTATATATGTGTATAATTTCTGTGGTTCAGTTACAAGTTTCTCATAAGTAGAAGATGGGTTTCTACTACTTGGGTTTGACTTATCCTTTCAGTTCATACCTCGTGTGTATGTAAGCACTGTTTGTTGAATAAATATATAATACTGCTTATAAGCTTTTTTAAAAGTGTGGTAAAATACACATAACATAAAATTTACCACTTAACCATGTTTAAGCGCATGGTTCAGTAGCATTCAGTATATTCACATTATTGTACAACTGTCACCACCTTCCATCTCCAGAACTTTTTTCAGCTTATACGCTTATTTTCTTAAATAAGCCTTGAAAATTATAAATTTCCCATTTTATGTTTTAGAAATAATGAAACTATTTTCCTTTATTACTTAGGGTAATAATTCTTGAAGATGAACTTGAAAAGCTTGTTTGTACTAAGGAGACACAAGAACTAGTGTCAGAAACTTATCAAATCCTGGACCAGAAATTAAGGCTGATTCAGCCCCATGTTCAAGCAAGCAACAATTGTTGGGAAGAGGCCATTTCTCAAGTGGACAAACTGCTACGAAGAAACACAGATAGAAAAGGTACCTATGAGAGACTTCTTGTGCAGATTCTACTCCAGTATGATTTCATTAGGTATATTTCTTGTTACTGTGATGAATCTGACTTGACAAAACTTCTTAGTTTATGAAAAAGTGGAACTTATATGTATAAATTGACACTGAATATAAAATCTGGTTCTAACTAATTTAACAAAAACCAATATGATTTGAAAGTTCACTGAATCATCTACCTAATTTTTAAAAACTTAAATGAAGGGATAGCTATTAATAGTACTATTCATTATTAGAACTTCTAGAATCTCTTTTCCAGTTAGGGTAATAATGAGTTTGACATTCACGGGCCAGATACTGAGTCTTGCTTTTAAGGTAAAATATTCACTTTTGTTATTCCAAAGTCATACACAAATGCTGGACAGGAGGCACTCAGTGTTTGTTTCCAGGAGTTGAAGCTGCGTTGAGTGCCATCATTTCATAGTAACACGGGAGTGCCTTGCACTGCTAGGTAAAGAGACAGTCTTGAAATTCTTCAAAAACCTGCTTTCATTTGACCCAGATTTCGTACTTTGTTTGACTAATCTCACTAATTTCATTGGAACTGTTTAACATATTAATTTTTAACTAGTGCTATAAACCAGTGCCATGTTTATCCCTTAGACTTTTATGATGAGGCTAATCAGATTTATGTATAGAAATTGTATTTTTGCCAAAGGTAATTAATGTTTTATCATTCTGTTAGTCATCATTTTGTTTACAGCTAAGTCAGTAATACTTTAATGTCTTAAACATGCTGAATAAGTCCTTAGATGGTAAATGTTTTAACTTTTTCAAAGGAAATGTTAACATACTAATTACTGATATATTACCAGTAGATTTCCTTTATATCTGAAATGTAAATAGTGAATAATTTTTTCTCCAAAGGATAAATTTGCCATGGATTTTTAATAGGTTCAAATATTTATGCATTTAAATTTTTGAAATGACCCAAGTCCATAGCTCTTGAGTACATTTTCTATTAATAGAAACACCATTGGTGTTAAAAGATGCATCCTGCTTCCCCTCCTTGGCTTACTCTGAGATGCTGAATCTTAATCACTCATTTAAACATGATTGTTAAAACCATCTCCAGATTATTGGGCAGGTGATAAGCTATTTCTTAATTATGCTCTGTATATGTCACTTTTGTTCATATATGATAATGATATGAATTAACTTAGAAGTAATTCACAAAGTTTTCTCACTAAGATGCATGTCATAGTGACCATTTTTTTGATCCTCACCCGAGGACATGTTTATTGATTGTAGAGAGAGGGAGAAACATCAATCAGCTGCCTCCTGTAATTGCCCTGACTGGGGATTGACCTCCCAACCTCCTGGTGTATGGGGACGACGCTCCAACCAACTGAGCAACCCAGCCAGGGCGAGCTATATCTTTTTTTTTTTTAAGTTATTTAAAAAATAACAGGAATATCGCAAGAATAGTTCAAAGTGCCCTTCATCCAGATGTCCTGGTTGTTCACACTGGCCTTATTCATCTATCTGTATATAAATTCCTTTGGTGATATTCTGAACCATTTGAGAGTAAGATATAGACATGTAATCTCATTACCTGTAAATACTTCCATTTATAGTTTTTTAAAACATGGACATTCCCCTACATGGCCACAGTAACCATCAAAATCAGTAAATTAACATGGATACAATATTGCTGTCTAATCCACCAACCCCATTCTAATTTCACTGATTAATCCAATAATACTTTTTAATGTCCAGATCCATATCCCACATGGCATTTAGTTTTCATGATCTTTTTTCTCCTTTATCCTTCCGTTCTTCTCTTCCTTTCTTCATAATAATTATTTTGTGAAAAATAATACTTTGAGGTTATATAAATATCCTTCACTTGTCAAAATTTTCCCCACTATTAAGCATATACTTACTAAATGACTCAGGTAGTATTATTCCTAGATATTTACCCAAGAGATATAAAAACTTAATGTTCACACAAAAACATATACACAAATGTTCATACTGGCTTTATTCATAATCACTAAAAACTAAAAGAAGCTTGTGCCCTTCCACTGGTGAATAGATAAATTGTTGTCTCATCTATATAATAGAATACTACTCAGCAGTAAAGAAATGAACTACTGATAGATCAGTAAGATGGAGGAATCTCTAATGCATTATGCTAATCAAAAAAGCCAGGCTTAAATCACCACATACTATTCCATTTGTATGACACTCTTAAGATAGTAAAATTTAATAGGAACAGAAAACATATTTATGGTTACTCACAGGTAGATATGGAGGGAGGAATATGGTATAAAGAGGCAGCATAAGTAAATGTTCTGAGGTGATGGAACTGCTGTGTCTTTTGGTTGTTCATTAAATATTCACTCATTTCTGTGTGGCCTGTTTCTTTTTAAGACAAACCTGATACAGCGTGTGAAAACCCACGCTGTACTGTGGTCCCGGTGATGCAACCTACTCTACACATTGCAGACAAAGATCCAGTCCCTGAGGAGCAGGTAAGGGTGAAAATTGCTTTTTTTCCTCTTAAAGAAGGGTTTCATGTACAAAGCTTACCTACCTCTGTTATGTGACATGGTTAACTGTTGAATAAGTGTTGAATTTTTGTTTCTAATGAGCTTCAACGTCACAATATAATACATTAAATTTCTATCAAATCATTATTAGTTCTCCATGCCTTGAATTTTAATCCATTGAACCTACCAATAAATTTTCTTGATATTCATACCTAATTGTCCATTTCTTAGACACTTACAAGTGACTAAGCACATTAAAAATTAGTGCCTTGGCAGAGGTGCCTCCTGCGGTGCCTGCAGTGAGTTTCCCCTGGTGTGAGTGGCGGCGCTGGCACGTGTGTGTGCGCGCGCAGAGGTCTTGTGTACTCGGCTTATCCATGTGACTGTGTCTGTGTTGCACCTGGCTTTCAAAAACAGTTTTTAATGAGTGCATCAGATATTGACAAAGATTTTTTTTGTTCATCCTAAGGAAAAGATGTTTTCCTTAATCCATTTTAATCCATTGAATCTACCAGGAAATTTTCTTGTTACTCATACCTAATCATCCACTTCTTAGACACTTAGAAGTGATTAAACACATAAAAATGAAGTTTTCCTTAGATCATATAGTCTATTCAGTATTCTTAATTGCAAAGGGAGACCAACCCTACTTAGTTTAACAAACAAGAAATTTTTTTTAAAAACATTAGATACCTGACAATATCTCAGAGGGCCAGGTAATCAGGCTTGAACCAGGCTGGGGTAAAAAGCTTAAATCTCTGAGAAGAGCTGTGCAAGTAGCAGCATCAGTGCTAAGTCACTGGGCACAGACATTGCCACTGGCTCCATCAGTGGTACCTTCAGAACCTCTGCCTCTGAAAACTTGATCTGCTCCCATTCTTACCGGAGTGGATTTCTCAAGGTGACTGCTTCTTTTATAACAATCTTCGGAATCAGATTTGATCCAGGTACATCCAATTAGAGCATCCCAAGTCATTTGCCTGAACCATAACTGCAAGGGAGGCTGGGGAAGCAGAGATCCTACCGTTTGCCTTAGTGATATGGAGAGCCATAGATGAGGTATTTCCTAATCCTAGGAATAGTGTTCAGACTTGCTGGAAAGTCAGAAAGCACCACAAATGTCTACCACAAGACCACTAACATACTGGACCACCTCCCCAAACCACCAGCCTTGCTAATTTTGATTGGTTTTGACAGAGCTAATCACTGTAATCTCATCTAGATCTGTAGAATGGTATCAGAGTAGGAAAATGATTGAAATAATTTAAAGTTTCTTATTTGCAACCCTTTTTAGTATCACTTAAGTTTTTTCAAGTTTTCCATTTATCTGTGTTTGCTGTTTCCATTTATCTGCTGTTTTCCAGCTGAATGACCTGTTTCTAAGAGTCTTCCTTTTTTAATCTTGGACATTAAACAGATGAATCCCGCTAGAAAATTCTGCTTGAAGTAAAGTACTTTTTCTTTTATTCATTTTCAGGAATTAGAAGCTTATGTAGATGATATCGATTTGGACAGCGATTTCAGAAAGGATGATTTTTATTATTTGTCTCAAGAAGATAGAGACAGACAGAAGCGTGAACATGAAGAATCCAAGAGGGTTCTCCAAGAATTAAAGTCTGTGCTGGGATTCAAAGCATCAGAGGCAGAAAGGCAGAAGTGGAAGCAACTTCTGTTTAGTGATCATGGTAAGCGTTGACTTCAGAGTAAAGGTTATTTCCCTTTTCTTTAACTATGAATCTTATTTTAGTTATAGAATTCTTAAGGCATAATAGAAAAATACAATAAAGATTAAATTAAAAAGTAGAATAGAATCTGGAAAAAAGAAATCTACAGCTGTAATTTAAGGGATCTATCAGTAAGTATAGTACTTCTAGACATAAAATCAACTTAATCAATTACAGAGTAGGTATACAATCAAATTTGGAATTTGATTTACACTTTTCATCAGTTTTTAAAAATTTTTTTGACTAAATTTGTTTTAGAATGGACAGTGAGTTGAATAAATTAGAGTGTTTTCAAATTTCATGAATTTGAGATTCTAAACTCTGTTCTCTTTACGTTGATAATTATAAATACCTCAGTAAAGCACAAAATAAATAACCGAGTTCATTATTGAAACAAATAAATTAAGACCTAGGCCACACCCTTAAGGTCACTCAGTGACGTGAGCACTGGAGTAGATGGGAGCAGAGGAGATGGTTCTGTGCACGCTGTCTCTGCACCTGGACTCGGACAAAGTTAGAGAACTGGTAACACCTAAGATTAGCCTTAAACTCGTATATGCTTCCCACCCTTCTTTAGTTCAACTTCTTGGGAGGCAGGGGAGGGAATGAGGGGAAGCTTAATAATTGACAACATTAAACTAGCTAATTTCTAGATGAAGAATTAATTCCTATGGATTTCTAAGAAGGTAGAGTGGGATTTCCATTTTAGAGTATGTAGATCAATTGCCTTCTTTTCCCTTTCTCTTTTTCACTCAAAAACCTTCTGGAAAGTTCCTCAGGGTTCTCTTTTTTCCCTTAGAAGCCATACCATTCTCATTCTCCCTTATCCAGATGTACATTTCTTGATTTTTATCCTGCTTCTCTCTTCCCATTGGCCTCTTTTATAGCCCAGGTCTTCATTAGATTATGCTCATGTATTATAATAGCCTTTTTAGCTGACTTCCATTTTAATACCATTTTCTTCTAAGCTAACCTTAGAGATAGTTTCCAAGATTCTAAGGTAGCTTCTATCCAGATATTTCTGAGACAGAATATTGATAATAGCTCTCTATTTTAAAAACAGTGATACCCCCTGTTTTATTGTTTTAAATCTTAACTTCTTTTCCTGGTCTTAAGCCTTTTATCATATTAGTCCTTCATATCCAGTTTCACAGTATTTCTAACATAGATATCTTCTTCTAGTTATATTTATCTGGTTAGACTGTGGTTCCACAAATTTGCTATTTTTATTCGTGAAAAACATTCATGCTGATCCCTTTACCAAAAATTTATCTTCTCCAAGTTGTCCACTCCTCCAGTCTCCCCTGTGAATCCCCCTCTGACGGCTCCAGCCCTGCCTCCTGACCGACCACCACAGGCCCTCCCAGCAGAGGGGCATTGTGGTGAAAGGAGAGCAAGTTCTGAGCAGCAAAGCATGGAGGAGATTAGGGTCTTCCTAGAAGCTGCAGTAAAAATATTCCTGTAACCTGCTTGTTTATATATTGGGCCTACATAAATCAGAGATTAAGAGTATTATGTTTTAGGCACTATTGTTTTCTTTCCATTTGATTATTTGTGTCTCTATAATTAGTCTCCTTAAATGAGAGTTTCATTCTCTACAGTTTTCATTCAGCAAATTATTCAACAACTAGTTCTTAATACACTTTATTGTTGTATGTACCTAGCACACAAATCAAGAGACAAAATTCCCTGTACTGCTGGGGGTTATGTTCTAGCACAGCGTCAACACACTTGCCAGTTGACCCATTACACGGATTATGTCTGCCCCCCATTTAATCAGGAATAATCAACAATAACCAGGAAAACCAATCAACTTCTAATAAAAGTTGCATTTTTTAAACCAGCAGATTTATAGATTAAAACTACACATGAAGATTGAAAATAGCATCTTATATATAAACTTGTACCCTTTTTTTAATTGTTTAGTATTTTCTTCATATGTCTTTAAAATTATCCTATTGACAATATGGACAAAGATAGAACACTGAGAGAAATGTGTTTCTTTTTCAGGTATGTGCTTTTGATAGTTTACATTTGAAAAGGCAATAATGCTGACTTAGTTTGTGAAAATAAAAGCTGCTATCATAAAATGCTTTTCCTGTGAAATCTTTCAGTACGTCTTCCAGAGTTGTGTTCATCTCTGCCTACAGGGGCAAAGTCCGAATGGAATTAGAGAGGGAGATTCTACACTGGAACCTGCCGTGACCAGTTTTTTTTCTGTTGTCGCTGCGTCTCTAGTGGAGTTACTGCAGCTTAGGGATCTGTTTCTTGAAAATGGACACGTTTTACAAAATTGGTTTTAAATAAATGCCAGATCTTCAAGACGCATTTTTTTTCTTCTGCCATGCTTCATAATATGTATGTTGTATTGTACTAACCCCTCACACTGGGAGGACAGCCTGCCTAGCAAGCAACCCACTGCCTACTAACATCAAGAGGGGCTAAATAAAACTTCATTTCCCTTGAAAGGACAACTTCTGCCGTATGGATATATATTATATTTATGTATTATGTTTTCTGCTGTAGTTGATCTTGAACAAAGATTTTATTTCATTATATATTTTACTGTGACATTACAAAATGTGTAGAAGTTATGACTTTACTTTCATAGGGTCTTGTTAAGTGGTTGGCAAGTAAGTTGAATTGTATGTTGCATTTGTTTTTCATGGTGTTTTAACTTATAAACATATATGTATAGAAAATATGATTATTATCTAGATTATTTAGGCTTTTTATCTGACATATTTTCAGTGAAAGCCATGCTGCTTATTTGTTAATGCAGTGGTCTTCAAAATTTAGTATGCATCAGAGCAAAGCAGAAGGCTTGTAAAACACAGCTGGAAGTCCCATGGAAATGGGACATTTTCCAGTTCAGTAGGTCTGGGGTGGGGCCTGCAAATTTGCATTTCTACCAAATTCCTAGGTGATGCTTACTGATGCTGTTTGGTTTGGAAACCACACTTTGAGAACCACTGCCTTAATATTTTGAATAAGAAAGTACCTGAGGTGTTTTAATCTTCATCAAAACCCCATCTCATTTTATTTCTTAAACATTTTATCTCTTATAACATTCTCTGTATTTATAAATTTATATTGATTTTACTAGAAACTTTTATTTAGCCTTTATTTATTCTTTATAAGAAAAAAACCTACTGGAAGTTTAAATTAAAGTTTAAATTATTATTGGGTCCTTAGTTATTATTTTTCTTTCTTTCTTTTTGCTTTTTTTCCCCTTTAAAGCTGTGTTGAAACCCTTGTCTCCTGTAGACCCTGTGGAACCCATAAGTAATTCAGAACCACCAATGGATTCAGATATGGGGGAAGTTGGTAAAAATGATAATGAAGAAGGAAATAGTAAACCCTCCATAACTGACAATGAAATATGTAGTAGGACTGAGTATTTATGTGAAAACTCTCTAGACAGTAAAAATAAAGGCAATTCTACAAATGAAGGCTTCCTGCAAGGAGCTGAAGAAAGAGCGTGTTACCAATGGGAAAGTGAAGATGACTCCCAGCAGGGAGGTGTTGGTGACCTCACCCATTCCCATCCAGCTCCCAGGGACTCATTCCAGCCCTCCATTAAGCAGAGGCTGGCGCGGCTGCAGCTGTCACCAGACTTTACCTTCACTGCTGGCCTCGCTGCCGAAGTGGCTGCTCGATCTCTCTCCTTTACCACCATGCAGGAACAGACTTTTGGTGATGAGGAGGAAGAACACCTACCACGAGAAAATAAAAATGAGGTAGAAGAAAAGTAAGAACCAAGATTTACATGAAGGATTTTAAATTGTTCCTTTTGTGAAAGTGTTTTTTAGCTTCAAGACTAGATATTCCACTGGAAAGGGAAAATGAGTGTAAGTTTACTATATTTAAAGCTAAGATGTGAATTTACAGGAAGAACCCTGGTTTGAACAACTGATCTGAAAATAGTAGTTACCTGTATGGCAGATCTTTTAGGAAAACGAGAGAAAGGTAAGGGCTCTTTTGAATAAACCGCTGTTTTATTCACAGCACAACTGATCGGCCTTGGAAATTCTTGAAGTACTTTCATAACAATGAATTTATCCTTTCTTGCCAGAATTTGCTACCATAAAATGACTGGAATAGTTCTGTTGCAAGAATATTAACATTTAGTGTGACTCCTTTCTACAGTTTTCTCGCAGTTAATAACTGCAGCTATTATGTTAATAACAAGTTGTTTGTATTTTATTTTTGTTTATACCAAGTCTTAAAGATACAGGTTCTAAATAAAAAAAAGTTTTCATGCAATTGACGTGTACTGGGATTTGGAACTAAAAATCAATTCTAAAGTACTTGGGTTATGACATGTTTCTTACATTACCCTGTTCATGTGTATTCAGTAGTTAATTTTAAGATTTCCTAATGATATTTTGAACAAAAATAATGTACCATTTTAAGAATTACCTTTTTAAATTATTGTGTGTTTATCTTTTTCTGTTTTGTTGCAACTAGAAGAGCTTGTGTCAAGGTGGGATCCCTGTGGTCCATCTAAGGCCTCATCCCCAACTTTGCAGAAAGTTCTGTCAGTTTGTCTAGAGATAATGGGTGTCATTAACATAAACAGGCCACCAGGCTGCTGAGTTTTTATTTTAGGCTGTCCCCTCTCCACCTGAGTAAGATTCTGAAAATATCCTATCACCTTCCTGGAAAGCATCCTTGTCTCCTTAATACTTCTTCATTCACAAGCTACCTCTTAAAAGAGATTGCTTTCCAAATTGTCCAGTCTCCTCTGTTTTGTTTTGTGTCATGATTGCATTTTTCAAAGAGTGATATTTTCAGGAGGATATTGTTTTTTGAAACCCGTAGCTCCCATGTACTGATATAGTTTATAGACATTATTTGGGAGAAATGTAGGGATAACTCAATTCACGAGGCTGCCCTAGAAAGAAAATTATGTGATCTGGATTGCTTTAGAATTAAGAAACATATTCAAACTCCTGCAACAAAGCACTTCAACTGTGTAAATTTTCATGAAGTGGAGGGTTTTCCTTTTAAATTATCTAAGGGAATTTATTTTTTATGCTGAAGAAAAACTTGTTTCTGCCTTATATGAACAGTAGAGATCCTTTGTATTATAAGTGATTCTGCCAGTTGCCAAAAATTCTGTGAGTTTTCCATAACTAAGTTCTTAGAAACAATTCCTAAGAGTGGGTCTAGTTTACAACTTAGAAATAATAAAACCATTTAGAGTTTACTTTCTTTTTTAAATTATTTAGTTTGCCAGCTCTTTTTTCCCTTGGATTTAGAAGAAGTAATTAAGAGAAAACTTGTTAATCTTTCTCTTAATCTATAACCTTACACAGGAAGAATTTGATTTTAGTAATATTTAATGTCGTTATATTTTATTTTTTGTTACACCAATTTGGGAAAAATAGCTCATAATATTTTATCAATTTCATTCAGTGATCTCTAAAGTTATACTTAATTTTGAAAGATTTATTTTAATCAAGAATTTCTAATCTTCCAGTCTGATCTCTTTTATTCACTAGTTGTTACTTAGTTCTATGAAAATTCTAGTTGCTGAAATCATTATATAATGATCTTAGAACTTTGAATGTTTTTTTGGTGTTAGTAGTTTTCAGATTTTCTTATCTTTTAAAATATTTCCAACATAAAATATCTTTCCTGTGAAAATTCCTAATTTTCTTTCATAGTAGTCTGAAATCAGTGTTCTGTTTTTTCATGGGGGGGCTATATTAAAATAAATTGGAGGTCTTATTTTTAAAATGTAGATGTAGGGGCCATCCTCCCAGTAATTCTTAGTCATTCATTTTGGAATAAGGTCTTGGTGATGTTATGTCCAGGAAAATCTAAGAACCTCTGTGTTGGACTTTGCGCTTCTTGCCATGAATACCTTAAGAAATAAAATGGGCCAATGTAATTTAAGTGGATATTCTTATTTGTTACTTTTCTAAGAATATTTCACTTTATCTTATCAGACTTTTGACTAATTTTAATGGCTGCCATTCCACATCCAAAAGAAACCCTCTAGGGAAAATATTTTGTGGGAAAAATTTGTAATTGTGCTTTCCAAATTTTACAGCAGTATTTTGACAGGATAATTCTTGTTAGGAGTAATATCCTGACAGCTTCTAATATGAACTTTTCCACTGTTTTAAACCTAGTACTTAATGTAAGAATGCATGAATAAAGCTATTTAGATAAGTCTTGAAGACAGTTTCTTGTCTATAGTTAGGAAAGTCATGGCAATAAATAATCTGGTAACAGTTATATCTTAAGTTATCTTTTTTCAGCTCTCATTAAAACTACATATCTGGCCTGTCTAGTGCCAGACTCTTGCTGGTCTTTGATCTGTGGTCCTCTGCTTATTTTCACAAGTTGTCTCTATTATCTGACTTAAGTCCTCGTTAAATCTAATTGTACTTAGAGCATCTGAATATATTGCATTAGGAAAAGATACATTGACTCATTTGATTTATGAAGTTACTGGAGACAAGCAAATCAAGAGGAACAGATTTAAGGCAGCGCAGTAAGGAAATTTAAGAATATTGGCTTGAGGATTTAATGCAGAAGGATAAGCCTAAATTTAAATCACAGATCCATCATTTAAAAGCTATGGGTGCAGCTGACTTAGTAACATCATAAGAAATTTTTCCAGCAAAACCCATATCCTCCAGATTACTTAATGATGTTTGTAATTTCTGACTTCTCAGAAATAGTTAAAAATAAAAGCTTTGAGACTAAGAAACAAGATCTGGTTATAAAAATGTTAGTAAAATAGGTCAAAAATTTAAAACTCAATTTTCTTAAAAAGTACTAATATTCTGATTCACGTAGTAAAAGTGTTACAGCTTTTATTGTTAAAGCATAAAAAGAGTCAAGTTCTGATACATTTCACAGAATTATAAATCAATAGAGTGTTAGTCAGAAGGGATCCTAGAAGACATTTCACTCTGGTGACTTATACACCATCAGTAATGTAAAATATGAAATATTTTGATAAATTATTAGAAATCATGTGGGAAGAAAAGTTCAATTGATTTGGTTTAGTCATAGCATACAGTTTCTATACCTAAACAAAATAAGGAAACAAGAACTAAATGCCATAAGACTTGGTAGAGCTCAGCCAACTCATTATTTGAACTAAAGTAGGTATCACGCAGTGAACGACAACCAGACAAAGCATAATAAAGGTTGATTTGTTTTCCCAGTTATATTTGTAAGAACATACCTGTGCAACTCACTTTATTTTAAAAAATGAAGTGACGAATACTTTAGAGGAGAAACTATGGGGAAATGCCCTAAGTATAGTAACAGTTGATTTATATGTAATCATTGAGGGATGACTAACTTGTATAAGTTAATCTTTCAGGTAACTGAGACAAATCCATTTTATCATTAAATATTTTTGACAGTCTAGTAGGAAATTTTCTAAAATATACTTTCTACTTCACTTTTTCTAGAATATTTAGGATATAATTTTAAGAGTTTTTTTGTTGTCTTTAATAATATCAATTCCTATCATGGGGTGATAATCAGAAATTCACCCTTCAGGGCTCCTGACATCTATAATGCCCCTTTACTACATGATTCTGCATTGCTGTGCTTTCTGAGTTATGTCTGTTTTTCACAGTTTCTCTGTCTTTCCTTATAATCAGCTGTCACTTTTTGCTCTGTCTTGTGTGCCTGCCTCCTGCACTAGGCCTCTAATTTGCTGCTTCTAATCCGCTGTGGACTGAGAAACCAGATTGCCAAGCTTGCTAGAATTGTGTCTAAAATAAGAGTAAGTAGACTGAAAGAAGGCTAAGGGGCTTTTCTGTCCATAAAGTGCATGGACTTTGTGGAACTTGTCTGGCTGTTTAGCATACTTTTGTTTTCCTCTTAGTTCTTTACTAAGAACTTGCTAAAGAACATTTGGTTATATATGTGATTGCCATACATTTGAAGTATTAATTCAATTTCTATATATTGGTGTTTCTAGGACTCTCCATTAATGAATTCTGCTATAGAAGAAAATTTGACTGTCATCTTTCTGTGAATCATTGTGTATAGTTTAGGGAAATGTTAAAATAAACATTTTGTTCTTAATTGTTCCTAGTATAGTATACAGACTTGAAACTTACAGCACTGTAAATGTGTTTTCAACTCTGTTCACCAAGATTTATATTCTAGAACTATTGGTTTGAGACTAAACATGCATGGCTAATTTAGTAAAAACTGAAACTGAATTTTGAGAGAATGAGTCATTCTAGATATCCCAGTTTTCTATGGAGCTTAAAGCATTGAAATTTTTTGGAATAAGTTTTGAGGGAAATCTTTTAAAAACTTAATATACCTTGCTGTCTTCTTAAATGATATATGAAATATATTTTAATCTTTTTGATGTCAAATGGTCATTATTAATAGTTATTACTTATAATGTGATAGACTAGGTATTGAGAGCTGTATGTCCTTTACTAAATGACTCCATTCTGCTATGCTTTTTTTGTTTACTTGTCTTTGCTTTTTAATAGTTCTAATTCCTCCAGTTTATGTCACTGCTTGATTAAGTGTGCCTGTAGCAATAGCCTTTCTCTGTCCTCACAACACTCCTCCTAGTCTGCTTTGGTCTTGAAAATAAGGTGACTGAGACTGCTAGAATAATGTATAAAGTAAGAGTACATTGACTCAGTAAGGACAAAAAAACCGGATTATACTTAAGCACATGGATTTTGTGACATCTATTACTTTAGTAGACATTTCATTGCTATCTTAAAAATAAATGAAGTTACTAGATTAGATACCTGGTCTCAAAATAGAAGAGCTTTCATTGTACAAAAGGAACCATTTTGTTTTTATATGTTACCTTCTTTGTATTTCTATCCTCTAATTATTTTGGTTCCTATTAAAGCCAAAAAAAAAAATTAGTCCGCTGAAATTAGCATTTTCTACAGTACTTCCTCTTAAATTGGATATCACGTGCTACTAAGAATTTTTTTGGCAAGGCCATTTTTTATTGTTTTGTTTTTGTTTTTAGAGAAGTATATCTTCATTTCCAAAACATGAAGTGGATTGAGCCCTGGAAAATAAGAAAACAATATCTTAATTTTCATTCAGTTAATTGTATGGTAAAATCTTGCCAAAAGTTATCAGTGTTAGATATAATGATATGGATAGATAATTTGGATTACCAAATTCCTGTTGTCATTCTATATTTTGCATGTTTAAATTATCATTTCATATGTTAAGTAATCAAGCATGATGATTTTTCTCTTACATGAAAAATAAACATGAAATTTGCATGTTACAATGTTCGTAAGTAAAATTCAAATATGTCTAGAAGGGGATATTCTAGCATTTAACAACTTAGTTTTACCAACAGGCCAATTGTGTTTTAGTAATCGTGTTAACATCAATACTTATTTTATGGGCATGCCTCAGAGTCAGCTTTCCATTATTCATGTTACTGGACAGGAATTATGATACAATATTCATTTTTAAAAAGACTGCCACTACAGAAGTGAGAGTCATAATGCCAAACTCAGGTTGCTGGTATGAGGAGAAAAATTCTCTGTGAGTGTAGTTGTGGGATAATAGTGATTGAACTCATTGTAATTGCTGTAAACCAAAACAAGAATGAATCCAGGATTCACATATTCAGAAAATAAGGATCAGGAGTTGATTCTATGGATATCCTAAAATGTGTGATACATTTAAATGCATATCGTATTTTAATGCTGTATTTAATGCTATATTTTAATATATTTTAACTGTCAGCAATTAAATTAGGGTTTTTTTTTTTTCATTCCCATTTACTGAATTTCATTTGGCACACACCAAGCATCTTATTGCAATAGGACAGTATTTAAGTTGTGTGTACTCCTAACTACACTTTAAAAGCAGGTGTAGTCTATGAAATGTCATTGTAGAAATAGATATTTCCTCTCATATTTGTATCTTAACAGTTTCTCAGAATAAGGGATAATATTACTATTTTGGACTTGAGATTTTTCACTTTTGTAGGATTTTCTAAAGGTTGGCTACCTAAAATTAGTTTATTTTATCATTGAACATTTTTTTCTAAAACTAAAACATGTCTTCTATAGGCTGTTCTTTTATAATATCCTAAGAAATTACACACTCCTTTTCCCTCCCAAGTAAGTTCTTAAATTAACTCCATTTCTAAATCAGAGTATTTTCTGCACTTTTACTACACCAGCCTGTAGTACCTTCTGTTCAATACTATGACTTAAATAATGCTTAACTCAGGCACAGTACCAGCATCTGGCAACATACAGAAAACTCCAGAAATGTTACACCTATTCCTTAAAGATTGCCGTATGGCCCTCGTACAGCCCTGGAGGTCCATATAAGTGAAAAGCCCAGAAGTCTGCCTGAGCTGAAAGCACTCCCAAGGAGTTTGGTTTTGTTTGGGTTTGTTCTAGGTATGGTCCCAGGGATCCCAGATCAAACCAGGCCCCTGGGCCTATCCTAGAACCAACCTAAACTCGCGCATCATTCCTGGACCGTCAAGAGTGTGAAGACTGAAGATTACCTGAGGCTTACTAGACATCCTATGTTCACCAAGACTCACTTTTGTGTGTGTGTGTGTGCGCCTACATTTTAGCAAGAATTGTTTGGTTAATCCTTCTAAAATTAAAGAGATAACAATGCATAACAAGATAAAGCCTTGCCAGACATTGACATAGTAACCTATCCTAACAGAAACGTGATAGGTAATATGGTTATTATTAACTGCCAGTGAAGAGACCTGTGCTTGTAACTTTTATTATTGGATCTTTATTTTTAGGTTAAAGAACTTAGCCACCAAAAAAAACTCTCCCCCAAGTTAATGATTTCTAGTTTTGTTTTTCTTTAAGACTTTCTACTCAATATTACACCAGTCTTTTTAAGTTATCATTCCTAGTTTCTGAAATGCATTGGTCTTTGCCTTCTGGCTCCAATGCTAAGTAATTATAAACTCTGTTTTTTTGGAGACTCATTTTCTTTTACTCTGTTACTGAATCTACCACATTGCTCTGAGCTTGCTTTCTGAGGTTCAGATCTGGGGAGAACATTAGCATCATTTACCGACACCCCATTCCTTACTGGGTTCATTGTAGACTACATTTTAGAATCTGCTGTGGTTGAAAACAAGCTAGGATGATAGAGTGCAAATGGGCTAATACCTCACATTTTGCAAAAGTGTTTTGTAAAATAAGATTTTTAGTAAGTTTCTTGATTTTCATTCCCAGCTGCTCGCTCTGGATTTTTAAAATATTCTGACCTTGTTGATTCATTGCGTGGTCTTATGTCGAAACTGTGACATTGCTATAGCCACCTACAAATTTTTGTTTGATTTGGAGGACCGGAGTGCTGAACAGGATTGAAAAGGTCCCAAATCCAAAGGTATTATGATGCAAATTGCCAATGTATATTTTCAGTGATACTGGCATTTCAGTAGATTTAGACCCTTGTTTGAAATGCTTGCACACTAATCAGGGAAGAAGCCAAAAACTGTGCTATTCCTCCAAGCCTTGTCACACCAGGAAAATTGGGTCAGTGGGTTATCCTTTAAAATAGGACTGAGCTCATTCTGAGCAACTCACCCCTACAATTAGTTCTGTACTACATTCACTACAGAGATGCTTCATCCCATGAATTCTATCATTTTTACCTGTTAAATCTTACATATATTCACTCTTCTCTCTTATTGTTTTCCTGTTTGCATAAATCAAAACACTATACGTGTTACTATGTGTATATTTTTGATAAAACAGTAGACTGGATCTAATCATCTTTGGATTTTGATTCCCTTTAAAGCCAAGTGATTTAAATGGCTTTATTGTCTTATAAATTCACTCTTAATTTATGCTTCAATACTTCTCGTTCATTTTTCTCCAACGAACTATATAGAATTACATAGATACAAGCCTTATGTACCAGTTCTTTCAGGATTTATGACATTTTGTATTCACCCAAATGTGAAAATATTCTCACACCAATAATCTTGTATCAATGCACTAATCTGTGTGCATAGTTCACTGTGTTTCCCGACATTGCCAGAAATGCCGGAACCCACCCCATGTTTCTGTACACTAAGTGTCCTCAGTGTGGTGGGGGAGAGGGCTCTGCGCTCTCCTTTAACATTGTTAAATGTAACACGTAATAGGAATTTGTGAGCTGTTTTATAGAGTTCAGGCTTGTTTACATAGTAAGTTTCTAAAGTCTGCCTTCAATTCAGATACTTTTGGAGTGTAAAGCTGTATTTTTTAAATATCATTTGAGAATATTCTTTCAGAGATATTTTAACTTTTACTTTTTGACTACTTATGTCTTGTATAGAAGTACATTACTTACCCTACCTGATGACTTGAGATTATAACTTCTTTTTTAACACAGCACTTTCTTTGATAGCTTTGTGTGTTTTACTATATGGAATTTTTGTCAACTGTTACAAAGGATTTTATAAGAATATGATATGTCTGTAATATTGTTGTTCCTCCTGAGCTTAAGAAGTCTCTAATAAAATCTGTACTTCTTTGTGTCTTTTTTGTGTGTACCTTTTTTTTATTCTGGTGTTTGCAACATGGATTAGCCAAAGATAGACTTCTTTTTCTCTTTTGTCCCTATTTTTCTATCACTGTGTTTTTCAGAATTTGTTAATATATCCACAGAAGACAGCAGTTGCCCAAGAAAGCCTTGGATTCATTAGTATAAGCAATTAGTTCTTTATTGGTCATTTATGTGCCCCCTTTGATAACATATCATAGTGAAAACAACAGATTAAATTTAAAAGTTCCATTTTCACCATTCAGAGTGACCATCAGCCATTGGGTACAATCTCATCATGTTATATTTGTTGACTTATACGACTCTCCCGCTGCCCCTGCCTGACAGAAAAGGCAAACTGGATTAAGAAGGAAGTTAGCATCCAGTCGATCATCCTTTGTGCTGTGTAATTGAATGAGTTACTGGTTTGAATCTTTCTGAGCTTAGCTTGGGAACATCTGGTTAAAGAGAAAGGGGCCTTCCTTGAACTGAACTCTTAAATAAATAAGCTACCTCTTTCTAGAAAAGTTTTGAGGCAAGGAATAAATACTTATAAATGCAAAAGTAAATTTGAGACAGAATAAATACTTATAAAGGCAAAAATAAATCCCTGACAATCAGCCGTTGTCTGGGCTTTGCCAGTTAAAAGTGTGAGAGGGAACAATGTGCACAGTTACTCTACCGGATTCTGAAGTCACTGGGCAGGAAATACCCCATGTGGTAATCACTCCTCGTCTTCACGATTTGCTCTTGAAGGTCTTTAGCAGATGTGCTATAACCATTGAAAATAAAGTTGGCAAATAGTAATTTTCCCTGGATGTACATCTGTAAAATGTAAAGAACATTTTTACAATCTGAGCATATGAAAATTAGTGCTGTTTACTTGAAAGGAGATCTTGTATCCCTATGAGAAAATGTTTATATGCAAAATAATACTAGGCATCAAACATATTCCTTAATTCTGACTTACATATTAGGCTACACTTCCACCACTAAATTTTCAGATTCTCTGTTTCTTAAAGAGAAACTCTACTATGTAAAGCCAAGTGTTTCAGTTCTGGGTGCAAGAGACCCTGTTTCTAGGCTCAGGTGTGTAGCTTGAAAAATATTAAACATTTAGAGATTAGAAAGGATAAGAAGAGGTAGCAGGGGAAGGAGATGGTAGTTTTTTTAAAAAGTATAGCTGGTCCCAGCATAGAACTTGACCTGCTGAGAACTAAAGTATACCTTGTGTCGTAAGGCAATCTGATCCAAGTACTTAAACGGGGTATAAGAATTCTAAAGGAACATGATTACGTGTTATTCCTTTCCCTCTAAATAACAGGCATAATCTTTCCATCATGAAGAGATGTCCTATTACAAGGTTTCCTCTGTGAGAATGGAATTTTCTTGTTTATGTTCATTTCAGCAACAACAAAAAAAACTTATCTCCTGTTTCTTATCTGGGACAACCCCACGGCTGACGGAAAAGAGTTCTCTGTGGTTCCTTTCTAGGAGATGCTTTGTTCTTTAGCAGTCATGACTATTAGTCATAAAGACACTTCTCTCGCCTGAACTTAGAAGATTAAGCTATGATACATGGGTAATGAGAGCCAACCTCAAGGTTACTTTACAAGTATGTGATACATGTGAATATTTTATAAGACCTGAAGAATATCACTGGTAATCTCTTAAGCAGTGACACAATGGTGACTTTTAGGCACTTTTATTTTTCAACACAACAAACATGAAATATTTGTATAATAGGAAAAGAAGTGTAGTTTATAAGTCAAGAATGTGTGCAGTTTCATTGTTCTATGGGCACAGTTTCATTGTTTCATTTGGGGTTTATGTTCATGCATAAGGAAGCTCCATCTGTGTGTATGCCAGCCATCGCCTCTTAGGCTAAACCTAGGGTCTAGAGAAGAGGGGACAAGGCTGCAGTATTTCATTCTTGCAGAAATAAGTTGGTCAAATACAGAAGAATGTTAGACTGAGAAAACCTTAAGTTTGTGTATTTCCAGAGGCCAAGGTATGACCAGACCCAATACCACAATTAAATTTTTTTCTTACTGGAACCATGTGGAGTTTGAATTCAAGTGAACGTCCAAACCTGGAATTTTCTAATCTAGAGGTTCTCTGCATTTTATCAACTAAGGATAAAATGCTGTTATTTTCCCCGTGGTTCCTATGTTTTGATCTATCTATCACGTAATATATATTCATTAAAATTCTATAAGTTGCCCTGGCTGGTGTGGCTCACTGATTGAGTGCCAGCCTTTGAACCGAAGGGTCACTGGTTCGATTCCCAGTCAGAGCACATGTCTGGGTTACAGGCAAGGTCCCCGGTAGGGGCACGCAAGAGGCAATCACGCATTGATGTTTCTCTCCCTCTCTCCCACCCTCCCCCTCTGTCTAAAAAGAAATAAAAATCTTTTTTAAAAAGTTCTGTAAGTTACACCCCCTTTAAAAAAAAAAAAAAAAAAAAAAAAAAAACCTAAGAAAAGCGATCCTGGCCATTCAGCTTGAGTGTGTGCTTCATGCCAGGCACTGTTCTTGGTGCTGATTACAAAACAGCTTCCGTCTTCACTGAATGCTAGAGGGGAGAACCAAACAACTTCCTATGTTCGGGTAGGTCAGGAGGTGGTAAATGCAATACAGGAAATAAAGGCAAGTGAAAGGGATATAGAGGATGCAGAATACTTTTCTGTACGTATTAGACAGTCAGGTATGAAGGCAGTGAGGGAGCCAGCACCCCACGTAGAAGAACACTGCAGAAGCAGGGGCAGAAGCAGAGTGTGGCTGAAGCCCCATGAGAAGGGCTGGCCAGTCGAGGAGGGCCTAGTGATGAATTTGTAATGAATATGGCTTTTACTTGGCGGTAGGGAGCCATTGCAGGGTTTTAAGCAATGAAGTAAAATGACTTAGATTTTTAAAGTGTTATAAAGTTTGAAAAAGTTATTTGACTTCAAATTAGGTAGGGTTGTTTTTCTATGCATTTTGTCAGTTTTACTTTCCTGTTTAAGTCACCAAATACAAGGACACAGGTTCACACACACATGAATCCTGTGTATCACTTCAAGCAGCGTAATAATCCCCTCAGTCTGCACTAGTTTAGGCACAGATTCCTCTAAGAAGCCAATTGATTAGATGGGCAGGTAGCTCCTCTGTGCATTGTTCATTCATATATTAAAACTTAATTTCATTTCTTTAAACATTCTCCCCCATGCCACTGTCCTCAATGTATTTCTTATTACTCATGCAGTTGGTGTGCAGATTTTTTGCAAAAGCACTTTGTAAACTGGAAAGATACTCTTTTTTTTTTTTTCCTAGTTGTGGAATCCAATCTGTCCGGCTTTATCTGGTTGGCTGTGGTGAGAGGTTCAATATTTAAACCACACCAGTTATACCATTGTTCCAGGAATTAAATTGAGTGGAGTTGAAAGACTTTTCCAAACAACTCAAACCAAACAGATGCTGATTCGCTCTCTCAAATGAAATATATTACCCCTGTGGTGACCAAATATTGACCTAATGACTAAATAAAAGAGAAAGGTTCTGACTTCTTAAAAGAATATTTCTTAAGGACTCCTCTAAAGCACTTACTACTTAACCTTAATGAAATGCCCCAGGACACTTTCAGACAAAAACTCAGTGGAGACTAGAAAGGGGATATGTGTTAGGAGATTAAGTAAAGATCTCCAAACTACTCTCTTCCCAGGAATCTTGAAGTCTCTTTTACAGAAAAACAAAGAGAAGACCATTTTTTACCCTGCCTAGCTAGCCACTGTATGCCAACGCTGCCAATGGAACTTCTTGTACCCATTTTGGACTACAAGTCAGGAAACCTGGGTTCAAATCTCAACTCCTTTTAGTCGTGTGATCTTCCTGAAGCCTCAGGAAGTGTATAATGTATGAGGATATTTTCACATATTATACATTTCCTTGTATAATACGTGAAAGGAAAACAGCCACATACCTTCAGAGGATTGTTGCCGGGATTTAGGGAAATAGTTATATGAAAAGGTATGATTCTCAGAAGATACTCTTTTTCTTTTGGGTCTGCAGTACTTATCTTTTTGTTGGGGAATTCCTGCCTTGTGGAAAAGCCTGGGGCTTGTTAAAGGCTGGGCTGATAAGTGAAAGGGACAAAGCAAAGTAAAAACTGGGTTTGACATTTCTGTTGGAAAGACACACATTTATTCACTCAGTCCAAACAATACAGGACGGGGCAAAAAGGAGGTTTACAGTGGTGAGTGCATGATTATCCTTGTATTATTATTACTCGTTAATTATTGTGTTGCTTTCCATACAAACAACTGTAAACCTACTTTTGTCCCACCCTGCAACAGACAAAGTCCCTGCCCTAGTGAGGGGATCAGATAATAAAGCAGAGGATGGATAAGATGTCATGTAGTGGTCAGTGCTATGAACCCAATAAAGTAGGGCAAGCCATGGAGTGTGAAAAGTGCGCTTTCAGATAGAACAAAAAGGGAAGGCCACTGAGGGGTGACCTCTGTCTAGGTGAGACAATAAACTGCGACTGCCTGGAGAACCACCAGCAAAGCGAGCACCATGGGCAAAGGCTCTGAGGGGGAACAGCAAGGAGGCCGGAGTGGTGAGAGCCCATGGGCAACAGAAGCAAAGGAGCTGGAGGCCTGGTTACAGAAGTCTTGTGGTCCACAGAAGGGAGCTGGGGTTTTATTTCAAGTGTGATGAGCCCCTATTAGAGGGTTCTGAGCAGGGCAGAGCTGTAACCTGAGTTGGGTTTTATAAAGATTGCTGCGCTGCAGTAGAGGGCCCAGGGGCAGAAGCAGAGAGATCAGTGAAGGGAGGGTGATGCCTGGCGGGAAGAAAATGGGCAAATAGTCAGAATCTGGATTTATTAAGAAGGTGGAGGCTTTGGGATTGGCTGGATGGATGGATCCAGATGGATTGTAAGTTGGGTATGAAAAAAAAAGAAGTCAAGATTTATTCCTATATTTTTAGTCAAAGTGGGTGAAGGCCACTTGCTGAAATGAGAAAGACATGGATGGGGAGGAGCAGGTTTTAGGAGACAATAAGTTCAGTCAAATGTCTATTTACTAGGCATCTGAGCGAGAGATTGGGCTGGAGATAGAGGGACCTGGAGCTCAGGACAAGCACTGCACATAGGGACACTACTGTGGGAGTCATCAGCATGTTGAGGGGTTTTAAGGCCACAGGACTGGGTGAGAGCACCTAGAGCAAGTGTAGGTGAAAAAGAAAGCAGATCTGAGATGAGCTCCTCTTCTCTCTTCCTAGAGGTCAAGTACCATGACCCACTCTTAACTAATCCCTTGGTTACCTATAAAAATCACTCCAGGGTCTATTAAAAAACTAGATACTTAGGGTCCACCCAGATCTACTGAATAAGAATCTCCAGGGCTGAGGCTTATAGTTTGTAGAGCTCCATAGGTGGACAATCAGGTCTAAGGACTATTGGCTTAGGAAAAGGTAAGGTGAAGAGGGAGAGAAAGGCTGTGCTTCAGGTAGTGCCAAACACAATGGACCAGGGGCTCCACATAGAATCCGTTACCTTTTCTACACACACACACACACACACACACACACACACACACACACACACACAACATCCCCACCCACCACCATCACTAGTCAAAGTCTTAAACACTGAGTTCCATACCCATGTGTTAGTGTAACTCCCATTCCTCAAAATACTAATGATAACTTGTACAATATTTTTTGGTTTATTGATAGTTTTTTATACATTTTCTCCTTGAAAATACATTCTCATTTGAATACACATTTTCAGTAGAAGACACATTCTCACATCAGCCTCGTGAGCATCAAACAGGTGAAAAATGAAATCCAGCCATTAAATCCAGGTCCTAATCCTCATAATACCCCAACAGTGCTGATTTTCTCCCCAGTTTACAGATGAGGAAACTGAGGCAAGCCACAAAAAGAAGAGCTGGGACTCAAAGTCAACTTTCTGACCTCAAAGCTTATGATCTCATTTCATCAAATATAAAAAACTGATCACTACACTGCTTCATTTCTTTAAAAAATGGCTACTCAACTAGGCTAGCTTTTAAAGCACAGGACCATACAGTTTTCCCAGAAAGGATAAGAAACATCAGTCTCAACTAGATTTTCATACTTCCTTGGTAGGCACTGGCTTTCCACCCAGAGTCTTTCAAAAGAAAAGTTTTTTTTCTTAGGGAGGTAGGTAGAAGCTGTGTAAGCTATTCAAATATGCCTCTAAAATCAGAACCTGGAAATGGGACAACAGTGTGATTGGTTGCCCCCACCTCCAAATACCAGGAGCCACTTGGGTCTGTGGGTCTAAGACCACGGTGAGAAGTCCGGACTGGTGATGGAGAGTTGTGTGTCGCTAGTATACAGGGGTAGTTGCTCAGTCTGTGGGAAAGAGTGAGTGTGTGGAGAGTTCACAGAGGACTCGAGGTTCCAGGAGGGGCTTCCACCGGAGACATATTCTGTGGATACTTTCCACAGAAAGTACTGTGACTCCTTCACAATCTAGGTCAAAAGAATTACTTTTCCTATTTGCAGTTTATCCTTCCCCTTTCTGATTTTTAGTGAGGAAGAAAACTTCTAAGTCCCATGTTCTCTAATTCAACACTGGCTACAAATTATTGTTGAAGCAAGCCACAGGAAGGGATTGGGACTGTGACAGACCATTAAAATCATTTGCACCTCCTGTTCATAAGCAGAAGCCCAGATGATATGTTATTTGGAACACTGGATCTGTAGAATGTAAAGAGTTATACTAAAAAGCAGTTCTTCGGCTAAATGATAGGGAACTTGAACAAAATTAATTTGAACAAAATTAAACATCTTTTGAAAGAAAAATGCTTATAAATATTTACATATAAGCTACCATAAAGTTTATACTTATTCTGTAGCTTGTTATTATGAAGTTGGGTTTCTCAGGCTGTTTGTTACAAACGGCAAAGAGCTTTCTGGTGATATACAAAGGTTTTTCCTAAAGGTTTCAAGGAGTGCTGACCAGTGAGGCTCAGTTGGTTGGGCACCATCCCACAACACAAAGCAAAGCAAAAGGTCACTGGTTCAATTCATGGTCAGGGCACATGTCTGGGTTGGGAGCCTGGTCCCCAGTTGAGGTGCATGTAAGGCTTAACTGATTAATGTTTCTCTCTCATATCGATATTTTTCTCCTTCTCCTTCTCCTTCTCCCTCCCCTCCCCTCCCCTCCCCTCTCTCTAAAAAATAAATTTTAAAAATCTTAAAAAAAAAGATTCCAAGGACCATCAATGTGTATCCTTGAGATCATAAATATTTATAATCAGAAATTGCATTCATTAAAATATTTACCTAAAATTATAAAGTATATTTGCATAAGAGATTGATTTTTACCCACCAAATTTGAAATAATTAGCTTCACCAACTTTATTCTGTAGTTTCTCCAGACTCTACTTGGTGCCTGGATCTTCCTTGTTAAGTGAGAAAGCACCTACACCTTTTGTCTGGACGATTTCCTACAGGCCTGCATTTTAAAAAGCCTGACAACTCTAACATTCATTTCTGAAAAGCATAGTAAATGTTAGTTTTTTTCCTACAAGAAATGTGTCTTTTCCACAAGTGTCTGACCTTCAAGTGGGACCCCAATCGAATCCTGATATGACGTGTCCTCAGAACATGCATTTTTCTGATGGCTATTAGAGTTGGAAGGATACCTAGAGATCATCTAATTCAGTCCTCCTTGCTTTACAGATAAAGAATTGAGGACAAGAGAGGTTAATTACCTGTGGACACCCAACAAGTCAGAGGTACAACCAGAACTAGAATCAAGGTTTGCTGCTTTTCCTACCCTGCCTCCCTACTTCTTGTCATTGTTATTGTGGTAGAATATACATGACAAAATTAACCGCTTGAGCCATTGTTAAGTGTACAGTTCAGTGGCATTAAGTACATTCCCATTGTTGTGCAACCATCACCACCACGCACCTCCATGACTTTATTGGCATCACAAATCGAAACTCTGTAGGTACTGTTTAAGCGAGAGCTCCACGTCCTCAGCCTTCTCCCCCACTCCAGCCCCTGGTAAGCGCTGTTCTGTTTCTGTCTCTAAGAATTCGACTTCTCTAGGTTCCTCACCTGCGTGGAGCCATGCAGCATCTGTCCGTTTGTGTCTCATTTATTTCACATGGCATAACATCTTCAAGGTTCATCCATGGGACAGTGTCTATCAGAATTTCATTCTTTTTTTAAGGCCAAATAATATTTCGCAGTATGCATAGACCACATTTTGTTTATCCATTCATTGCTGATGGGTGTTTGGGCTGTTTCCACCTTTTGGCTATTGTGAGTGAGGCTGCTGTGAAACGAACATCTGCTCAAGGCCCTGCTTTCAGTCCTTTCAGGTGTATATACCTGGGACTGGGGTGGCTGGATTATATGATAACTCTATTTTTAATTTTTGGGGAAACCACCATACTGTTTACCATGGTGGCTGTGTCACTTTAGTTTCCCCTCCTTAGTTTCTGATGTGTGTAGCAGAAAGAGTGTGGGACTGGAAGTTGCCAAATCCCCCCGCCCCAACAGGACTGACTTGCTGCATATGTAATCTTTGTAAGCCACTTCTCAAATCAGTTTTGCTATTGAGGAAGAGGTAAATGACCTTTGACTTGTGGACCTCACAGAATTGTTATAAGAATTCAATAAGATGAGATATACTGAATGCTTTACAAATGAAAACAAGTTCCTTAATGGGAGTTATTATTAGTCGTTTGTACTAAATTTCAGTCAAATGCAAAGTCAAAGGAGAAAACCATGAGCTGTTGGGAAGGAAAAAGCACACTAAAGAAATGTAATATCCAACTTGTTTGGGACTCTCTGAGCTTCCTGGACCTGTATGTCTATTTCCTTCACCAAATTGGGGAAGTTTTCTTTCATTATTATTTCAAATAAGTTTTCAATTTCTTGCTCTTCCTTTTCTCCTTCTGGCACCCCTATGACTCAGATGTTGGTATATTTAAAGTTTTCCCAGAGGTTCCTAAGCCTCTCCTCATTTTTTTGAATTCTTGTTTCTTCTTTCTGTTCCAGTTGAATGTTTATTTCTTCTTTTTGCTCCAAATCATTGATTTGAGTCCTGGCTTCCTTTCCTTCACTGCTGGTTCCCTGTATACTTTTCTTTACTTCACTTTGTATAGCCTTCACTTCTTCCTCTATTTTGTGACCATACTCAATCATTTCTCTGAGCATCCTGATCACCAGTGCCTTGAACTCTGCCTCTGATAGATTGGCTATCTGTGTGTCACTTAGTTCTTTTTCTGGTGTTTTGATCTGTACCTTCATTTGGGCTTTATCTCCCTGTTTCTTCATTTTGGCAGCCTCCCTGGGTTTCTGTGTATTAGGTAGAGCTGCTTTGATTCCCATGCTTGGCACAGCTGTTAGGGGTGGGGCCTTAGGTATTCACCAGGGCAGGGAAGCCCACTTCGCTGCATTGTGGCACTGTATGTGGGCAAGGGGTCAGAGAGGGAACAATGCAACTTGCTCAGCTCTTGCCACATTTCCAGTCACTTCCCCCACTTCCCAAAAGCATCTGGTGCCCTTCTAGTTGCTATCCTGGTGCTAATTCCCAGAGTGGGTGGGTTTGCAGACATTCTAGGACTCTGGGCCCAAAGACAGTCACACCAAGATACATCATAATTAAAATGCCAAAGGTTAAAGATAAAGAGAGAAATGTAAAAGCAGCAAGAGAAAAGAAGTGAATCATGTAAGAGAAGGTCCCATGAGACTATCAGCTGATCTCTCAAAAGAAACCTTGTAGGCCAGAAGGGACTGGCAAGAAGTATTTGAAGTCATGAAAGGCAAGGACCTACATCCAAGATTACTCTATCCAGCAAAGATATCATTTAGAATGAAAGAGCAGATAAAGTGGTTACCAGACAAGGTAAAACTAAAGGAGTTTATTATTACCAAGATCTTATTGTATGAAATGTTGAAGAGACTTATCTAAGAAAAAGAAGAAAATAAAAACTATGAATAGTAAAATGACAACAAGCTCCTAACTATCAACACTGGAATCTAAAAAGAAAAAAAAAAAAAAAAAAAACAGAAACAAACTGAGCAAGCAACTAGAACAGAGGCAGAGTCATAGAGATTGAGATCACATGGAGGGTTGTCAGCAGGGAAGGGGAAAAGGGAGAATGGGGGAAAAGGTGCAGGGATTAAGAAGAGTGGTTGGTGGGTACAGAATAGACAGAGGGGTGTTGGGAATAGTGTGGGAAGTGGAAAAACCAAGAACTCATATGTATGATCCCTGGATGTGAATTAAGGTGGGGGGGGGGAATTGCTGGAGGGAATGGGGATGTGCAGGGCAGAGGGGGGCAAAGGGGAAAAATAGGACATCTATAATATAATCAATAAAAAATACTTAATAAAAAAATTTGCTAACCCTTGTCCTACAGGATAGAGCTGGAGAAAGTACACTTATCATAAAGAGAGAATAAAGGTTTTAACTGAGAAAAAAAGAGAAAAGAAACTTAATGCCCAACAAAGAATTTGATCTAAAGAAAATACCAAAATGCTGTGGTTACAGTTGGTTGTAAGTAGGCCTCTGCTCCCCGGTGTGGTAGTAGATACGGCCCGGAAAGGCCTTGAAGTGTCCAGAGAGAAGACAGGGAAGTCACTCACGCTCAAAGGCTTCATGTTCTGGCTTCTCTGGCCCTTTGTCATTTGTTGCTCAAAGTCAGTGTGAGTCCCAGGGAGTGAGAGCTCATCCCATCTTCGTGCAGCCAGACAACCTATTTGTATTTCTAACCTTGGAACTCAAGTAGAACTGCTGAAGAGAATACCACTTCAGTTTTAGTGTACATTTAAATATAAAAAAATAATAATAATAATAACCCAAAACCTTTGTAATGGTAAGTGTAATGAAATATAAATTTGCTAACTTAACAGCACAAATAGAACAGACCAAATAATATCAAATAAAGCAAGGGGAAAAACCTTAGATACTAAAAATGTTTTGGGGCATAATTTCTATGGGAAATTGGTAACTACATTAGTCTTTTGATCTGATTTAAAAGAATTTGGAACAGAGTCTCACATTAATATGACTTTATTATTCACTGTATAATGAAGAGTCCCAATATTCTGAATCATTGTCCTCTTCATTTGAGAAAGAGGGAGTGGAGAGCAAAAAACTGGCCAAACTAGCTCTCTTAAAGCATCTTGAAGCAGTCAAGTCATTCTTTTGTTTTGTCCTTTTAAAATGAGGATGACCATTCCCTGTCCTCTACTGCACTATGACAACACATGCCCATCATTTCCATGGAAACCTAGGGTTCTTAAAGCTTTGATTGAATTCGGTTTTAAATCCTAGCTCTAGAGAGCATATCTTTCTCTCCATGCATCCCTAAGAGACCTAGCCTTTCCCCTGGATAACCAGCAGCCCCTAAAGCACAAGACAGCAGCCCAGACCTCCGGCAGACTAAAGATAACATCTTAAGTTATGCTTCACTTCCTGAGCCCTAAGGTGGAACAAGCCCCTGGCTGT
>PVKU01002053.1:0-251118 GCA_004027475.1 Anoura caudifer | reverse complement strand
TATTATGTTACACTGGTAATATGGACATCCTCCATATTTATTTGGCCACCAATAACAGTAATCATGAGGTTGGTCATCTAATATGCATATAGCAGGGAAATGGTTTCCCCATTCTACCCATTCATCTATGCTCCTTAGAGCAGTAGACTGGATTTCTAGTTGGATTTCTCTTCTACATCCTGCTGCTGGGCAGGTGTATGTACCTACATTATGAGTTATTACATTATTGTCCTTAGTGTAAGTCTCTCGGGCATAAAACCTCCAGATGTAGGGTTGCTCTAGGGCCAGTCCCACTGGTATCCATAGGTATAGTAATGCCCGAAACATGACGTTTAGTTTGTTAATCTCTGCTCTTCCAGATTTCCTGGCCTCCCGTGGCTCCTGTCTGCTGCTGTAGCTTCAGGGCAGGAACACGCTGTCCTGCTGCTTCCGTCCTCAACTCTTCTGGTGCTGCAGTGGCCTTTGCCCGAGTATGATGGATCCACAGTGTAATACCTGCAACTTTTAGGGCAGTCGGGGTAGTTAAAAGTACTTGGTAGGGCCCCATCCAGACTGGATGGAGGGGTTCTTTCTTCCAATCCTTTACCCACACATACTGTCCTGGATGGTAGGGGTACGCTGGCCCCCCTCGGGGTTTTGGTTCAAATCCTTGCTGAGCTCCTCCTATCTTTTCTAAGGCCTTTCCTAACTCCATTAAATACCTGGTCTGCTCTATTTCCCCTCTTATCTGTAAGTTAGTAGGCTTGGCTATCCTAACTATTGGGGTAGGTCTTCCATAGACTAGTTCATAAGGGGTGTACCCTGCCTGATTCGGGGCATTCCTTACTCTCAGTAGAGCCAGGGGCAACAGGTCTGTCCAGGGTAGTCCAGTCTCTTGGTAAAGTTTTGCTAAAGTTTCCTTTAAAGTTCTATTCATTCTTTCTACTTTTCCTGAACTCTGGGGTCTATAAGCAGTGTGTAGCTTCCATTTTATGTTCAGGAGTTTTGTTAGATCTTGCACTACTTGAGAGACAAAAGCTGGGCAATTATCGCTTCCAAGACTCAGGGGTAACCCGTGCTGGGGAATTATTTCTCTCAGCAGAGCTTTGGCTACTTCATGGGCTTTTTCAGTCCTAGTTGGGAAGGCTTCTACCCAGCCCGAGAAGGTGCAGACTATGGCCAGCAGGTATTTATAGCCCTGGCTTGGCTTTATTTCGGTGAAATCTATTTGCAGATCTTCTAAAGGCTGGGTTCCCCGATGTTGTATCCCTGGTGGGAGGCGGTTGTTTCCTGCTGCATTGTTTCTGGCACAAGTTATACACCTTGCTGCTGCGGATGCACACAATGAGGCAAGGTTTGGCATATAGAGATATCGCTTTAAGAGACTTTCTAGTGCCGTCTTTCCCAGATGAGTTAAGGCATGACAATTCTGAACTATTTGCCCTGCCTGGCCCTGCGGCACTTATATCCGTCCATCTGGTAGTTTCCATAGCCCTTCTGATGTCCTGGTTGCCTGGGCTTGCTTGGCCCACTCCTCCTCCGCTGGTTGGTAGTCCTGGCAGGGTATGGGTGAGCAGATCAGGGGGCTTACTAGTGCCTTCAGGGAGGTTGGGTCTCTCACTGCAGCCCTAGCTGCCTGGTCTGCTAACCGATTCCCTAGGGCCTCTTCTATGTTAGCTTTCATGCGTCCTCAACAATGCATTACTGCCACTTGGGCCGGGCCCCAGACGGCCTCTAGGAGTCGGAGGATTTCTACTTTGTTCTTGATTTCCTTTCCCTCAGCGGTGAGCAGTCCCGTTTCTTGGCAAATGGCCCCATGGATGTGGAGGGTAGCAAAGGCATGCTTAGAATCTGTGTATATATTGACCTTCTTCCCTTCGGCTAGTTCTAAGGCCCTTATGAGGGCGAATAGCTCTGCCCTCTGTGCAGACCATCCAATCGGCAAGGATTTAGCTTCCAAGACCTGGTCTCTGGTGGTTACTGCATACCCCGAGGCTCACTCTCCTTTTTCTGTTATATAACTACTTCCATCAGTATACAAGGTGAGGTCAGCATAGGGTAGCAGGTGGTCTTTTAAGTCCGGCCTGCTAGCATATACCTGGTCAGTGACCTCTTGGCAATCATGGTCCGGTTCTCCCATCTCAGCGGGGAGGAAAGTGGCCGGGTTGATTCTCCTGACTGCTTTGGGGTGTACTCTCCGGTTCTCCTGGAGTATTCCCTGGTATTGTGTAAGCCAAGGATTGGACAGCCACCGGTGCCCCTGGCCTTCCAGCAAGCTGTGGACCGCATGTGGCACATATAGGTTTATTTCTTGTCCCAAAGTGAGCTTGTCTGCCTCTTGTAGGAGGCTGACAGCTGCCGCTATGGCCCGCAAGCAGGGAGGCCATCCTTTGGAGACGTTGTCCAGCTGTTTTGAAAGATAAGCTACTGGGCGCTGCCATGGTCCAATCCCTTGTGCTAGTACCCCTAGGGCTACTTTTCCCTTCTCGTGGACATAGAGCGAGAAGGGCTTGCCGGGGTTAGGCAGTCCTAGGGCCGGTGCGCTGATCAAGAGTTCTTTTATTCTGCTGAACGGGCTTGTTGCTCCTCTTTCCAGTTGAACGGGGCTGTCTCTGGTCCCCTGAGCACCTGGTACAGTGGTTTTGCTATTGCAGTGAACCCCAGGATCCAAATCCGGCAGAATCCTGCTGCTCCCAGGAACTCCCAGAGTTGCTTTCTATTTTCCAGGGTCGGGAACTGACAGATCATGGCTCGCCTCTCAACTCCTAGTGTCCTCTGCCCTTTGCTTATTCTGAAACCTAAATACCTGACCTCCTCCTGGCATATCTGTATCTTTTTCCATGACACTCGATAGCCTTTGGCTGCCAGGAGTTGCAGTAGGGCCCGTGTTCCTTCCCGGCATTCCTGGGACCCTACTCCGGGCAATAGCAGGTCATCTATATACTGGAGTAGGATGAGTTTAGGGTGTTTCTCAGAAAAGGGCATCAAGTCCCTGGCTAGCGCCTCACTGAATATCGTTGGGGAGTTCTTGAATCCTTGTGGCAGACGGGTCCATGTTAACTGAGTTTTGACCCCTGTGCAGGGATCTTCCCATTCAAATGCAAAGAGAGGCTGGCTTACCGGCTAGGGGTATACAAAAGAAGGCATCCTTCAAGTCCAAGCAAGTAAATGAGAAACAGTCAGCGGCAGCTGGCTTAAAAGCGTATATGGGTTGGGCACGGTGGGGTGCAGGGTTTGAGTGGCTTCGTTGGCAGCCCTGAGGTCCTGTAAGGGCGATATCCAGACCCATCAGGCTTCTTCACAGGGAGAAGCACAGTGTTCCACTGTGATTGGCACGGGACCAGTATGCCTTCGCGCAGATACTTTTCTATGACATCCGCAATAACCTGTCGCGCTTCCTTGGGAATGGGATATTGGCAGAGGCAGCATGGCTGGGCCCCCAGTTTCAATTCTACAATCACTGGGGGTCTAATTATGGCCAACCCTGGTAGATTGCCTTCAGCCCAGATGTTGGGGAACTCATCCATGAGAGGGTCCTGTCTGCTCGGTTTTTCTTCTATGTCCCTTTCGTGGATCCGATATTCCTCCTCTCAGGGTATGGCAACTGCCACCAAACTGGAGGTTCCCAGCTCGAGAGTGTCCTGCCCCGTTGGGTGGAAGGCTACTTGGGCTGAAAGTTTACTCAGGAGGTCTCTCCCCAGCAGCGGGACAGGGCACTCGGGTAAGTATAGAAATTCATGGCGGACTCAGTGACCCCCTAATTCAATAGTCCGTGCCTGGCAGAATGTCTTTGGTGTGCTGGGTTGTCTGGTGGCACCAATTATGGATACCTCTCAGCCCGACAGCCGAGTCTACCATGTGTCTACCATGAAAGTCAATGTTTGGCCCCCAAATGTGGCACGGACCGTGGGCTCATGGGGGCCAAGTTTCATCGAGCCCGGTCCTTCTCATTAAGTGTCCAGCCCCGCCAGGCTGAGAATGCCTGGGGCCAGCTGCGGCACTGGTTCCTCTTTCCGTTTGCGGTTCGGGCAGTCCCGCTTCCAGTGTCCCCTTTCTTTGCAATAAGCACACTGGTCCTTTTCTACTTTGAAATGGCACTTTTGACCCCTCTTGGGTGGGTCTTTCTTGGGTGCTGCGAGAGCCGCCGCTAACAGCCCAGCTTTCTTTTTCTGCTTTTCTTGTGCAGTGGCCTCCGCCGCTTCGTCTCTAGTGTCATAGACCTTGTTGGCAACTTCAGTTAATTGGCTGATGTTCATGCCCACGAAGCCCTCCAGCTTCTGGAGCTTTTTGCGAATGTCTGGCGCCACTTGGGTCACAAACACCATGTTAATCATCCGCTGACTGTCAGGGCTCTCGGGGTCGAATGGGGTATATATCCTATAAGCCTCCATCAGGCGCTCTAGGAAATCTCCCGGACACTCATCTGCCCTTTGCATCACGCTGGAGACCTTCGCCATGTTAGTGGGCCTTCTGGCACCAGCTCGGACCCCTTGTAGAATAGCCTCATGGTCCCGGTCAAGGGCAGCTCTCCCCTTCTCGGTGTTATGATCCGAATCCGGCTGGGTCTCTGGGGCTGCCACCCATGCATACTGCTGCAGGTCGAGGGTGCCTGCTGGGGCATGGGTCTCTAAATACCGATGAGCCTCCTGTATGATCTTGTGCCTCTCCTCAGTATTGAACAGAGTGAGCAGGAGTTGGCGGCAGTCGTACCAGGTGGGCCGATGGGTCTGCATTATGGACTCCATCAAATCTATTAGGGCCTGGGGCTTCTCCGAATAGGAGGGCGTGTGGTGTTTCCAGTTGAGGAGGTCCGTGGCGGTGAATGGCTGGTAGTAAAAAACTACCGGCCCAGCTGGAGTGTCCCATCTGGCGCTACCTGCGGAGGGCCCTGAGTCTCTCTTAGGGGCATCTGCAGGGGTAGGTGGTGTCTCAGGCGAGATGCTATCGGTGACTTCGCGGGTGTGAGAGGCCCCCCCTTTTCCTCCGGTGGCTGGGGAGAGACTGATGGCGGCGGGGTATCTGGTGCCGGTGGTGCTGTAGGCGGCCCCTGTGTTCGGTAGGGCGGCAAGAAGGAGGGCACTTCATCCTCTGGGTGGCCCTGATATATTGGACATTTCGGGGTCTTTGCAATGAGAACCTGTGCTGGTGTTTTGGCGGCCGGGTGCCCGCAGCACATTCAGGTGCCTTTCCTCCGCCCAGACGCTCCCGCTTGTCTGGGGGTCGTCTTGGGGCGCTGTTGGAGCCACCTCGGCATGTCCTGTGCTAGTTCCTGCCACCTATCTATGTAGACAAACTGGTCCGGGCCCCTGGTTTCCCTGTGACTATCAGGTGAACTGCCCTAATGATACTCAAATTGAGGGTGCCTTCAGGGGGCCAGCCTACCCCAAATGTGGGCCATTCGGATGTACAGAAAGTCTCAAGCTGACCTGGAGTCATCGAGGGGTCCTGCCCTTGAAACTGGTCAAAATTCTGGAGCATACAATCTAAAATGGTTGATGGACTGCTTCCCGTGTTTCTTCCCCCTTACGGCGCAGACAAACAAAGGGTTTTAGAGTTCTCTCACTCGCCTGCCTGGCCTGTCCTCTTGCGAGAACTTAGGTCAGTCTTGACTAAGGCTGCCCATGTAGCGATTCAGGTTATCCACCCAGCCCTTATGCTGTATGATTGACCCAGGAACTGCAGGTTAGGGCCCACTCATGCTCCGTAAGCTTTGCTCGTGGAGCCACAAACACATTCACTCTCTTTCACACACACAATTTCACAGAGTTTATTACTTTTCCCTCCCTGAGAAAGAGTCTACAGGTCTGGGCCTCGCAATTGTTCGGCCCAAATTCTCAGATTACTGTTTGGGGGGTGATCAGCCCCCACTTCCTGGTCTCAGGTCTGGTCCCCAGGGCACTTACTGACCTGGTGACTCCTGACAGTTCGTGGTCCATGTCTCCCCTTCTGCCCAGGTCTTAGAGCGGTCAGGGACGCGGCCCGGGAGCTCCTGTCCCAGGAAGCCCAAAATTACTGGGGCATGTGCTCCTTCACCAGTGACGGGGCTCCCCACCGAGCCCCCATTTGCCTTCACCAGAGGCAAAACGCCTGCTTCGAGTGAGGTCATTTCCTGGTCAGGGAACCAAATGTTGCGGGAGAAAGAACTCACATGCAGTGGAGATGGCGGAACACGAGCCTTTATTCATGCACGCGGGCCCAGAGGAGGAAGTCTCCAAATTCTGACCCCCGAGCCTTGCCTGAGCAGGGCTTTTATTGCTCTCCAGACACCCTATCCTACGTGGCAAAAGCAGGAGGTACAGAAGCTGATGTGAAAATAACTCTAGGCTTGAGGTGTCCTTGAGGTGTCCTTATCGGAAGCTGGGTGTTCAGAAGCCAAAAACGGGAGTTAGTGTACAGAAGCCAACAATGGGAGTGAGCTGCTACACCACCACAAACACCATCATCACCACTGAGCCTAACACATTCATGACATCAATTAGGAATCCAGCAAGAGTTCGTTGAATTACAAAATGCCATAATTCTGTTAGCTCCAAATGAATTCTAATCCTGTGTGGTAGAGCATTATTACTACAAATTCTTGAGTAATAGGGGGTCCTTTTGAACGCTGAATGTCTAACTTTGGATCTAAAAGCTACCAATCTTCTGAGTATTAGAAATTAGCACTGCTGTATACCATCCAATGAACACCAACTCTTTCAATAATAACAATAGCACCTCCACTTCCTGTGACAACAATGTAACAAAATATCTCCTTCACCTCTTCCTGTTATTATCTCTATCTCCTACGGCTTCTTGCTTTGGCCATCTCAGATTCCTAGGAACACTGTTCTAAAGCCTCATTTGGTTACTTCACAACCCCTTGTTTCTTCCTGTTACAAATTTTCCACTTCTAAGAATAAATTAGATTCAAGAATAAGTAAAGTATATTTATGCCCTATATTTATATTCTTACATTTTCACAGAGAGAAACAGAAAACAAATTTATAAATTTCTGTGTAATGTTTTAGTAACATGACCTTGGTTTTCAAACTTCTTTACAAATCTTTTTATAGTTGCATAACAACAACAGGAAAAAAAGATTCACAGGTTATTAAATGGGGACAGAGAGGTAGAGAGTGAACTGTTGCAGTTAAGACTAGAAATCACATTCCAAAGTATGTATTATTCATTAACTGCTAAATATAAGCAACATACTGTTCATTGAAAGCTACTTATTCTTCTATCAATCTTTACAAAAATATTCATCTTTGAACTTCCAGAACCCAATATGTTATCTAGTATATAGTAAATAAGTTCAGCTAAACTGTATACAGTATTGAGTCAGGTACCAAGGAGAGTTATGACAGAAACACCAGACATTTATTTATTCTTAAAAAAATTTGCAGTTTAACAAAGCTGCAATATTTAACAAGTGTAACAAATATTAAGGCATTAAGATTAATATTATTAATAAGATTGGATATAAAATCAAAGTAGTTTTTATTGAGAATCTTCTTAGAGACTTTAATATATTCAGGTGCAATGAAAAGGGTAATGGAGTAAGCAGAATTACCCAAACTTAACTGACCACTTGTTTCTTTTCCTACCCCTCCAAAAGAACAGTGACTAATAGCTTTGAAGAAAGTGGTACTAGAATAAAAAACCTTCCAGAAAATAATGAAATTATATAATGGTGGTGAGTAAAATAAGATATGATTAAGCAACAAAAGACTCATAGGAAGGAGTCCTGAGTTAAATTTTAAAGGAGAGTGACATGTTTGGAGAAGATGGGAAGAGGCATCAGAGGGCAAAATTAACGCATGCTCTTAACTCTCATCTAGAAGAGATGCAAACAATTGAATCAATTGAATGTATATTTGCTTAACTATAGTGGTATCAGTAAACCAAAGCAGGCAAGAGAAGTGCATGTACGTAGAATTCACTAGAGTAGACAGAGAACAGCCCAGCTTTTCAGAGATTTCACAAAGATTATGCTTGTGACTTTATCTATATAGATGAGACTACACATTCAAAATATTAAAAACATGAAAATAAATGCAGTTTATTACCACCACTTGGTAGTATTGATCTAGTACTCTCACCTGTTAGTCTGTAGGTGCCCTAGTCTGTTTGAGGGACTGAAGTTCATCTTCCAGTCTTTACTTCCAATGAGTGCCCATTTGGACGAGCTGAATGCATTAGAGCTTTTGTGCTTTTTCACTGAAAGGAGAAAATATGAAGTATGTGAGAGTTGGGGACAGGAAAAACCTAGAGAAAATAAAAGAAAAAATGATAAATAATGTAATGCCCTGGTATCATTCTGTCAAACTGCTCTAAGAATGGCTTTTACAACACAGAAGGAAGAAATATTAGATTCAAAGCTAAACCTGCTATTTCCCTGTAAAACTCTGAGATGTGGAGCTCTGGCACCTAAACAAAAGTTTGAAACTAATATGGAAGAAGGAACATTGCCCCCTCTGGACTGAAAGGGGATGGCAACATCCGGCAGGGCCTGCAGAGCAGGGGCCAGGCGGGGGTAGCCGCCCTTGCGGCCTGTAGAGTGGCAGGGAAGCTGCTTTCCCAGCAGCCAACAACTGCAGCCGTTGTGAGGTGATCCCTCCTTCAAGAGACTAGCGTGGTGAACGAACACAAGCGAATTTATTTTCTCTTGCACATATGAGACATCCCTGTAGATGCGCCCAAAAGATTAGTGCTTACATCCGATAGTGGTGGATGTTTTATCATCCAGTGGTAGAAGGACCACAGTTACTTAGCACTAGGGCTAATGAGATTTCATCTGAACTTATAGGTTGGTTGTACCTAGTGATATTTATGTAATATAAAGTTATAGGTTGTCTATATGGTGTTTGAAGACATATTTATAGATCAAGAATTACAAATGTTAATGTCAACAGGGGCTATGTGATAAATGTAAATACGTATAGTGTGCCAGGTACGACACAGTAGGTACAAAACAGCCTGTCCTGCAACCCAGCATCACTCTGGCCATGAGATATTACAGTTTAAAGCACTACCTGGGGCCCTGGCTGCATGGCTCAGTTGGCTGGAGCGTCATCCTTCTGACATCGCTCTCTCTCTCCCTTTCTTTCAAATCAATAAAACACATCCTTGGGTGAGGATTTAAAAAAATAAAAATAAACAGAAGCTCTATTCAGGTATAACTAAAGGGCTGTAGGAAGCTAAAAGACCCCCGCTGTTTCATCATTGCTCTCGATGCTTTTCTTGGTCTTCCATTGTTCTTCATTGTCGTACAAACAAAATCCAGTTTCACTGTCATGTTACATGAGAGTCCATCATAATTTACCCTATCACTCTGTCTTCATCTATCGTTGCCCGTCATTTATACTCTAAGATCCAGATGACAACACATGAAGAATAAATACCCTTCTTTTCCAAAACACTGAAAAAAGCATGGTTGTGATAGAAATTAAACTGCATAACTTTCAATGAAGAGTCTGATCCCATGTTTGGGCAAAGACTATACAGCTAGTATATGACCTGATCAACACTGCAAGGGAAAGTAAGAATAGTTCTAATTCATTTGCACTTGGCTAAGAGACTTCCATATACCCAAATTCCTGTTTCCACCTGCTCACAAAGCTGCAAAATCTTCCAGGTATCAAAATGGTTCTGCATTCAAAGCCAGAGAGGCTGACTCTTACCCACAGAGACACTTGTGAACATGCCCCAGAATGTCTTAATCATTTCAGCATCACCTTTCTCTATGGCCCCAAGATCCAGTGCACAAAACTTCATCCCTGTGGACGCTCTCCACCCTCACAGACAGAGACTGGTGGCACACCATCCTCAAACGGACACTTTCAGTGCAGGCTTTACCAGGATCACACTGCTGCATGTCTACAGAAACAACTCCTGCCAGTTTTTCTCTAGTTTGTCTAAATTAATAATGCTCATAATTTTTATCTCATTTTCTTCTGGCTACTCTATAATAGTCATTGAAATAAAACCTAAGAACCATAAAGAAAAGACCATTGCTTTGAGTATATTCTTCCTGAGAATACCCACCACCATAGTTAAATGGGCAAGTAACCCCATACTTTCTCTCATCAAGATCCTGTAAATGAACTACTCCACTGAAATATAGAAAATGTATTTGTTCCAGATCACTAAGAGTTACGTATTTGCAGAGCAGAAATAGTTTTTCTGGGTCCTAGCCCAAGACAAGTTCAAAGCAGGATTTTGAAACATCATATGTGGTCACTCTGATTTTTCTCACAATAATACAGGCTGAAATACAGTATTCTCCTTATAACCATTTTTTTTTCTTAAAATTATTTTGAATCCATGGTTATGCATTAGAAAAACCAACAATGATAAAAAGCATAACTATTTGCCAATTGAGCCAGAAATCTAAAAAAATGTTGAATGTAACATTTAATTTATAGCTACCAACAGGAACTGTTGGGGAAACCATTTGGTCAGATTTATTGTCCCTCTTTTGTTGATGAAAACTCAGCTGTAGTGTCCTCCTTGCTCTCGGGTGTAAATGCTGCCTCTTGATTCAGCTGTTTTCCTTCTCTCTAACTGCTGAGGCGGACAAGCCGGATACATATGATTAAGACATGGATGAAGTTTCAGATCCTTGGGTCATTAAAAGCACTATAATCTGCAAGATCTGGAAAGGTTACACCACAATAACCCCTCTCTGAAAGCATAGCTGATTCCCCTCCTATTTAAAAGGTTATTTCAAATCCTTCAAATTTTTATGTCCCATATCCAACATCCATTTTACAAGCCAACAGCACTAAATCTAAGAACTTCAAAGAATCATAGCCTTCAGATGGACTTTGAGAAATTATTGAATATAACTTCTTATTTATAAGCAATGCTACACTTAAGCCATCCCAGAAAACTATCTTATTTTTAAAGACTATCCTAGAAAGATTTTTCCAGCTTGCCTAAGTATCCTATTACAAATTTCTAGCAGGCTTCCTTCACCAAAAATTCTTCCTTGCATGTTATCTAGGTCCTTCACACCCTAATGAGTCTATTTCTTCTATTCCAATCTCTTGCTAACTTGCCATCTTTCCTACTGACTTCCATTGCTTTTTTCAGTTGATAACATATTCTCTTAATTATCAGTACTCCAAATTGTAGTCATTTATCTTTTAGGCAGCAAGTTTCAATGGGTTTGCTGCTAGAATTTTTAAAACTTGCAGTACCCGACTGTGTAGTCAGGGACATTGACCTCATTTCCCTTAGGTTGTCAAATTAAAAACAACAACAACAACAGCCAATATAGCCACAGCTGTCTGGTGTAAATGAATCAAAAGTGCACTGTTTTTTGTCAGATCAGCAAAAACAGTAATGTTTTTAGGTGTGTCTAAAAGTAATGTTTTTAGTTTATGTGTGGTATGAGATGAAAAAAATTGAAAATGTTGGTTTGCAGGGCCAGGACTAGGGCCAGGCTGACAACGTGCATAAGGCACAAAAAAATGTTTTAATATACTTTATTGATTGTGCTGTTACAATTGTCCCAATTTTTCCCCCTTTACCCCCTCCACCCAGCACACCCATCCCTCTGGAGATCTTTCCCCATTTAGTTGATATCCATGGGTCATCCATATAAGTTATTTGGCTACTCCATTTCCTATACTATTCTTAACATCCCCCTATCTATTCTGTACCTACCAATTATGCTTCTTAATACCTGCACATTTTCCCCCATTCTCCCCCTTCCCCCACCCCCAACTGATAACCCTCCAAATGATCTCCATATCTATGATTCTGTTCTGTTCTGCTTGTTTGCTTTATTTTTTAGATTCAGTTGTTGATAGTTATGAATTTTTTGCCATTTTAATGTTCATAGTTTTAATCTTCTTTTTCTTAAATAAGGCCCTTTAACATTTCATTTAATAATAAGGGCTTGGTGATGATGAACTCTTTTAGCTTTACCTTGTCTGGGAAGCACTTTATCTACCCTTCCATTCTAAATGGTAGCTTTGCTGAATAGAGTAATCTTGGATGTAGGTCCTTGTCTTTCATCACTTTGAATACTTCTTGCCAGCCCCTTCTTGCCTGCAAAGTTTCCTCTGAGAAATCAGCTGACAGTCCTATGGGAACTCCTTTGTAGGTAACTCTCTGCTTTTCTCTTGCTGTTTTTAAGATTCTCTCTTTATCTTTACCCTTTGGCATTTTAATTATGATGTGTCTAAGTGTGGTCCTCCTTGTGTCCATCTTGTGTAAGACTCTGCTTCCTGGGCTTACTTGTCTATTTCCTTCACCAAATTAGGGAAGTTTTCTTTCATTATTTTTTCAATTTCTTGCACTTCCTCATATCCTTCTGGTATCCCTATGATTTGGCTGTTGGTACACAGAAAGTTTTCCCAGAGGCTCCTTAGCCTATCCTCATGTTTTTTTATTCCTTTTTCTTCTTGCTACTCTGATTGAATGTTTTTTTCTTCCTTATGTTCCAAATCATTGATTTGATTCTCAGCTTTACCACTCCACTGATGATTCCCTGTAAACTTCATTTCTGCCTGGGTCTTTTTTATGCTGTTGAAGTACCTAGTGAGTTCCTTGAGCATCCTAGTAAGCAGTGCTTTGAACTTGGCATCTGATAGATTGCCTATCTCCATTTTGTTTAATTATTTTCCTGGAGTTTTGTTCTGTTTTTTCACTTAGGCCATTTTGGCAACCTCCCTGTGTTTGTTTCTGTGTATTAGGTAGAGTTGCTTTGACTCCTTGTCTTAGTAGTGAGGCCTATTGTAGAAAAGCACACCCATAAATTGGATGGGACAGAGCCTTAGGTGGGGCAACCTGCATGAACCAGGTTGATGGAGTCTCAAAGATTGTATTGCCTCTCTGTGGCTCTGTGTTGGGGAGGCTCAGAAAAGGGATAATGGCTGCTGCATGGCCTCTGGAATTTTGTCCAGGAGGAAGCTGTCCCCCAGCACTTCCACTGGTGCAAAACAATTCAGTTTCTCCCCATATGCCACTGGTGCCCTTTCAGTTGCTACCTCAGTGCTGGAGTCCAGAGACAGTGAGTCTGCGTAAGTCCTAAATCCATTGCGGGCCCCTCAAGAGGAGACTCCTGAGAATCCTGCAGTTTCTTCTGTGTCTCTGCATCTCCACTTCTCCACATCTCTACTTCTCTGCCCCTCCTATCTATCTAGATGAATGTGATTTCTTTTAATTCCTGGGTTGTTGGACTTCATACAGCTTAATTTTCTGATGCTTCTGTGTGATAGTTGTGTTATAGTTTAGTTGTCATTTTTGTTGTGCTTGTGCAAGGAGACAAGCTGTGTTTATCTATGCCTCCATCTTGACCGGAAATCACACAGAAGTTAAGGATACATACTCTCAGGCTAATGAAAGTACAAGATTAGCACCTAAAAGTGTAACCTGGATGCCATGCTTGCCACCTCTAGAGATTTATGTTCTATTACCTCTGCAATTATGTGATCAAGACCTGTAAAATTTATTTTACTATTATTTGTACTATATTTCTCCATTCACCTACAAATAAACAAATATTATTTACATATTTATATTGAAGAAAAATTCTCAGAAAGGATAAGAGTTGTATAAAGCCAGAGAAGGAGAAAAGAGAATGGTGGACACTATTTATGGAAAATAAAGAACATATCTACTGAAGGCTTTCAAATAATTAGAGAGAAAAGTGAGGAGGACTAAAAGTCAAACCAAGTGGCCAGAAATTTTTGCTTAAGAACTTTTCTTATGACTCTATTTTAACCCCTTATCTAGTATATTCTGAGAAATAAAGGATTCATATTACAGTGAATATTTCATTTCCTGTCACATCCAAGTAAGATCCTCTCAGACAAACCCTTCTGTAGATAAACTTATAAAAATATGAATAAAACTACCTGAAGGCACTGAAAAGTAAAATTAGAACGATATGAGAGGATTCAATATTTAGATGAAGGAGATAGCGTGATATATTTCCTATTTTTAAAAAAGCTTTTGGTGTTTTGTTTTGTTTTGTTTTTAATCTGGAGTACAGGTTGCTATGTGGGTTATATACATGAAGTGGCTAGAACCCAGATAGAAGCTGTTATCTTACACTTACAAAAACAGAGGACAAACTTTGAGGCAAACCAGAACTACTGAAAAGTGGGAAAGGGTTCTTAGGAGAAGCCTAAGTCCGACCATCCCCTTAAATCTGCTTGTTCAGGGCAATTGTGAGGAGCCCAACCAGGAGTAATGTAACGGATGTTAAATTTGAACTGCTACCCACTGGATGAGAGAATGTGTTTACTTGAGTTCTGCCAAGATGAAAAATTTTAAGAGCTTTTTTCAATATTCTTTTTTTTTTAATTATTCTCACCCGAGGGCATGCTCACTGATTTCCAAGAGATGGGAAGAGAGGGAGAGAGGAGGAGAAACACCAGTCTGAGAAAGAAACATCATCAGTTGCCTTTCATACGTGCCCCAATGGGGACCTGATCTGCAACCTAGGTGTGTGCCCTGACCAGGAATTTAAACCATGACTCTTCAGTCCCTGAGATGATATGCCAACCAGCTGAGCCACACTGACCAGGGCAAAACTCAATATTCTTTAGATAAGCATAACATAAGCCAGAGACTCTACAATATATTAATCACAATAATGAGTATACAATCTAAAATTACCTGACATACTTAGAAATGAGAAAATATGAGCTATTCTCAAGAGAAAAGACATTCAATTGAGGCTAACCCTGAGATGACATAGAAGTTAGAATTAGCAAACAGGAATTTTAAAGCAGCCATTATAATTATTCTCAAGGACTTAAAGGAAAATGTGTGCAGTGAGTCTCACCAGATACAAAATCTCACCCGAAAAATAGAAACTATAAAAGAATAAAATGGAAATTCTTGGCCCAAAAATGCAATAGCCAAAATTTTTAAATGGACTAGTTGAGTTTAAAAGCAGACTTAAAAAATGGAAGTCAGTGAACTTGAATACAGAACAATGCAAATAGTCCAATCTGAAGAACAGAGAGAAAAACAATTAGAAAAAATAGAGTCTCAGGAATTTGTAAGATATTATCAAAAGATATAATATAGATGTAACTGAAATTCCAGGAAAATAGAAAAGACAATGGAACAGAAAAATATGGGAGGAAATGATGGGCAAAATTTTCCCAAATTTGTAAAAAGACATGTATGTAATGATTCAAGCTCAGCATACCACGAACAGAATATTCCCCAAAATACACGTATTATACATCTAGATTCATAATAGTTCTTAGTAGATTTTAAAATTTTTAAAAATATATAATCATGCCCTGGCTGGTGTAGCTCAGTGGACTGAGCACTGGGCTGTGAGCCAAAGGGTTGCAGGTTTGATTCCCATTCAGGGCACATGTGTGGGTTGCTGGGCCAGGTCCCCAGTAAGGGGCAGAAGATACAACCATACATTGATGCTTCTCTCCCTCTCTTTCTCCTTCCCTTCCCATCTGTCTAAAAATAAATAAATAAAATCTTAAAAATAAATTTAAAAAATAAATGGACAAACCCAAAGGGGGGTAGGATCAAGGGTGGGAAGTAGGAATGGCTGGGGTCTGGGGAAGTGGTGAGGGGAAAATGGAGATGACTGTACTTGAACAACAATAAAAAAAATAGAAAACTAAATAAAATCTTTAGAAATATATAATCAAAATAGAAAGAGAGAAGTGTTGGCAGAAGTCAACCAGATGTGGTATGTTTCACATAGGGAAACAATAAATTCACATGACCGTTGATGTCTCATCAGAAATGATGGCAGCTAGAACACTGAGACAGTTGCTTCATGGGTTAAAAGAAAAAGAATCTCTCAACCCAGAATTCTATGTCTAGTGAAAATACCTCTCAAAGTGAAGGCAAAATGTGTACTGGTGGACCCATACCAATAAGCACCAGATAGGCAGATTTCTTCTGCTTTAGCCATTTCTTTGATTTCTGCAGAAAAATTTTCTACCCTGCCTCAAAAACTCAAGATTTATAACTACTCATGTAAAGTATCCTCTAAGCTCTCTCCATTCAGCATTGTAACTAGCATGCTTACCTGCTGGTTCACCCGTTGTATCGACTTGTTTTTAAACTTCATGGAGTCAGGGACCCAGCTTCTATATATATTTTATATATGGCATTGTTATGCCTTACGAGGTGAGTCATGCCAGTAACCTCAAGCTGTATTCTAAATTCTCACCAACAGAACAGCTGACATTTCCCTTAAAAGGCAGGGGAGGGAAGATCTTGGATTACTTCAGTATCATGAGAGCCTTATGCAAAAGTTACCAGAATGTTGCTGGCAGGAATGTTAACAAACTCCCCCCCCCCAAAACGGTTTGGCACTCAGATGTAAAACAGAGGTTTAAATTTATATAAAGTGCTTTGAATTCCTTTAACAAAATAATCCTGTAGATACAGCATATTTAGGTAATATACTATCTTAGATAATCCAGATATCCTGGAAAACTTTAATATGATAAAATCAATAAATAAAAACACTGCTGTATCCATTTTTTACATCTCCCTTTTCTAAATCTACCAAATTAAAATCTTCTTTAGAGAAAGCTGATACAATTTTTTCTTTTAATTTGTTTACATGTTGCACAACTATTAATCCTTAATGAAATAAAAACAGTAAGTGCTGTTTCTTGGAGTAGTTGTTAAGATTCCCAAAGACTATTTTTCTGGTTGTGAAACCAGAAATGCTAACCGACTTCCAAGTTGAAGCAAAGTAAGCAGAAATGTTTTCACAGTGATGCTTATTTCACAGGATCTTGATTAGACATTTCTGTTGACTGAATTCCATCACTATATGAAAGCCAAATAGTGTTTGGGAAACTTTGACATTGTGGTTTGGTTTTATACATCAACCATCTCATATTACATTGACTGGGCTTAACCCTGATATGAACTCTTTAAAATTGAAGAGCCATTTTGAAGCATCTTCCCACCACACAAAGCATTCTGTAGGAATGCTGCAATCACAAATCACATACTAAAACTGATATGTTTGCAAATCTTCCCTCATATTGCTCATTTCCATCCTCCTAAGTCTCACTACCCTGCATTATTCAAGAAATAACCATCCCACTACTTGTTTGAAAACAGCAAATTATTTTTTTTCCTATTTTAGGATTTTTAAATCCATGCTTTATTTTCATGAAGTAGTTCAATATGATACCTAGAACTGTGCAAATGTAAGGGAATATATTAACACTAACAAAACTACTTCTTGCTGCTGTGAACTGCTCTCCCTCCTTTTCTCTTTTATCTACTTATTTTATGCTTACCAATTGCCAGCTATCCCCATAAGTGTTTGGTATACATTATTTTATTCTCATAAAATTCTAAGAGGATGTTATTTTTCCCCTTTAAAGTTAAAAAATCACAGCTTCTGGGAAGTGAAGAATCCTAAGTTGGATCGTTAGGGCTGATCTAAGAGCTGACACATGGACCTGATTCCATTAGTTATATTACACTGCTCCCTATTGTAATAGATAATATTCCATCAAATTATATAGGCTGTAAAAGTATATAACTATATGCATTGTATATGTTTATATTTTATATATTGTATATCATACCTATGCAATATATACTAATATAATATTTATATATAAATCACATGTAGTATAAATAATATAAATATATAGCTACTAAAATTATATAAAATACATTATTCAATTCAATACATACATTTTGGATGTAATACACATGTAATTATAGTACCTGACTTGTAAACAAGTTATATATTTTTAATTATCTGAAATTAGAACCTGGAGAATAAAATTGTTTTGTAGGTATCATTGTAACTGAACATCATGAGTCAGTGTATTTCAGTCCTACAACATGCCTCGCAGACATCCTCATAGCAGATCTGTGTAACACCTCAGATTATGATTGCTTCTCTACACAAGTCAGTCTGATGATGACCGTGTTAATTATGCCACTCTAGAAGAATTATGACTAATTACTTCAGTCAAGCATAGATGTGGCGATAATTTTTCTTAAAACAGCTTGTACTGATTACAATGAAAATTAGAATAAGATTTTATTGATAAAATTAATCATTGTGTTGAAAATAATGTTAAGCTATAGTGTGATAATATAAAAGTATAATAGCCTGCTGGCAAATGTATTGCTACCTTTTGATGCTTATGGATCTAAGCATATGGGCTAGAACAGCATAGAGAGAAATAGTATGTCTGTTATGATTAGTTATGTCCTGTGCTATATTGGTTAAGTGTTTTTAACAGTAACTCTCACTGCATAAATATATACAGCTTGACATTTCCTGTGTTTGTGCATAAGGGTAAATAGCTCTAATGCTGTATTTTAGGCATTTGGTTTAGCAACAGCAGCATGTATTTTCTTTGGGGTCCCTTGAATTCATTTTCAAAACACATCAGTTTAATATTTTGGCTGGATAAACTTGTTTCTTCCTGATAAAAGTACATAGTCAATGAAATATACTATTCAAATAAAAGAGATTTTAAGGAACTAACTTGCTTTTACTCAAGAACAAAATTTTAAAGGACTAAGATCATCTTGAAAAAGATCATTTGATTTTTAATATGTATGTACCAACTTGGATATGCTTGTATATGGGTTTAATAAATAGGACTCCATTTTCTGGGATTAAAAAAAGATTTAAAATGTAAATTTGACAATTTAAAACTTTTACTCGATAAACTGATGCTAGGTTGTCCTTTTTTTAAAGGCTTTATAGATTTATTTTTAGAGAGAGGGGAAGGGAGGGAGAAAAAGAGGGAGAGAAACATCGATGGAGAGCGCCCCCAGCTGGGGACCTGGCCTTCAACTCAGGCGTGTGCTCTGACCAGGAATCGGACTGAGGACCCTGGTGGACGACTCCCAACCCACAGAGCCACACCAGTCAGAGTTGGTTTTGGTTTTTGTTTTTTAAGCTAATATCTTAATTTGTCAGAAATGAGCTCCTTAATGATATGGCATAGTTAGCAATGATTGTAAATAGAAATGTTATTGTTTTCTGCTTTGCCTTTGGCAGAGCAGGCTGCTTCACCTGGCATAAGCCAGGAATGATATGGGCAGAGCATAAAGCAAGCATAAAAAACTTGTGAAGCCACGTTAGAAAGTAGGTGAGAAAAATGTATGCAAAATACAGGGACAAGCATGAGAAGATATGCAGGCATTAGTTCCCTAATAGGTGTGACTATAACTTAAAATGCTTGCAGAAAAAAACATGTGAAATAGGGTGTAAAATAAAGTCCATGTTTACAATTGTGACTCTTAAAAGATCTCTCACCAACCAGACTAAGTAAGAGTCATGAGGCCATAAAGATACTGCCCATCCAGAAATGATGTACTTTCCATAGATGTATCGAGTAATAGGAGTCCATGTTGGGTTACTGGTACAGGCTGCTTGGAGTTTTCAGTTTGGCAGCTTTGATATCTTAGAATTCTGCTATATTTGGCCTACAGATGAACCACAAAGAATCACGTTACTCATTTCATTCCGAAGAGACAGAAACTTGTCTAAGGAGGAAGACACAGCTTAATTTATAATCTGGGAGGAGAGTGGGGCACAGAAGTTAAAATGATGGGCAAATACTTGAATTTTTTGAGAATTTTCTTTTCTTTAGATTTGCCTTATATTGTTTTAACTAAGTCATAGTTAGATGTACTTCCATATGTATTTTAGGTGCTTGCCTTTGGGTTTCCTTTAAACCACGTTCTGACACATTTATGATGTATTTGGTTGGTAAAATAAAGATCATGGGATTTGGAATCAGAAAAAGGGGGTTTAGTTCAGGCTAAACTTGAACAAATTGTTTATCTTATCTGAATCTAAGTTTCTGGGGGCTAATAAAGTCTCTCAAAAGTGTTGAGTAAGTCAGTCAAATGTTAATCACCATTAAAAGAAAGGATTAACTACTAATCTAATGCGGTATGTATTGTAATTCACTTAATCCTCATCATTCTCAAGGGAAGGATTCTTTATTTCACTTTTCAGATGATAAATGAAGGCAGAAAGAGGTAACTAACCAGCCTCATCTCACACAGGTAGTCAGTGTGGGAGCCACAAGTTAAATCCAAGCCTGTCTTATCTGAAAGACTATGCTTTTTTTTGCTATGTCTCCCTTACCACCTAAGGAATATGACTGTATTTTGTAAATTGAGTAGTTTATTAAATTTTATTATTATTGAAAGCAAGGATTAGTGATTGGACCTATTGATTACCTAATATAATAGATCAACACTTTGCTTCATATTTTGAGCATGATGTGATTCACTCTAGGAATTTCTTATTTCTGCTTTCTCTTCTGGTTGAGATGTAGATGAAAGCTCAGGCAGAGATCTGTGACAGACACTTCCTTTTCTTTCTGGGCCCACAGCTAGACTAGGCTTCCCAGTCTCCAGTTCAGTTACAGTGGGCCATATATTTAAGTTCTGGATGATAAACTGTGAGCAGAAGTCATATAAAGAGCCTCGAGGGCTGGCCTATAAATCTCCCAATTTTCTCTCTTCCCTCAGCAGCTGTTCTAACGCCAAGGATCCAAGAGACATTTCCAAAAGGCTTTGGAGATGGTAGAGCCACCAGACCAAAGGAATTACATCCTTAAATAACTATGAAATAGAGTTCCTGCCCCAACCCAAATCCTGCCAATCCTCATTGGGCTATAACTTGAGCGATAAACCTTTGCTGTATTTTAAGCCACTGAGATGTGGGAGTAATTCATGATAGCAGTTAGTCTACTTGACTCATACAAGATTGTACCTAATGGTTTACTAAATCAGACCTGTGGTCCATTTAAATTAGGCACCTGTTTCAGACATTTGCACGGGAGCATAGTATGTAAGGATGATGTAATAATAACAATGGCAGCTACAATTCTATAAAGTCCTTATTATGTGCTAAGAACTATGTTAAATACAAGCCACTAATTTTAGCTTTACACATACTATTTTATTAACACTTCACCCTATGAAGTAGGCAGTATTTATTATTTTCATTTTACCAAAAAGCAGATTCTAACTTAAGTAACTTGTTCAAACCCTTAAGACAGTTCTTTCTGTCTCCTAAGCCCATTGTACGGGAAGGTTTTGGTGTACTGGATTCCTTCAACATTCTAACCAGTCTATCATTGTAAGTTTATCTAAACATTTTGGCGGTATGTTTATAATTTCAGTTCAGACTGCCTCAGCTCCAAACATTTGCAGACATACATGTCTTTAAGCTTCCTGCTTGGAGCCAAAAGAAGTGACTCCTCATTCTCTGCAGTTCATTGGCTTTCTTGATATAAAACATTCAAAATAATAGCTAAACATACAGGTTTCAAAATTCCATTTTTAAAATTACTTTATAAAAATGCCTTGGCTGGTTTCTGAAAGCTTTTCTGATCATTTTCTTGATTTTCTATTTGATTATGAAAGAATGTTTGGGTTGACATTCACAAAAAATATCATCCACAAGATGTCCACTAGTTCAGAAATAAAACTCTAATTATTTTGCATAGACTACCTTACACTTGTCTATACCAAAGTTACTGTCCATTTTCTGCTCACTCTCAGATTCTGAAGTTCCCTCTTCTCTCTGAAAGACTATTATATAGAACTGGAACATTTCTCTCTGCCTTGTTTACTCCAATACTTATCAAATTAGACAAGAAAACAATTTTAATCACCACTGTTAATCCACAATGGACACTGGTGTAGTGTTTTATGTGATAAAATAACTGTTCATCCCTCATCATTCCTTTCTTTTCAAAAGCCAGTTTCCAACCACTAACAAAACGTCTTCAACATACATGGAGGTCTTTTGTGCCAGCACGAAACCAGAGGAGTGATGGAGAAGAGAATGAGAGAGATTTCCATTGAAATGTGTACTGAGAAAGTTGCAGACTTTCAAATGATATGTATCTCATCAGGTTTAGGTTCTCAATGAACTGGTTTGTTCATAATGAAAAACACTGCTCGTTAGTAACAAGAGTCACACTTATTCTCATGCAATTACCTAATTTGGTTGTAGAATAGTGTATAGTCCTTTTCAATCAGTAAAAAAAATGTTTAATTTCAACTCCTCTATCTTAATTTTATCACTTTTTACATTTACCCTTTCTAGTTCTTCTATAAGGATACTGGAAACATAAATGCCATCTGATAAAAAAAAAAAGTGGAAACTGGATTGCCAAATTGATTAAATTATTGACCTCTAAATAAGTTCCCCAAATCACAAGTTTGGTTCTAAAAAAGCAATTCTCCATTGATAATTGTTAAGCAGTATCCCCCATATGGTCTTTTAGTCCCATAGCTTCCATTTTTCCCCTGTTAAAAGTACGAACTGGAAGGAAAGTCTCCTTGTTCTTCCCCAGTTACCCATCTACTGCATTTTCTCCCTGTAAAGCTCCATGTCTGCAGAGGAGGGAAAAATTATCATACAAAAACACAGGGCTATTTTAAGACTCTCCCTTAATTTTCTGAAGATTTTCTATGAGAAAATTCTAGCATGTCATAGAACACAATTGTTCTCTCTGCTTTACATACCATTTCCCTCAACTCTATCTTCCACAGAGATAGCAGAATAACCTGTCTAAAAATGTGATGGAGGGGTTAGAACTCCGCAATCATTTCCCACTTCCCCTTCAGAATAAAGTCCAAGCGTCTTCATGCAGTTACCGGGTGCTCCACCATCTAGTCCTCACCTACCTACCCAGTCTCCCACCTCACACACTGCACCAGCAATACAGAACTGGCACACCAGGCAGTTTGTCATGTCCAGGGCTTGGTTTCTGCCTCTCTCTTCACTATGCCTAACTCCTCACAGTCATGCAATTCAATGACACTACCCTACCTCAGGTGAGACATCTTTTTCTGGATACTATAATAGCATGTGCCTAACTCCATCACTGCTTTTGCCATGTTGCATTTTTTTCGCCATGTTGCATTTTAATAATCTGTGTATTTGTTTTCACCATGTTACATCGTGATCTGGAGGGCAGAGACTTTATCAATTCTTTTATTTTTAAATCCCAGTGCTTTAGCAAAGGTTGTAGCACATAAACATAAGTATTTATTGAACGAAAAAATTAAATGTATTGAAAGTACGCTCAGACGAACCATCCAAATTTAAGGTCTGATTCACCTTTGGGAATGTGCATCTCCATGGACGCTGCAGCCTCAAATCCAGTGGTACAACTGTCCTCTTACCTGAGTGTTTCTTCTGAACTGTGTCTGTGGGTTTTTAAATTGTTTCTTTTTCTGGGTTGTTTTTTTTTTTTTTTTTGCACTTTATTCAAACATTCTCTATTTTCTATTTTTCCTTTGCTCTAAGTTCTCAAATATGATTGGCAAAAATTATACCACAAATTAGGTTAAAATTTTTTCCTTAAATAACCCCTATAATGTATAAAAACTATGATTTAGCTAACAAAATTATTTTAATGTATGTCTATTTGCCCCCATTTTGATCATGTGCAGATTTAATATTAGTCTGTTGAAAATTAGCTTTATTCCATGGGGATTTCAGATTTCTGCATTCTCAAAGTTGAGGGTTTTGTCAACTTCCCTCACTCAACCTCAAATTTTCATAATTATTTTTCTCCAATTTTGATACAATTACAGTATAAAGACAGATACACATAAAGCGAAACTGTTTGATTTTGTGTAATGCTTCTGAATGAAAGCCACCTGATCTGGTGACAAAATTAAACTTAAACATGGCTGTTTTTATGAGTTTTTAGCATATGTGAAGCAAAAGTCTTCACAATTCAAAAGTTCAAAATAAATATTTGTATATTACACTGCAAAGCAAACAAAACACACAAATCAAGCAGAAGAAAACTGCATTGTACATATAAAGGCATGTGCATATAATGTATAAAGAGAAATTAACAATAGTGACTTAATGGCTTGAATTACATTTTAATGTTGGAGTGCTAGCAATATGCAAACATTAAAGTAAGGCATGATTAAAGACAAATTACACTCCTACAATATAACTAATGTAACACATGGAAAATAAATAGAACCACATCAAAATGTTAAAAATAAATATTGTCTTTATGTGGGAGAAATATAGATTTTTCTTCTCTCTGCTGTTTTGCATTTTCTTTTTTTCTGAAATGAAAACCTACTTAAGTGGTTAAAAATAACATCTGTTCCAAAAAGGAAACAAACAAATGTATAATTTTTGCCTTTCTATAGCTCATGCATCAAGCTATAATCCCTAAAATTTTACAGCTTTAAAGTATTTTCACATTTAATATATCATTTAATCCTCACACATACACACACAAAAAAAACATTTCTACAAATGAGAAAAAGTTGGCTCAGAAATTAAAGAACTTTCCCAAGATCACCAGCTATTAAGTGTCTAAGACATTTTAAAAACAAATTCTAGTTATATTTTAAGTACCAACTGTTTTGATAAAAGGGGCAATCAGATGGAAAGAATCGGATGGAAAGAAGATACAGGAGGGAGAGGGAAAGTCTCAGAGCCAGAGGCAGGAGGGATTACTGGGGATGAAACCAAGAACTAACATTTAATGAGCATGGACCACATGCCCTCACTGGGTTCTGAGCATTTTACACACATAATGGCCTTTAATCTTCTATCAGGTACTTAATATCACCATCTCCATTTTCAAATGGGGCAACTGATGTACAGAGAGGCTAAGTCGGCTGGCCAAAGTCACAAAAAGTGGTATGAGGGGAAATCAGAGGATTAAATAGCAAAATGTAACAGTGATTTAACAACCTAAATTTTTTTATATCACTACTTTATGGGAGAAAAAATGCTTTGATTATATGAAAATACAAGTCATCTGGATATCTGGATATGTTAATCCTGAGCTAGATTCAATACCAGAATAAACAATAACAGAAAAATTAATTACCTAATCTTGAGGCCACAATATTGGGAAACCTTCAACCTTTCCCATTTATGTATAAACCTAATGTGTTGGCTTTGGTTTTCCTTCTTCTGCTCAGAGATAGGGCTGTAACTATTTTACAAAAGGGAACAAGTTGTGGGGCGGGGGAGGTATGTAAATGTATATGTGTGTGTGGATAGAGGGAGAGAGAGAAAATGTGTGCATAATATAGGTTCCCTGGTAGAGAGACTTTTTAGGAGTCTTCTCACACTAAACCCACAGATGGAGCAGTTTTACCTTTGACTTTACTAGATTTTTAAAATAAATAGATTTTCTGACTCACAATACCCACTGAGTCAAAAAAAATGTTAATCTTTGAGTTCTGAAAGACTAGATTTGAATTTAACCACCTAGCCATTTCAGATTATATGACCCAGTTCCTATTAGCTCTAGACCAAGTAAATGTAAATCATTATCTATTGCAATTATACTTGAAGATGGTACAATCAATAATAACAAGTACAACAGATTCTAATTCATATGGTAAGTCTCAAGTTTATTTCATTTCCATTAGGCTTTCTACAGGAAATGTAGTGAGTCAATTATTAAACATTAGTGTCATTCACTGAGGTAGATAATCTACTAGTTTCACTGTTCTAGTCTTACTTATTCACTTCCTTTGTCTGGGCTGATTTTTCACAGATATAAACTTAAGATAAATTGCCTGGCTAGATTTTAAACTCTTTACCTTTAGGCATTTTCTTTGCTATTGCTATTTTTTTTAATCCTTGCAAATTTAGACACCATAGAGAAAAAACTGTTATTTGCTTCATAATGGCTTTTAAACTCTTTACCTTTAGGCATTTTCTTTGCTATTGCTATTTTTTTTAATCCTTGCAAATTTAGACACCATAGGAAAAAAACTGTCATTTGCTTCATAATGGCCTCTTCAGTGTGTTTCACTGTCTTTTGTGGACAATAATGACATAATGATAGTGTTCTCAGACCTATATTTTCTACTTGATAAACTAGCAATTATATGATTAAGGCATTTTCAGAAACTCGCATTAAGTATATGATACTCTAGAAACCAGTCCATCATGTAATTATATAGTCAGGAGAGAAATTGTTTACATAACTAAAAAGTATCTGAAATGGTGTTCATAACTAGCATGGAATTTTTAAATGATAAATACTTTAAAAATATTAAATAATTCTATATATAATAGGCTTTTATGTCAGGATTATAAATTCTGAATTTTATAAATTGTTTTTAAACATTTATTTTCTGTCCTAGATTTTGCTGGAAACATGTGCAAATGTGCTGGATACATCAGAACCAACCCAGAAAACCTTATGATTTCTCTCAAAAAATACACATGTGTACAGAGAACAGAGAAAGAGAGGCAATGCTTACTTACTTGAGCTCTACAGTGATTGCCAATTTTGCCCAGGACTTTTCTCAGATATATCTTAAAGGCAAATTTGGCTAGATCTTTGTGATTTCCTTTGGATGTCAGATCATTAAATCAACACCGTGATGAGTTGGAGGACATATAAGTACGTTCATACATGTCATTCTCGTAGAAAACAGGAAGGACACTTAACAGGATACCCAAGAGTTTCAAACAGCATGTACTGGGAGGACCCATCATCAAAACACACTATAATAACATCTATCTCTTCTTACTTTTTTTGATCTTCTCCTGGAAGAACTAGTTACCTTGCTTTTCCCCAGTTATTCAGAAAAACTATAGAAAGTTACAGCGGTATATCTTGAGAGCCAACCATTCAAAGAAAAAATCTGATATACACAAATAACCTGAGTAACTACTGCCTAAAGGCAGTTTAAGTTATTGAACAAAAACAATCAAGATGCCAAGCCATGTACATTGTTTTAAGATGTGTGTGTATGTTTTTAAAAGACAAGTAATATATATTTATGTTGGGTTATGGCTATTAAAGAGCATCTCTTTACCACCTCACAACTGTCAGAGTGGCTATTACAAAAAGGCAAGAAGCACTGAAGATGATGTACAGGGGACACTGGTCATGGGACTGGGCATTGCTGTGGCCGCCATGGAAAACAGTATGGAGGTCCCTGAAAAAAATTAAGAGCTAATTCCTCTTAATTTTTATAACTCCTTTCGTATAATCCAGCAATTCCTCTTCTGGGTATTTTATTTACCCCAGAAATATGAAAAGAGTTATTCATGAAGATATCTGTACCCCCATGTTCATTGTAACATTATTTACAACAGCCAAGACAGGGAAACAACCTGTGCTCCCTGACAGATGACTGGCTGAAGAAGATGTGGTATACATCCAATGCCATATTCAGCCATAACAAGGGTCAAATATTGCCATTTGCAGCAACATGAGTGGATACTGAGAGCATTATGCTAAGTGAAATAAGTCAGATAGAAAACAAAAACCATATTTCATTCACAAGTGGAATATAAAACAAAGAGTAACAAACAAACAAACTCATAGACACAGACAATAGAATTGTGGTTACCAGAGGGTAGAGGTGCTCAGAGGAGTGAGAAGGGGATTAAGGGGGTCAAATATTTGGTAATGAAAGGGAACCAGACTTCAGGTGGTAAGCACACAGCAAAGTACACAGATGTTGAATTAAAACCTTATACTACTGAAAAGTATATAATGTTATTAACCAATGTTACTCCAATAAATGAATAAAAATGTTTCTCTGTAAATATGCACAAGAAACCTATACCAGGGTTATCTTGTTTATGGATGTGGCTTGGCATCTTGATGATTTTTATTCAATAACTTAAATTCTCTTTTTAGGCAACACATGTGTGTGAATTAAGCATGTGGACAGGGAAGCAAGGAAGACTTTTCATGTGTATTCATATACTTTCCATTTTTATAATCATTTAAATGTATTACCTACTCAAAAATTATGTTAATCTTAGAAAGAGTCTGATCCCTCTGTGGCTATGATGTATGTGAGCTTTAAGAGCAAAAATTTACCAAAGGTAGATGCCTCTAGTTACATAGTTTATTCCATCACCACGACCACCCCTCAGTGACAGTGGCTTCTAAGTTTTCTAATGCAAAAAAGTTGGAAAATGCATCATGTTTTATATTCTAATGATGGCAACATGGCAGAATCAGACCACCACAGGGCACCTAGGTATTCATGCCTGGTGATCAGCATAACCATAATACCCCTGAGTTCCTGAGAGAGATGAAGAGCAAACTATCCCTGGCCAACAACTAATCACCACCATCCTCTACGAAGCTTAACCCAGGCCCTCAGGAATGTAACTGGATGTACCCATTCTCAAAAGCCCTGCCATTTTAAAGCACTACAAAGAACTGAGAACAAAAACAAAGATAGCTAATGAAGTACACAAATACAGTAACAACCTTGATGACCTGACCACACTTGTGTGCAATTATCTGGTTCTTCCAGGTCTACACTTCTTGAGCCATTTACTTTGTGACTGGGTAGTAAATGACTTTTAAAAGAATTATTTATGCCATTATAGCTGTTCCTGCTGTTCCCCTCTCCCCACCTCCACCCAGCCCACCCTCTCCTTTCCCTAAATCAATCCCCATATTGTTGACTGTGTTCATGGGTTATGCATAAATATTCTTTGGTTAAGCTCTTCACCATCTTTCATCCAGTCCTTTATGATCAATTGATATTTGATGAAGGTGACAAAAGCATACAATGGAGCAAAGACAGTCTCTTCCATGAATGATGTTGGGAAAACTGGACAAGTACATGCAAAAAAAAAAAAAAAATGCAATTATAAAACCAAAATGGATAAAATACTTAAATGTAAGTTGCAAAACCATAAAAATCCTAGAAGAAAACAGGCAGTAAAGTCTCAGATATCTCATGCAGCAATATTTTTGACAATAAAACTTGTAAGGCATTGGAAACAAAGGAGAAAATAAACAAATAGGACTACATCAATTAAAAAGCTTCAGCACAGCTAAAGGAACCATCAGCAACTCGAATAGGGTTGTGTAAGAGGTCGCTGTGTAAGAGACCATTTTCACCCACGATACATCTGATAAGGGTTTAATCTCCAAAGTACACAAAGAACTAACACAACTCAATACCAGGAAGACAGACAACCCAATTAAGAAATGGGCAAAGGACCTGGATAGATACTTCTCCAAAGAGGGCATTCAGATGTACCATAGACATATAAATGACTCTTGGTATTAGGAAATAAGGTAAAAGAATTATTAATTTGCTAGCCCTTGTGAAAAGGATACAAATGATGGAGAAAACATCAGACACTGGCATGAAGCTTCACGGAGCTACACCTTATAGCACCTTGTGTCCCTGCCATTACTCTGGGAATTAGGAAGGACAGGGATCATTACCTGTACTTTCCTGTCACTCCAGGGTGAAGACCCTATTTCAAGGCCAGTAGGTGGCAAGGCTAGGACTCTATCCCCAGTCTTCTGAGTTCATGTTCACTGTTATTACATACAACAAGTCTTCTCAGTGTCCAGATTTTCTCCTTTCCCAAATCACAGAGACTTTCCATAATTGTGAAAAGTGAGACATGCAATATTTAATAGTTTACTGCTATACCGAGGGATGATTTCAAGGGATGCTGTTTTCTGAATCTCTACTGAAGTGTCTTTGTAAGGGTCAAAGCTGTTAAAAAGGAACTACTGTATTTTACAAAATGAAAAAAACAGTGATTGCAATATCTGAGCTTTCTACTTGGAATTTAAGAACACTGTGTCCTATAATTTTGAGTTTAGATAATGAACTGTAACTACTGACTCAACTCTTGGCTTATCAGTTTATGACTAGGATGCTTGAATTAAAAATATTAAATTTTTTTCTCTCCCCCCATATATTAAATTGTTTCTTGATCCTACTTCTACCTACCCATAAAATCCCCATTTTCCTAGCCACAATAGCAGGCAATGTGGTAGCATATCAGCGCAACACACTACAGAAAAATGTCAAAACTTAGCCAGAATTCTAAATCATGCTATACCAAGGCCTATTTGATTAAAACAAAACAACCTTGAAGAAGTCTTTTCTCATTTTATTTCCACTGCACTTTAGTATATTATGCTGATAGAATTTCAGCGCACACTAGCTAGCTTGCAGGTCTTCAAAGTGAACACCGTGAAGGTGCTCAGGTCAGGCAGCCTCCCCTGTTGTGACTCATTTCCTGAGCTGCTGCTACACCGGAGAGAGTTTTAATGTTGCTATAAACAGAGCAAGATTTAAAAAATTTTAGAAAATAGACTTTCAGAAAATTAAAGACAATATTTATTGCAGTGAATCTCCATCATTAGTGCCTTAATTACATGATCTATCATAAAGGGCCATTTTAATTGTTTTACCATCTATTTAAATGTTTTGAAGTTATTGTTATTTCCAGCAGCCGACAATAAGAAAATAGCAGTAGTAAGCTCACTCGGAGACCATTTTTACTAGAAATCATAATACTAATGAGCTGTAAAGAAAATGTTCCTAATTGTCCTTCTTGTGCAGTCTTATAAAAAATAATTACTAACACTTATGTATAAAGTACATCTAAAGTAAATAGATAGGTTATGTGTATAGCTTACAAGGTGAATTTCTTTAATCCAAAGCAGAAACACCTAATGAACTATAAAATGATATAAAAATGTAAGGTATTAAAATAAAACTTTTTTAAAAATTTAATAAATTATAAAATACCAATGGGGAAATTTTAAAGTATCATATTATTATTAATAATATCTGAACTTTCACTCCAAGGACAGTATTAAAATTCTAGTGTACAAACAAGCCAAATAACTATTAAAGTAAGTAGAAAGACTAAGATGGGTTAACATATTAATTTTTATTTTGTTACATATATATTTCTAATTGCCACCCAAGGATATGTTTATTAATTTTAGAGAGAGGGACAGAGAAAGAGAAACATTGATTGGATGCTTCCTGTACATCCCTGGCTGAGCAACAAACCTGAGACCTTTGGTGTATGGGACAATGCTCCCAGCAACTGAGCCACCTGGCTAGGGCTGTTTTGTTATATTTTTAAAATATAATATACATGATATTTATATTTGGGATAGAACAAAAAATCTGTACTTATATTTAATGATAAGTTTTCATCTCCTACTACTTATTAGGCAAAACATGAAATGTCTGTCTCATACTTGCTAGACAAAACATAGCAGTGTTAATAATGTTATTTTTAATTAGGCAGTACAAGAACTGAATTGTAGACTCCTACAAACATCTCAGATCCACCTAGAAAGTCTATGCCATCAGGTAAGTTACTTATCATATTTCAGCTTCTTCACTTATGAAAAACAGATAATGGTTATAACAATGCCTCAGAACTTGTGAATGTGAGTTACCCTCAGTTCAGAGCTTAGCATACTGTCCGACACATAGTAAGACATCAGCAAATGTTACAACATGAGGATAGGTTCCTCACATGGGCATTTAAGACATGCTGACTACATCCCAAACTCTCTTTGTAAACACCAAAGAAACCAGAATCCAACCCAGATTCACCCTCCTTCATGAGTTTGGGCATTTGCCCTACAGCATCTCTTCATCTGAAATTTAAGTGCTTCCTGCTTTCAAATGTAACAAGTGAACTTGAGAACCAAAATTGTCTCACCAAAAAAAGCTCCAACATGCTTTCATAGCTTAATGGTCATATTGTCTGGTCTTATTAGACAACCACAACAGACTTAGTAAAGGTTTATTCTGAATTCTTGCCATGTGGCTTGATTTCTTCATTCATTCATTTAGAAAAAAGTACTTATAGAACCCCTTTCACATCCCAGTCACTGTATTTGATTGGGGCATACAAAGTCAAGCAAAAAATAAATACACTCTTCCTTCCTGTTTTAAGGGAAATAAATATTGATCAAATCACATCATGAAATGAATGTAAAATTGCAACTGTAAGAAGTGCTATAATGGAAAAGTGCTATAGGAGTATAACACTTTTTAACGAACAAAGAATGTTGGTGAGGTAAAGCTTCCCTGAGGAAGTAATACTTCAGTTGATATCAAAAGAAAGAGTGGAGTCAACAGGATAAAATTGTGAGCTACTCTGTTCCAAGTACAAGAACCTATGATGCGTGGATGAAAGGGAGTGTGTAGCCCCTTAGGGGCCTGATGTCAGGCAAGTGAGACAGAGCCCAGAGGAGGAGAAGCAGTGGGTGAATGGCCTGAGGCTGGGATCTGAGCCAAGCTCTACAGCCATGATAAAACCTTGTTTTCTTATCATAAGACAAAAGGGAAACCATTGAAGAATTTTAAGCCTGGGTGGGTAGTTGGTTTTGAGCAGAGGAAGAGGTTGATAGGATTCAGTGTGACTTCTGTGTGAGAAAAGTTTAGCAGGGTCAGAGAAGTTGTGGAGAAACCAGTTAGTAGACTGTTGATGGAGTTCAAGAGAAAGAATGAGGAAGCTTAGATTAGGGAAACTGAGATAAAAATGTTTGCAAGTGATAGAAGAACCGCTTGGTTTTCCATGAAACATACATTCTTCCACTACACAGGCACACTTTTCATGTAAAGATATTTTCTTTTTGAAATATTCTAGAGAATCCAGGTAAAGGTTAGTGGTGGGTAGAGGGTGTTCATACACATTTGAATTCAATGAGGAACAAACTGCCAATTTCTAAATAATCAGTACCATATCCTTTTAGGTTAAAGCCTTTATCCAATATCACTAAAAGACATGCGATAATGAAAATAATTGAACCACAGGAAATAATTTTCATTGAAACACATTTTTATTATAAATATGCCATAAAGGATCATTTATGAGAAATTAGATTGAAGAGCGGTAATGTGTTTCCTTTTAAACTGGAAGGAAAGTGAATACATCCAAGAAAGAAAGAGAGTCATAGGACCCCAGAGGAACAGTTCTAAAACAATCAATGTTTTAGAAAAACAGTGAAACCTCGAAAACTGCTACTCCAGGAAGAATCTCTCTCATATTTGGGGCACGAAGCAATCACGCTTAAATGTGAAAGTGACGTACACAATAGCCAAGGCACCTTGGTTGTACCTCATAGCAACTGAATGAATGAAGAAACACACACGCAGGAGTGCACACAAATAGCACCGAAATGTGTCAAGCTCATGCGTCTCAAAGGATTAAGCAGCAAAGAAAAAGGACAGCACAAAACACGTCTTCATTTCACAAAACAAGATGCATAGAAATAGTCATTACAAATTCCTTTAAGATAATTGTCTCTCTCAACTGAAAGGAAAAAATGAAATGATTGGCAGCCTACTTCTCCTGGAGTAGAAGTGAGACATCAGTTTAGATCTCTGCGCACACTGAAAGTTACTGCACTGCAGGGATTTGCAATGACACAATGCAGAACCAGATCTCTGGGTGTCACTTGGCTGCCGGCACCCATGGATGAGCTGTGTAACACTCTTCTGCCATGTAGCCCGTGTGAGAAGAGAATTCTACTGTTCCAAGAAATGGCACTCATCTTGGAGGCCTTCCCAGTCACACAAAAGAGCGTAATTTCCACATTATCCCCAGGCATACTGTCGAGGATGATAAGTCTATGATAGCTTTATGTGTAAATTATATACACTAATGAAAGGCATGTGAACTGCTCTTTGGTTGTGGCAGTGCAGAAAAACAAATTCAATTTGTTTTTCAATTTTTAGAAATGACACCTGAGCTACCTCTATTAATCACCAGAGTCTGTGAGGGTTAAATGGTAGACAGCGTAACTGTGCTCTGGTTATCTAATGAATCAGGACTGGTGTTGGCAAGCGGTGTCGAACGGGTGCAATCTTGCCCACAACCTCATAACTGGCTTATTCCAGTACTTTGGTTTTAAGTCCTTCAGACTTTTAATTTCATACTTCATTTTTTCATCAGGGAATGCACTCTTTTACATTCTGGTTTAATTTTTCTAAATATGAAAGCATACTCACAAAATAAAGCAAGAAGCAAAGGAAAGATGAATATTTTCATATTTTTTGTCTGTTTGGTGATAAAATTCCACATGTAGCACATAATGTGTGCCAGATACAGGAGATAAACTGGAAGACAAGACAGTGTTTTTTATTCCTCTAGAACCTCACAATCCTGTTACTACAAAATTCAAAACATGAAGGCTTTTGTGTATTACTGATCAGTATCACAGAGAGTGAGACCAGTCATCAGACAGCTAATGTTACCTATTTAAGGTTTGGCACATCACAGAGTCTTGCCACTTTTATATATGAGGACAGCATTCTTCATGTGAGGACCTCCTGGGAGAATGAGAACCGTGGTCCTGAACACACAGAATACAATCTGATCCCTCAGAAATGTCTCTGGTCCTTCAAAGTCCCAGTATTTTCCTGGCAGTTCCTTATGAATATTTGGGAAACATTTCAACAAGTCCAGTTTGTTTAGCAGTAGGACTAAATGACTCAGAGCTCATGCTTTGAAGGCAAGTATTCAATTTAAAATTGTGGGAGGGGGGAGTACAATCTTTCTGAACTTTATTTCCCCTTCTATAAAATGGGAAAAATAAAGATAATTTCTTCATTAGGTTGTGAAGGTTAAGTGGTATTTTATGGCTATTACATAAATGTTAACTAATTACAGCCAATGGAGCATATAATACAGGGTGGGCAAAAGTGTGTTTACAGTTATAAGTATGTAAAACACAAAGTATATTCTTATATTATTATTTATTATTGTATTTTTTCCATATGAACAACTGTAAACCTACTATTTTCTCATCCTGCATACACAAATACGGATATAGAAATAACAAAAAGATTACCATAGGCAGATGTGACATAGGTCATGCTTGTAGAGCATGTCCCAGACCCATTTTCACTCTGATTCTTTCTTCCCTGAACACTCTTCTCATAGGGCCAGCATTCACATCTCAGCTGTACCCTCTGACTTCCTCCTCAGGAAATCTCATAAAGTCTAAAAAGACTAATTTTTCTCCAAAGAAATAGCTCTTAAACCAGAAAAAAAAAAAATACTCTAATTATGGAATTTTAGCAATCAACAAGAAAGTAGCTATGATATTTTTTCTAGCACCAGGAAATCACAACAAATGTAATTTCAACTCAGTCATTTCCTTTATTCAGCTAACAAAATCTTGAATACCTGTAATGTAGCAGGCTGTGTTAAGTGCTGGCTATACAGCAGTGAGTGAGCAAAAAGACATGGTTCAAGCCCTTCAAAGTTTACAGTCTTGTAGAGAGCAGACTTAAAATGCATTGCATAGTTTCATATAATTACAAAACATAATTGTGAAATGATCAAGTCCCATGAAGATAACAGGCAGGGTACTATGATAGCAAACAACAAAGTACTCAAGTGGGAAAGTTAGTGAAAACTTGCCTGCAGAGGTATTAAGTCAAGACTTAAAGAATGAGAGAGCATTAGTCATACCATAAAACTAGAGTAAGAACGTTCCACTCTGGTGGCAAGGCTCTAGGCTAGAAAAGAGTTTGGAGGTTTCTAGAAAGTCAAGAGGCTAGTGCAACTAAAGCATAGTTAGGGGAATGTGAATAGCTCTTGAACAGATACATTTGGTCAAATTTGTTGTATCCTGTAGAACTTTGTGAAGAGTTTGAATTATTATTCGATGTGCAATTAAAGTATTTTAAAGAATTTTAAGAGTGATTTGACCTGGTTTATAGTTTTAAAAACTTACAGAGAGTGCTATGTTATGAATAATTAGGGAAGGGTAGAGGAAGCAAAAGAGGAAAGAGGGAAATTAATTAGGATACTACCATAATAATCCCAGTGGAAGATGACCACGTCATCAACTTGGGCGACAGAAGTAAAGATGGAGAGATAAATGGATTGAACATACACTGGAGATACAACCTCAGTTGCTGAAGGATTGGGTATGGGAAAAAGAAAAGAAGAAATCAAAAATGACTTCCAGGTTTCCAGTCTGAGCAACTGTGTCATTAGTGGTGCCATATATTGAGATGGCAAAGATAGGGAAAGAAGAGTTTTCAGAGGAAAATTTGGAGTTCCATTTTGAATATTTTAAAATTTAAGATAACTGTGTCTATGGGAATATCACTTCATAAATTATATAAATATCTAACCACGATGCTGTACACCTGAAACTAATATTGTATGCCAGCTATAATTATATTTTTAAAATATTTTAAATAAAAATTGAAAAGGTTAAAAAAAAAAGATAAATTTTGGATAAATTTTGGACACAAAATTGTGTCATCCAAGGGAGATGTTAAGAAGCTAGCTAGAATTCTACTTCCAACCAACAATGAAGTTGAAACAACTGAAATAAAAAATATATATATGTAAGAATTGTTTTCAAGACACTTGATATCAGGTAACAAAGAAGAGTACTCCTTGAGATACAGGAAATAAATGAGGTGAGCCTTAAGATGACCTTATATAAAGCCCTAAGGGAGTTTCCACAAGGTGACACAGGGAAGGCAAAACTGGCAGATTCCGAGTTGAGGAGATGGAGCTGAGAGTCTATGGAAATCAAAAAGGCTAGAGTTCACAGATCAGAAAACGGGAGAGGAGAAAGATGCAGTGAGAGAGAACTGTGGAAATTTGCAGAGGACCTGCCTCAAGTATTCAGTAGAGAACTATCTGTCACATGCATTTGAGGAAATGACCTGAGGAATGAGAAAGACTCATCTGAAAGAATGGGAGCCCTGGCTGATATGGCTCAGTGAATTGAGCATCAGCCTGAGAATCAAAAAATTGCCAGTTCAAAACCCAGTCAGGGCATATGCCTTGGCACTTGCCAAGTCCCCAGTTGGGGGCATGCGAGAGATAACCAATCAATGCTTCTCTCCTTTTCTTTCTCCTTCACTTTCCCCTCTCTCCCAGAAAATTAAAATTAATTTTTTTAATGAAAGAATGAGAGTAATAGAAACTGGATCTTACATGGCCTGGAAATAGTCCTGTTTGTATCAACCAGAATGGAAAATTTTATGATTTATAGTCATTAGGTTAGTATTCAGAAGGCTCTTGCTGCAGTAACAGTAACTGCCCTAGATTAAACACTACTCTGATCCCATCTAACAAATCTTTTAAGAAGACCTGAAAGGAACAAATTGTTTCCTAGCAACTTAACTGTATCCCAGAATAAAGTTCAAAAATCCTTACAGGAATTTTAAAAATCCAGCAGGAACAAGATAAAATTCACAATTCCTGGCATCAAATAAAAAACTGCCAGGTATATGAAGAAGCAGGAAAATATGACCCATTATAAGGAAAAAATGAATCAACTGAACCCAACCCAGAAATAACACAGATGTTAGCAATCAAAAATATTAAAACTGTTATTATAAAATTTTTTAAAGTTTTCAAAAATTTGAGAGACATGAAAAATATAAAAAGACAAAATAAAACTTCTGGAGATGAAAACTACAACATTGAAGATGAAAAATACATTGAATTATTGTACAAACAGAAGGATACCCATTGCAGAAGAAGAGATTTGATGGACATAAAGACATGGAAATAGGAATTATCAAACGAAACACTGACAAAAATAGAATGAAAAATAAACTGCTTTACTAAGCTGATTCTAAAATTCATATAGAAATGCAAAGACCTAGGATAGCCCAAATAATTTTGAAAAACAAAAAAGTTGGAAGAGCTACATATCTGATTTCAAGATGAAGATTAGCTATGGTAATGAAAAACAGTGATATTGACAAGCAAATATACAAATAGGTCAATGGAACAGAATAGAGTCCAGAAACAGACCTATATGATTTTTTTTTTTCCCTTAGGGTATAATCCCAGCAGTGGAATTGCCAGGTCAACAGGCAGTTCCACTTTTAGGTTTTTGTGCAAATTCCATACTGTTTTCCACAGTGTCTGCACCAGTCTGCATTCCCACCAACAGTGCACTAGGGTTCCCTTTTCTCCACATCCTCTCCAACACTTATTGTTTCTTGATTTGTTTATGATGGCCATTCTCACTGATGTGAAGTGGTATCACATTGTGGTTTTAATTTGCATCTCTCTGATAGCTAGTGATGCTGAGCATCTTTTCATATGTTTCTGGGCCCTCTGTATGTCCTCCTTGGAAAAGTGTCTGTTCATATTTTTTAATTGGGTTTTTTGTCTTCCTGGAGTGAAGTCATTTGAGTTCTTTATATATTTTGGAAATCAAACCCTTGTCCAAGGTATTATTGGCAAATATGTTTTCCTATATAGTTGGTTCTCTTTTCATTTTAATGCTGTTTTCTTTAGCCAGGCAGAAGCTTTTTATTTTGATGAGGTCCCATTTGTTTATTCTTTCCTTTATGTCCCTTGCTCTAGGGGACACATTGATAAAAATATTGCCATGTGGAATATCTGAGATTTTTCTGCTTATGCTTTCCTCTAGGACTTTTATGGTGTCACAACTTATATTTAAGTCTTTTATCCACCTTGAATTTATTTTTGTGTATGGTGTAAGTTGGTGATAAAGTTTCACTTTTTTGCATGTAGCTGTCCAGTTCTCCCAACACCACTTGTTGAAGAGGCTATTTTTACCCCATTTTATGCTGCTCTCCTCTTTGTCAAATATTGACTATAGAGCACAGGTGGCAAACATAAGGCCCATGGGCCATATCCAGACCTCCGCCTTATTTTATCTGGCCTAGCACCTGTTTCTACCCCATGGCAGCACCGCGCTCCTTGCCCCTAGTTAAGGAGTAGTTACATTTATACAATCCTAAAATTACATTTGGCCCTTTTTACATAAGGCAACTGTGAGGGTGATGTGGCTACCCTGTGAAAATGAGTTTGACACCCCTACCATAGAGGCTTGGGGTTTATTTCTGGGCTCTGTATTCTGTTCCATTGGTCTACTTGTCTGTTCTTATGCTAGTACCAGGCTGTTTTGATTACAGTGGCCTTGTAATACAGTTTGATATCAGTTACTGTAATTCCTCCTACTTTGCTCTTCTTTCTCAAAATTGCTGCAGCTATTCAGGGTCATTTATGGTTCCATATAAATTTTTGAAATGTTTATTCTATATCTGTGAAATATGTCATTGGTTCTTTAATAGAGATTACATTGAATCTATAAATTGCTTTGGATAGTATGGACATTTTGATGATGTTAATTTTTCCAATCCATGAACATGGTACATGCTTCCTTTTGTTTGTGTCTTCCTTCATTTCTTTCTTCAGCATTGTGTATTTTTCTGAGTATAGGTCTTTTACCTCCTTGGTTAGGTTTATTCCTAGGTACTTTATTTTTCTTGTTGCTATATCAAATGGGATTTTCCCCCCTGATTTCTGTTTCTGATATCTCATTGCTGGTATACAAAAATGCCTTTGATTTCTGAATATTGACTTTGTATCCCACTGTTTTGCCAAATTCACTTATCAGGTCCAGTAGTTTTTTGGTGGAATCTATAGGATTTTCTATACGCACTATCATAGTGCACAATGACAGTTTTGCTTCCTCCTTTCCAATTTGGATGCCTTTTATTTCTTTTTCTTGTCTTATTCCTGTGGCTAGGACTTCCAATAGTATGTCAAATAGGAGTGGTGAAAGCGAACATCCTTGTCTTGTTCCAGAGCTTAGTGGGAGAGCTCTAAGTTTTTGCCCATTGAGTATGATGTTGGCTGTAGGTCTCCTATATATGGCCTTTATTATATTGTGGAATGCTCCCTCCATTCCCACCTTGCTGAATATTTTTATCATAAATGGGTGCTGTAGCTTATCAAATGCCCTTTCTGCATCTATTGATATGATCATGTGATTTTTGGCTTTCCTTTTATTTATGTGATGTATTACGTTTAGTGATTTGTGAATATTGTACCACTCTTGCATCCCTGGGATGAATCCCACTTGATCATCATGTATGATCTTTTCAATGTATTGCTGGATGTGGTTTGCCAATATTTTGTTGAGGATTTTAGTGTATATGTTCATCAACAATATTGGCCTGAAGTTTTCTTTCTTTGTTGTGTCTTTATCTGGTTTTGGGATTAGGATGATGCTGGCTTCATAGAAAGAGTTTGGGAGTCTTCCTTCATTCCAGATTTTTTGGGAATAGTCTATGAAGTGTAGGGATTAGCTCTTCCTTAAATGCTTTGTAGAATTCTCCTGTGAAACCATCCAGTCCAGGGCTTTTATATGTTGGGAGATTTTTGATTACTGCTTCAATTTTGTCAGCTGTTATTGGTCTGTTCAGGCTTTCTGCTTCTTCTTCATTCAATTTTGGAACACTATATTTTTCTAGAAACTTGTCCATTTCACCTAGGTTTTCAAATTTCTTGGCATATAGATCTTCGTAGTAATTTCTTACAATCCTGTGTATTTCTGTAGTATCAGTTGTAATCTCTCTTCTTTCATTTCTGAATCATGTAGGAAATAGACCTACATGATTTTTGATTAAAGTATATGTTCTTGATGAAAAATAAATTAATTAATTAACTTTGGTTATTTACTTCTACTTTGCTGTATCAGAGCTATTGCCCTGAAACCTTCTAAACATTACAGGAAGTTTTAGATTAAATCCTCATATTTATATCAGAAATGGAGTTTTACTTCTAAAAATCAAAATAAATGCATCTCTTCCCTCAAATTTCTCTCTGGCTCAATCTATTTACTCTTCCTTTTCTGCCCATCACCAAATATTTTTATAAGTGTTGTTTATGCTCCCTGGCTCCACTTCCCATTCCTCTTTGCCAGCCAGTATTCTAAAATTACTTTCTCAAAGCTCACCATGAAATCTCAGTCTCCAGCTTCTCTGCACACTTTTTCACTTTGTCCCTTGAGCTTGCTGTGATGTTTGACACTACAGATGGCTCCATTCTTTTCACAACTTCCTTTTTTTTTAAATTCTGGGATTCTACCTCCTCTGACTTTGCAGAATATTCCTTTCCAGTTTCTGAGTTTTTCCTTCTCAGCTTAAATGTTGAATCTGCATGTGTCTATTTTCTACCTTTTTCTTTGTCTTCCTTCTTCCTGGGCAATCTTATTCCCACCCATGTTTTTGTCTCTTGCCTCCTAAATTAGTTGCATTTCCGTGAAAGAAAGCTTATTCTCCTGTTGGAGTCAAAACACCTTTTCCCACCTGTTTCTTGGCTAAATGGACATGGAAGACTCAGGAAGAAAATACATAATTCTGCAGAGCTTAGAAACCATGTCTATTCAATAACAAGCAGGTCTGTTAGCAAAGAATAAACCCTACAAATAACTATGTTGTAATAACATTTAAAGTGATAAACAGACAATCAGTTCTGATTTTTAACAAATTTACTTGAGGAACAGCTTTCAAACAAAAACAAATATAAAATTGTCAGTTACTTAGCAGCATATAAAAGTTATGGAAAAAGGCCCTAGAGATAAAATAAAAAAAAGGGTATGAACTTTCCATGTGGCCTAGGGCTAGGGCTCATTCTATATGAATCTTGTAAACATCCTGTCTAGTTGAAAGTAACAAAAGTAAACTAAGGTATAATTTGCAACCAGACGATAAAACATTACGTTGAAGCCTAGAGAACTCTGTTCCTAGTATTTGTGACTCCACCCTTTTCTAAATAAGGCCAACTTCAAATGCTGACAGTTCACGTTATAAACCTCCTAGTTCTGTGGCTAAAGATATAAGTCTAGTACGGTCCCTTTTAGTGGGTAGGCAACCGGAGGACTTGGAAAGCTTTTATTCATGCCTATGCCACTAATGACAGAATATGTTGTACCATCAAAAAGCAAGTTTCTCTTCATTTCTAAATCAAATTATTCTCTGAAAATATTAATCAAACTCCTAGTTTGTGAATAAAAGTATATATAACTTGTATACATATGTATTATAAATGTGAAATTAGCTTGTATAAAGTGATCATTTTTTCATCTCTTAGGAATACTTTGTTTGCATTTTCTAAATAAAATTTTAGTGCTATAGCTGTCATTTTTAATGACCTCACTATTATAATTTCTGTCAAAATAATCCATGTTTACATTTGGTAAAGAAATAAGATGAGTGTATGAGTGTGTGTGTGTAAAGAGAATACAAAAAGAATATAAAAGAGAATGGAATTAAGAGATGATAAAGATTTTTAAATTTATTCAAATTTTATAAATAAATGTTTCATAAAATATTAAAAGTTTTACTACACACAGTAGATTTTAGTTAAGAATTTTAAAAACTTTAAAGGTGTACATATTTTAAATGTATTAGAAATATTTGCATATTGTTCATTTTATTGCCAGTAAAATGTGCTTTTATTTTTTATTTTTGTAATAATTTTACATATATCAAAATCACGTGAAAATATTTAATGAGCTCTACAAATAAAATTATCTTTAAACCTACTTCTCAGTACTTCCTCTTATTTACAAAATAGCAGATAACATCAGTACATATTATAGTTAAAAAGGAAAACTGTTTATTATTCTTTAATGACTTTACTAGAAATGAATTATAGTCATGTAGTTTTAATTTAAGAACAGAAAATTATAAATCTTAGAGACTACAAGAATGAAGTAGATAGGTCAATGACATTTATTTAAAAAAAACATTATCTTAAACAGCCATCCATTAATAAGCTTCCAAGCACATTGCTTGGCAGACACATTTATAACAAAGGGAAGAACCTGGTAAAGGCTTTTATTTCAATTACCACGAAAATTCTTGAGGGTAACTCTAGGTATCTGGGATGAAAAGACATTGCAATTATTCAACACATTTTCTACTACTAATTTTCTCTACTATTTTCTCTGCTAATAAGATTGAAATCCATTATTTAATTGTTTTAGATTTCAAGAGTTTCAAAAGGGTAATGATGTTAGACTTTACAATTAAGCAAAACTAGGGTACTGGGGGTCCTGTCTGTAAAAACTTGTCAAGAGTCTTTGAGCTGAGGTCTGATATCTATACTGACTTTTACCAGAACACAACTAGAATGACTATTGCTTGTTAATATGGAAAATAATCTCCTCAGCTAATCAACAGACAAAAACTTCCCCCATGGTTCTAAGAGAGTGGGCTTTCAGTGTGTTTTATGACTCTAGAAATCTAGCTCATTGATTTTGAGAAGGAAAATGCAAAGCTCCCCAACCCTCAAAATATTTTCCCCTCAGAGGAGTTAAGGCAAGAGAAGGTGAAAGGTCAATCATGAGATCACAGGAAGAACAGTGGTCTCTGTGTGCAGCAAGAGACCTACTGTTCTTTCTGTATTGCTCATTTCTTTCAATATTGCTTTTAAAAAGGGGATATTAAAAGGGTATTTACATTTCTTTCTTTATGTATGTGCCTAGGTTTTAGAGGAGGAAAATAGGGAAAAATATTTTGAAGCAAAAAAATGTGGTAAAATATTTAATAACCTGTGACCCTGGCTCCATTGCCACCCCCCCCCCCACAGTGAGTCAGGTAAGCTACACTTTGACAATAAGATGCACCCCCATTTTCAGTAATAAGCTAGAAACCCTCTAAAGATAATAGGAAGACATTTATATTGCAGCAAAAACATTTGTATCTTCTAAAATCAAACATTATAAAATCTTTATCTTGCCTTCAGGGAGAGTAAGTTTATAATTAGTATTCCTAAATTATTCTATTTAGAGTGAAGACAGTTGGGTGCCTGAAAATTACCATCCAATAAAAGCAGTACACAAACTCACCCTTAGAGCTGGTAGAAAACACAACCAGACTAGGGAATATAAAAATTCAGATGCCTGAAAGTTATGATAAAAGGGGCATATTCTTACCCTAAAATATGGGGGTTTGGGTCAGTAGTTGTATTGCTAATAATTCAAACCATATATTTTTGCCTCTGTTTCCTGCATTTCTAAGACAATGCTGCTTTATTTTTAGAATGTTTACTATTTCCAACTTGATATTGTTTTCCCAAATTTCTATCCGAGGGCTCTGTCAGGTTCACTTTAGGTAGCTGAAGCACATTTCTGTCAAATCAGCGTTGTCATCCTTCCAAGTCCACCTCCCTGGCTCAGGAATTTTATGGGCCCAAGTAAACCACAAAAGCCTAAACAGTCAAGAATCAACTTTGTAGTGTTTCCCCGGTACCTGACAAAAGTGATAGGTAATGGCTATAAGAGTTTCAAGGACTCACTGCATGGAAAACCTGAGTAAAGTACACAGTAAAAGACAGATATCTCTTTCACAGAATCCAAGAGGATCCAAGTGGACTGCCTGGAACCCCTACCGGTGCCTCAGCATTGAATTCCCAAGGAGAGTAATTAATTGGGAGGAATCAACAACCGGAATCAGTGCCTGATACGAAGTTCATGTTGGGGTGGGAGTAGGGAAGGATTTGACTGAAGTTGCTGTGTAGTGTACCTAGCAGAAGCAAGGGAGGAGCATTAAAGGAAGAGCAATCCAGTGAGAAGAAAAATAGCAAGCACCAAGCTTCTGAAGGAGAGTGTGGGCGGAGTGATTCAGAATGAATGGCGAAACAACTGTGGCTGATGTGCAAGAAGCAAGCTGAGAGAGTCAGGCAAGGGGCCTGCAAGATCTCTCGCGCAGGGCCTGGATGATACAGAGCGTGGTAGGCACTTTAGAAAATTCCACAGTAAACATCCACAGTCACTGCTTGACTGGTCTCCAAAAAGGCTATTACAATTCACAGGTCAGCATGCAGTATATGAGTATAATTTTCCCCGATACCAAGTGCTATTATTTCATAATTTTCAAAAAACTGATGGGTGTAAAATGATACCTAATTGTTATTTTAATATGTGTTTTCCTGACTAGGGAGGTTAAGCATTTACTTACTTATTTCTATTTATTTAACAAAAACATAAATAATACTTACTATTTGACATGCACCATTCTAAATACTTTACATGAATTACCTCATTTAACAACCCAATGTGGCACAACCGTTATGTGATAGACTGAGAAACTAGGTAGACAGCTGTTATGTAACTTGCCTTAATTAGCAGTGGTTTAGAGTTTAAATGTAGACAATTGGTCTCCAGAGTCTATATAGTTGCTTATCAGACATTTGTGTTTGTTATTCTATAAACTCTACCCATAACCTGAAAAGTTATTAGAAGAATAAAATATCTGTATATAAAAGCTATACAAGTGCAAAATATTCTTGTTAGGGTATCGTGTTTGTGAAACCTAAAGACAGATCTGGATATTAGATCCAACAGTGAGAGCTGTTTCATTTTTTGTGAAAAAAAATCTCAGGTTGAGGGAAAAAAAACAAAATTCTAGCAAAATTTTAGGTCTGATGGCCTCCGGTGTAACAGCTGCTGGAGCTAGAACCAGAAACTTGAAATGAGCTGTATGGACACAAAACTACCGGACAGAATGAACTGTGAAAAGGCCCGGCAGGCAGCAGTATGAGATTCCATTTTCTAGGTTGGAAGGAAACGATCTTTTAAATAGGTCAAAATGCTGACTTTCAACTATAATTATAATGAAATAATTTATATCAATAAAAATGTGTGATATGTGTAAAAAACTTAAAAGGAACTTATTTCAAAATCATCATTGTTTAATCTTTTCTCAAAACCTCTAGTTTCATTTTCTTAGACTGACGTGTCCTACATTCTGTGATGGAAGAAGCGGGAAAGTGGGAGCAGGCTGCACACGGCACAAAAGGCCTGGAGGTCAGCAGGAGGCACAGCCTGGAAGAACAAGAACCGCAAATATCTACCAAGTCTGTGTTGCCTTTTCATTGAAAAGGTCTAAGGAACTCTTAATTACCTACTATTTACAATGTAGGAAAAAACTATTTTGAAATTCAAACTTGTATCTCTTTTAAGGGATTATGAAACATTAACTTAAAATAGCAATGTACTCTGTAGTTGCCAAAAGGAGACTATGGAGAAATCTTAAACATGGTATTGATTGTACCTTTAAAACTCCTGATGCGGGGGGAGGGGAGAACAGACATAGGCTTGCTGTGCAACAGACCTATATCTTTTTGATCTTACTAACTTCATTAAGTTTTAATTTGTATTTTGGGCTTAAAGATAGACTTTTAGAATGAAATAAAAAAGAGGAAGGAAAGCCTTCAAAAAAAAAAAAGCAAGGAATCAATCAAACTTCAGTTATATTCTCTAGCCTTCATTTGGCTTTTAAAATCCTCCCCTCAAAAAAAATAAAGCATTTCCTCTTGTCTAGACAATAGAGTCTGCTTCCTTCTCAGACAGGGCCCTTGAGAACGTGGGCTCTGTCTCATTCTAGTCCCACCATCTATGATTCCACACAGACCAGGCTGCATGTCCCATTCACGTGGCAAAGAAGGAACACTGCAAGGTGGTGTGCTTCCTGTCATTCTCAGGCCGATGCCTTCACCAAATTCTGTTTTGAAAAAAAACATCTGTTACTGTTTTCTTTTTACTTACCTTCTGAAGTCTCATCCCCATGACATCTGATGGTGGCTTTGGGTGTAACGCAAAAAGCGAAAGCAGCAAGCAGTGGTTAGGAAGGTGAGGTCTGTGGTGCACAGAGGCTGAGCAATGTAACATAGAGGATTTGAAAGTTCAGGTCCGACTCTGTATGGTAAAGCTGATAATGCAACAATTGTGTACTATCAGGTGGCTAAATATTTTCCACACTATCCATACACGGGGAAGTGAAATAATTTGACTGCTGACTTTTAACCTCAGAATTCTGCTTTTTAAAAATGTTTCTTCCAACATACAAAAGCTTTTCTCACAGACTGTACATTTGAGAAAGGGAAACCCTCTTCCTTTAAGATATATTCCCAGGAGCCCTTCTATGCATCTCTTACAATGCATTGCTCTTGTGTCTGTGGATGGAAAAGGAGCCATATGCTAAACCTGACAAGCTCAGGGGAGACCTGTATGGTAGGTCTTACAAGCTCAGAGACTGAAAGTATCCACATAGGATGGTCTGAACATAAAAAATTTCTAATTAAAAATGACTTATGATGGGTAGTCACATCCTAGGCTGGTAGCTTCCTTGTCAAAGGTCAGTCTTTACCTTAAGAAAGCATGTCTATTGTTTTTTTTGCATCTTAGATAACATACCTTTGGAATACAAGAGTAATCCTTTTTCTGGACCCCACAGTGGGGTCCATACTGGGGCACAAGACTAAAGACCCCTCTTTGTTATCTTGTTCCCTGAAAACCATTCCTAAGTGCTGTAAATATTAATTGCTAACTACCATATACCCACCAGTGTGAAAGAAGTATGTCTCTGTTTTGCTCTTTATCCAGTCTCAGCGTTCCCCCAGCACATTCTCCCACCCTCCCTCTCCCCCATCTCTTGAATCTATCACCAGGGAACTTCAGGTAACCCTCCTTATGTGTCCTCCTTCGATCGTAATGCATACACATAAGCTTCAAAACCACAGTCCTCCAGAGCATTTTCTCAATCCCCTGAGATTTTACTTCCCAGAAACTGTCATCAGTTTGGCTCAAATAAACTCACAAAAATTCTCTGCCGGTTTGGGTGCTTCTTATGCTGGCACATCCTCTGAGTACCTTCGAGGGGAATCCACCTTATTCCTTTGCATGCCTCACAACGCTAGCGCAATGTGTTCCTAGGAGCTGAAGGTATGCATGTGTGATTGGTTTGTTTATTCATTCCTCCATGTATTCACTCATATAATTTATTAGACATATATTAAGCTTCTCTTTTTCATTCCCTGAGGATATAACCACAAATAAGGTACAATCCCTGCCCTCAGTGAATTTACAAAATCTAGTTTGGAAGAGAAAGCAGATGTGAGGTTTGGGTAATCAGAGTTTCTACTGAATACATTGGGCCCCAAACAGGGAAAAGGACGCTGTAACTGTGGTAGAAGAATTGATCAAAGGAGAAGACTTTTTAACTGTTGTAAAGAGTGTTGCTTGGACACTTTCCATGCAAGAAAATGCCTTCCCAAGTGGGGGCCTAGCATATACAGAGACCCAGAGGCGCAAAAGCGTGGGCTATGTTCTGGACGCTGTGGCTGGGCCTGTACTGATGGAGGGAGGAGGGCCTTGCCAAGGGGTGAGTTTGAGATGTTAACGAGATGATTTTTAATGTCAGGGGGCATTTCTCTCACAGAACAAAAGCAAGTGTACCCATCTTTTTAAAGAAATAGTTTAATCAAAGATTTGATCGCTTTATATAAAAATGTTAATGAAATGTATCAAAATGCTTTCAGTAACATAACCCATATTGAAAAAATAGATGTTAACAAATATTCACAATGGTGAGGGTTCTAAGAGTTAACACATGGAGCAGAAATAGATTATAAAACATTAATCCTTTTGAAAAACCATTATTTACTTTATTTTCATGTATGGTAATGGCTTAGACAAATAGAAAATTACAGCATCTATAATAGTATCTGGCATGTAGCAGGCACTCAATAAAAAGGTGTTGTGGAAGTACCATGTTAAGGCTGTGTTTGGCTAGCAAAGGAATGCCCTGAGCAGTGACCTTGGCTCTCCAACTTGTACCTGCTACTGCTCCTTCGGATAGGAGGGTCTTTTCACCTTGGAATTGCTGGAGTTGTATTCACTAGGTCTCTCTTTGGCCCCTCCTTCTAACTAATTTTTCTTGTAGCCCCCACAGAGTTGGAGATACTTGAAAATGTTGTCTCTAGGTGTGTCTGGGCAGGTTCAAAGGACACAGCCATCAGGATATTGACCTTGTACATGGAAACCAAAGGAGATTTGCAGTTGCCACCATCAATAACAAATCAAAACATACATAACAAAAAAAGGGAACAGCAAGAGTTCCACAGGCTGCCACAATAAAAGAAACTAAAAACCATTTCCTCTGTACTCTGCTTTCTACTGCTTGGGTACGCATGGCTAAAGGTGGGGTGCTAATGGCAGCGGAATACGTACAGAAGAGCAAAGAAAGAGGATGCTTAATGGACAAGTATGCTTAACAGAGGGGAGTCTAAGGTGGTGAGATAAAGTCTCAGGGCCAGACAGAGATATCATTTGAAATGTCCCTCCAGACTCACTCCTGCCTCTATGAGCTGATCACTCCTACTTCCTTCTGGTCCCCTTTGAACCCCTTTCCTCGTATTCTTTTCACCTCCATTCTGCAACTATCCCACTATTCTTTCCATTAAAATAGAGCAAAGCACTTAGAATCTGTGAGCTGGATGGGACTTTAAAGACCATCAAACTCAAATCCCTCATTTCATGTTTGAAGAAACATCAGCCAGGACAAGTCTAGTTTTTCATCCAAAACCATATTTCTGGTGTGTAGCAGAGATGAACCTTTGTCTCCTGACAATCTCCCTCCCTGCCACCAAGTCCACGGCCATTCTACACAGCAGGCTATCCCTACTCCTACCCAGCTTGGGAGTGGGTGGTTATGGTTTAATCACATAGGCATCATGCGCTAAACCTGGACTCTGACCTCTCCTTCATTGTGTCTTTCCAGTAAATCAACAACTGGTATTGAGTCCTCTTTTTCTCCAGTCTCTGTGATTTTTTTCCATTTTATTGACTTAAACAATTTCCACACCAGCCTCAGTTGTCCTGTCCTTCCAGGAATTCATCTTTCTCAATTCCACAACAGTGCTCCTCCCTTTTGAGCTCACAGCATCTTTTGAGTGAACTATTTATTTTTGCAAACAAGTGTTTATTTTCTTTGAGTAAGCTGTTGAATTGCTATTTCACTAATTCATGTGTACCTTTTGTTCTTGCCTATGAAACAATGTTTTTCAAGGTAGAACTACATATTTGTTCCATTAACTAAGATTATATAGCACACAGGATAGAAATTTAAGAAATATTTACAAGGTCCTGGTTGGTGTGGCTCAGCGGCTTGAGTGCTGGCCTGTGAACCAAGGGGTCACTGGTTCAATTCCCAGTCAGGGCACATGCTTGGGTTACAGGCCAGGTTCCTGGTGGAGTCACACAAGAGGCAACCACACATTTATGTTTCTGTCCCTCTCTCTCTCCCTCCCTTCCCCTCTCTCTAAAAATAAATGAATAAATAAATTTAAAAAAGAAAATTTCTTAAACAAAAGAAATATTTGCAAGGAATAGGTACTTTAATGAAAGGAAGGTTGTACTAGAAGATAAACATTTCTTGTCCTTTGAATACTCTGTAAATCTTGCTATATAACTTGCTTCTAGAAAAAAAATGGGCCAGGCAGAGGTATGAAGAGCCTTTGCCCCCAATCTGTGTTTGTGAATTAGGTGAAGGGAGAAGAGTTTTCATTCTGCTGGTTCAAATTAGAAGGCTATGCCTAACTTGCTGAGCTCTAAGTTCTATCCAGCTACAATCCACATGGAGCGTCGGAATTTGGAGCACTTAGATTTACAGTGTTCTTCAAAGTGTTTTCCTAGAATCACAGTGCAAATATGAGCAAATAACATCATCATTCAGACCCTTCTCTGGTGAACTTCTGCCTTATTCCTGAGAAAATAGGAGAGAATGTAATCTAAACCATGGGCTTTTCCGTTTGTTTGTTTTATGTCAAGACTGGAGGTCTGAATGCAAGTATGTTCCAGGACATTAATTTGGAACTCGGAATGTTTTTCCCTAACGTAACACATAGAAAGTAGAGCCGAAAACATAATTAGTTCTGTATTTGGGATACATTATAGATAAAATTCACTAGTCGGATGGAAAATATACCTAATATCATTTCAGTTTATATGTTGAAATTTGCATATAAAATCCTAAAATAATGAATTTCAAACAAATATTTGGAACAAAAGCTGTTCTTACATTAGGGACTGTTTAGAGTTACATTCTATCTAGTAAAATCAGTGTTCTTGATCTTATTTTTCTAAATAGAATGTGGTTATACATCTGAATATATCTACATTTTCTGCATGGATCCCATAAAAAGGGACAGATGTTAACATCTAATCAATTTGCAATTTCTGTGCCAAATATATTTTCTTCCTTAGGAAGAAACAAATGGCCATACAGCCTTTAATTACTGCTGGGACAAGTAGTTTAAATCTTAAAGTGTTTCTTATAATTTAAACTTTAGTTATTTATATTCATGTTGAATTGAATTAAAACTTGTTCAGTTCTGTTTAATTTAAACTATATTGCTTCAACTAGAAACAAATAACAGAATTTTTTAATAGTTTAATATTTTGTTCTTACCTAGAATTGTATCTTATCTAAAATGTTGGCTGGTATATATCCTACATGCCTCTCTTGTATAAAAGTACAACAATAAAGACTATTTTAATCCAACGAACTATTAAGCATCAATTATATGAAGAACATGTACCATTCTAATGTCAGAGTTAGTTGAGTTTGGAATAGAGAAACTTTCTCTGCTCTCAGTCAACCTTCTTCTCTACTAAATCTGCTGTCTTTATCCACATTACTCTGATGAAATCCCAGTAACAACTGGAGTCAGCTCTTTAGTGCGAAATTTCCAGAAAGCATTATAGTAATGACATAGCCAGTAAGAGAGGGCTCAGTCTTTGGAGTGAGACAGATATGAACTCGAATTCTGACTCTGCCTATTAGCTGTGTGATTTTGAACAAGTTAACCTCTCGAAGCCACAATGTCTTCATTTGTAAAATAATGCCTACCTCTGGGACCAACGTTTGGCCAGTACACGGGTATGCCAGGCAGGTTAATAAAAAGTTGAACCACTTCCATCCATCAGTAAGTTGCTGCTGCCCAAATCCCATGAATCCCCATGTCCCACTCTGGACCTCACCCCAAATTAGGAAACCAAAAGGTCAATGTCTCACCAAGCAGGGATGCTTCTGGGATTCTTCTCGAAAGCAGCCAATCTTATTGGTCATTGCCCTTGCTCTACTGGTTACGAAACATAAAATAATCAACATAAAATACTTCATGCATTTATTCTTAGGATTTACTCAGATAACAACGCCTAGTATTTAGCAGGGTTTTGTGTTCTTAGTGTCCAACCCATGGCCCACAGACCACATGCAGCCCAGTATGGCTATGAGTGTGGCCCAATACAGAATTGTGGATTTACTTAAAACCTTTTTTTGTACATCAGTTTTTGTTAGTGTTTGTGTATTTAACATGTGGCCCAAGACAACTCTTCTTCCAGTGTGGCCCAGAGACGCCAAAAGGTTGGACACCCCTGGGACTCTTCTGTCTGCGCAACCTCATAATACTGAATGTGTCTGCTATGGATTCTCAAGAACATCTCTCACTTCGTAAGATAACAGAAGCTTTTACCCCCAAATTATTTCCTCCTTTCTACATTCCCTGGCAATCCTGACCACATGTCTTTAGCATAAATATATTTAGCGATCTTAAAATGCAAGAAAAATAAAAAGATTTCTAAACAACATCAAAATGGGTTGGTAGACTGACTTTGAATTTCAAAATGACTTGTTTTTAACTTTTATTCCAATTCATTAAATCAATGAAAGCCTGTACATTGTTTCTATGTTCATATGGTTTGTTTGACATTGCATAATGACAAACACATGCGCAATTAAGGAGAGAAAAAGGGTTTGTGATTTGGTTTAAGTGTGAACCCAAATAACTGTAATATTTTTGTTTCAGTCAAAGGAAGGTTAAGTTCTCAAAAGAAATCATAAAATAAAAAATGCTTTAAGTCACAAAAAACTACAGTAAAAAATGATACAAATTTTTGACTTTGAAGTGTCAAAAATTTCTCTGGTTTGATACGAGTCCCTTTTAGCGGGGAAAGGTAATGTGAGCATACATCCCGAGGCATTTCTCAGAACTAGTTCTACTCAGAACTGCCCTGTGTGCACTGGACTGAAGCATTTCTGCTTCTCTATTCCTGTTGCCTGGGAGGGCAAGATTAGCATAGAATATTAGGCAGGGCAGAGAGCAGGTAGCTTGCCAACCAGATTGACTGTTGAAACAGTGGGTGTTGCCACTTCCAGCCATTTCTGACAGTACTGTTGGAGATTAAATTATGGCATTAGTTGAGCTCTGTTCTGCTGGGAAACCTAGTAGGTCATCAGTTTATGCCCCTACCCTCCAGACAAGTGGCAGGTGGAGCTGGACTAGCCCCTGCTAATGCCATGAGCTGGAGGCTCTGGACAGTAGATGAGAGTTTATGGCTTTCTTTTTTTTTGAATTCATCAGGCCATATGCTGCCAGCCTCTCATGCAAATAGAAAAATTACAAATAATAAAAAGAACCAACTGGTTTAACAGTCAGCTGTTTTCTGTCACTACTGCCATCTATGTGAGAGGCCAGTTAATGAAAGAGGAGTCTTGGACTCCCAGTGACATCAACCTAAAGGGATGGATACTTCAAATCCAAGCTTCATTCAAACCATGTCAAACCTCTGCCCTAGGGTAACTCAGCGCAGTGTCTATTTGGCTAAAAAGCAGGGAGCCTGGCCTTCCAGCTGGCCTAGAGATTGGGCAAGCTTCTCTAATGATTCTTGCAGCTGAGGCCCATTGTCCACTGATGTGAGAACAGAGGAAAGGTTAAGTTTCGTTTAGGTTGGGTTAAGTTGGGGCTCACGGGTTTATCAGATTCAGACAAAGAATAAACAGCCTTAGAAATAGAATAGATTAGTCCATACAACTTTCTGTTTCAAAATTGCCAGAAAATAATCACTTGTAGGCTGTTTGGAAATTCCTAATGTTTTAATATCAAAGACTGCAAGGAAATCTCTCCAAGCAGATTCTTTTTTTTCATGTATTTTATTGATTATGCTATTATAGTTGTCCCATTTATTTTTCCCCTTGTACCCCCTCCCTCTAGCATTCCACCACCTTAGTTCATGGCCATGGGTTGTACATATAAGTTCTTTGGTTTCTCCACTTTCCATACTATTCTTAACCTCCCCCTATCTATTTTGTACCTACCATTTATGCTTCATATTCCCTATACCTTTTCCACCATTCTCCCCTCTATCCCTCCCTGCCTATAACCCTCCACGTGTTCTCCATTTCTGTGATTCTGTTCCTCTTCTACTTGTTTGCTTAGTTTGATTTTGTTTTTGATTGTTTAGGTTCAGTTGTTGATAGTTGTGAGATTTTTTGCCATTTTACTGTTCGCATTTTTGATCATCTTATTTTTCTTTCATAAGTCCCTCTAACATTTCATATAATAAGGGCTTGGTGATGATGAACTCCTTTAACTTGACCTTATCTGGGAAACACTTTATCTGTCCTTCCATTCTAAATGATAGCTTTGCTGGATAGAGTAGTCTTGGATGTAGGTCCTTGCCTTTCATGACTTGGAATATTTATTTCCAGCCCCTTCTTGCCTATAAGGTTTCTTTTGAGAAACTAGCTGAAAGTCTTATGGGAACTCCTTGGTACATATCTGTCTCCTGTTGCTTTTAAGGTTCTCCCCTTATCTTTAATCTTGGATAATGAAATTATGATGTGTGTTGGTGTGTGCTTCCTTGGGTCCAACTTCTTTGGGACTCTGAGCTTCCTGGACTTCCTAGAAGTCTATTTCCTTTGCCAGATTGAGGAAGTTCTCCATTATTTTTTCAAGTAAGTTTTTAATTTCTTGCTCTTCCTCTTCTCCTTCTGGCACCCTTATGATTTGGATGTTGGAATCTTTAAAGTTGTCCTGGAGGTTCCTAAGCCTCTCATTTTTTTTTTTGAATTCTTGTTTCTTCATTCTGTTCTAATTGAATGTTTATTTTTTCCTTCTGCTCCAAATCGTTGATTTGATTCCAGGTTTCCTTCCCTTCACTGTTGGTTCCTGTATATTTTTCTGCATTTCACTTTTCAGAGCCTTCACTTCTTCCTCTATTTTGCAACTGTACTCAATTATTTCTGTGAGCATCCTGATTACCAGTGTTTTGAACTCTGCATCTCTTAGGTTGGCTATCTCTTCGTTGCTTAGTTCTGTTTTTGGAGCTTTGATCTGTTCTTTCATTTGGGCCATATTTTTTGTCTCAGCACACCTGTTACTCCTGTTATGTATAAAGGGCAGAGCTTTAGGTATTTGCCAGGGTGGGACAACCCATGTTGCTGCTTTGTAGTGCTGTGTGTGGGTGAGGAGTCCAAAAAGGAACAATGCTGCTTGCTCGGCTCTGGGCAGGCTTTCAGTCACTTCCCCTGCTTTCCACAAGCAAATTGGGCCCTTCTGCTGCTGATTCCTGGGTGGGTTTATGTACATTCTGGGACCCTGTTAGTTTCTCCAATGAACTCTTCTGTGAGGCTGGGAGTTTCTCCAACTGCCTCATCCCCTACAGGTCTGTACAGCCAGAGGTTTTGAGGTCCACGCTGGAAACCTGGGTTGTGCAGTTGTCTTGCACCCCAGTTGTTCCTGCTAATTTATCTGAATGCAAATTTGAGACTGCCCTGCTCCACCACCTACCATCTTGCAGTGAGTCCTCTTGCACCAGCTGCCCATGTCCACCACTCCAACCAGACTGAATGAATGTTTCTTCTTTAACTCCTTGGCTGTCGGACTTCCATAAAGTTGGATTTTTCTTGCACTTCTACTTATTTTTTTTATTTTAAACTAGTTATTGTCCTTCTTTTGGTTGTATGAGGAGGTAAAGTGTATTTACCTATGCTTCCATCTTGTCTGGAAGTCCCATAACTCTCCAAGTAGATTCTAAATTCTTCCCCTGAAATACTTGCATTTAAATTTTAAATGATGCTAAACTTTTTGTATAATGCTGCTATTTCTATAGTTATAATTATTACCAAGTCTCCAGTCTGTACAAATGGAGAATTTCACACCCCTGATAGCATTCACACATTTATTTCCCATTTTACAGTAGTAGACTCCCAACTGAAAAGTGGACTGACTCAGAATTCATATTTATATGTATGTATTTAAAATGATTTCACTTTAGAAATGTTGTGCTCATGTTCATTTACCCATCAGATCACTTTGAAGCCATAATTTGCAGTTTTTTACAGATAATTCAAGACCAGTTGTACTCAATTAATATGCAATGTGTTATATTCCAAGAATTGTCAAAATAAAAGGGTCATGGAACTATGTATACCTGCACATGTGATACCAGGAGAAGTTTGTGATGAGAGTCTCTTGTTCAGCTCTTGCCACACAAGAAGGATATACTGAAGAGTAATTTGCCACAGTGGCCAAGTCACAACAAATGTCTTGCAAGCAAGCAAACACAAATTATTTCCCTTCCTGTTTTTCCTGCCATGTCACTAAAACCTGTGTTCCTTAGTGTGTCAGGGGTTTGCTGCTACCTCCTGGCCAATTTGGAATCTGAAGTGTGATTATGAAATGCACATGGGCTTAACTCTACTGTCAGGAATGGTTCCCAGGTCCACTGGGGTGGGGGGAGGGGAGCCGGGGCAAATCATAACAGAAGGCTGCAAAGATTTGTCCCCAACAAACTGTCATAAATACACTCTACCAATATTTGACTTTTCAATGAAGAAAATATTTTAGTTTGTAGATAAAATTAACATTGTTAGAAAACCTGTTTCATATTGTGTATAAAAAAAGGACAATGAAAGATAATGCCCTGTGCAGTTGTTCAAAAGAGAGTGATTATAGAGTCCTATAACAGGAATAACAGACTTTGTTGTCACTGTTATTCATGATTTTGTGTTCCAAATCCAATTAAATTTCTTTCATAACTTGAAAATGCTTACTTCACAGTGTAATATCTTACAAAGAAAGGTCTATCTTTCTAACAAATTTGAAGCTGAGAAAATACACCCAGATTGACCTCAACTTGAATGTATGTTGAAGTAAGGAGTGATTCAGCCAGTTCACTGAGGATAAATGACAAGATTTTCAAATGTTTTCATATTACTGGGAACTACTTGAGCGAGGTGTAAAGGAATAGGTGACATTCTAATATCTTGCTAGGAAATGTCAAGATATACCACTCTGCCTTGTCTGCTGTGTTCCCATGTATAATGCACACCCACACTTTTTGTGTGTGTTACACATGGGATTATTATACACATTATTATACCCATGGTATGTAATCATCACACTTATGTGTAATGTGCATTATTTTCCCTCAAAAGTGTGGGCAAAAAAGTGCATATTATACATGGCAAAATACAGTAATGCTTCTTACAATAAATTCTGAAATTTATAGTCACATTTAATGGTGTTAGAAATTCTGCCACATGAAAATACATACCCCTAAGAGGCAAATTTATTTACAGATTGCAAAAATGTACCTAGACATCTATGTACTCAAGTAGAACATCTAATCATAAATTTTAGGAACTAAATGGCTAATGAAATTTAGTTGTTAAACCAGCAACTACATAAGCAACTTACTGATTAAAAGCTACTCTTGATTAGCTAAATTAATAATACCAAATATAAATAAAATACAGATGGCTCTCATATATAGGAAAAAAAAACAGGTAGTCATATCCCCTAGTGATTCTTCAAACTCTAAGTGAAGTTATTATTTTTAAATACTCACCCAAGGATATATGTATCAATTTTACAGAGAGAAGAAGGGAGAGAGAAACATTGATGAGAGAAACATTGATTGGTTGCCTCCTGTATGTGCCCTAACTGAGATAAAACCTGCAATGTATGTATGTGCCCTGACCTAGGATTGAACTCACGACCCCCTGGTGCACAGTATGATGTTCCAACCAACTTAGCAACCCAGCCAGAGGTAAGCCAAGTTATTTTAAAGAATAAAGAAATTGTACTCTGGAGCTGAATTCATTCATTTATTCATTCAACAAATATTTACTGGGTTCCCCCATTACATGCCAGGGACTCAGTTTTCTAGGCACTGGATATCATCTGTGATTAAGATAGTCTCTAGCCTCATGGTGAAGCAAACCCTAATAGGAAAATAAACAAATAAATAAGATAATTAGTAGCTGTGGCAAGAGCTATAAAGAAAATAAATAGGTAATATATTCAAGAATAACTGGACAAGAAAAGTCATTTCAGGTAGCTTAAGATGATTCTTTTCCTGGTGTGAAAAGTATAATATTTCTTAGTTATGACATACTCAAAGACAGAACAAATCAGAGAGCCAAATCTTTTCAGAGCTAAAAAGGGCCTTCGAGATTATTCAATGTTACTTCCTCATTTTATACAATAAAACCAAAGTTCAGGTGTGTAAAGTGGCTTATCCAGTGTCCCATAGCATTAGCTGAACAATAAGTTTTCACTGTTAAAAAGTAAAGAAAAAAGCTTTATTTGTATATAGTATTTTACTAATTATTGCATGTTGGTGAGATAAACATCTAAATGTCATAACTAAATCTAGATACAATGGAAGGGAACTTATAAATAAAGATCTTCATTTAATTAGGTTATTTCATATCTCTTATTTGGCACAAGGACCTGAATATTTGACATCAAGTTTCCACTTTGCTTTCTTCATAATAATGATTTTTCTTTCCAGAATGATGTAAGAAAGGCTGTATTCCTTGGATACTAGATACACAAACAGATGCACAGAAAACATTAGCAACAAAATTCTCTCCTGAACTTTGTAAGAAAGATCATCATAATATTAAAAATCTATTGGATTAGATCATATCTTAAGCTATAATAATAATAATAATAACAACAACAGAGAGATGATACCATCAAACACCTTATAAAGCATTTTATCTTTATTTCAGTAATTTGATCCTAAAACAAATAAGAGTGGCATAAGTAGAATAGATATTATTATAATTCTTTTAGAAATGATAAACTTAGATTCAGAGAGGATAAGTAACTTATCCAAGGTCACACAGCTAACAACTATCAAAGAGAAGCAAAACCCAGCCTTCTCATCCCAACCTTCCTGTGTTATCACCAGGACACCTACTCCCATACACATGTATTACAGAGACATTCTGCACTTCCCACAGTGCTGAGATCCAGGGCAGAAAAGGAGACATGGGCTTTGCCCTTTAGCAGCTCATAGTGAAAATTCTCTCTCTCTCTCTCTCTCTCTCTCTCTCTCTCTCTCTCTCTCTCACACACACACACACACACACACACACACACACACACACACAGAAATGGATTAGCTTGCTCGAAGACCTCAGTAGCCAGGTCTCTCTACAGTTTCTTACTCGCAAACATTTCCCTCTTAAAATGTCCCATTACTAAATTCTCAGGTATGAAGGTATTAATAGTTCCAAGTGTTGGAACACTATCTGGCGGTCTTGTCTTCTTGCTTTCTAAAGGCCATATTAAATAATACAACAAAGAAGTGTATGTGAATAATTATAACAAATTAACTTACTTCCACTGTTAACTTAAATGAAGTATATTTAAACTATAATAGAGGCAGCATGAGCTAGGGAATGCCTCAGGCATGAAAATAGTTTCATTAACTAAGAAATTTATCCCACCAGGCTAAAGAAATCCACTATAGAAAATGGATCAGATTTGGGGAACTTCTGGTGAAGATGGAGGCATAGGTGGACACACTGTGCCTCCTCTCAAAAGCAAAATTAAGGACAACAAAAATTTAGAAACAAAAAAACCCCCAACAAGAACAGATAGAAAATTGAATTGTATGGAAGTCCGACAATAATTCACCCAGACTGGTAATAGGGGCAGGGCCAGTGGCTGGCAAAGAGGGATCAAGGCAGGAAAGAGCAGTAGCTAGTGGTCCTGGATGCACAGGCAGCGGTTGGCACACCCCAGGCACACAGGCAGCAGTTACCGGGCGTGGAGAGACAACGAGCAGACCCAGCGAGGCCCACAGGGTGGCTGACCATGGTCACACATTCACACGCAGATAAACCAGGTGAAAATAGGCAGCAAGACAGACTGCACAACCCAGGGCCCCAGCACCTGGAAATAAAGCCTAAAAGCACTGATTGAAAACACTTGTGGGGGTTGATATTCTGGGAGAAACTCCCAGCCTCACAGAGGGGACTGAAATCTGAGAGAGACCTGAACAAGCACTATTGTTCCCTCCCTGCCCCTGCCTCCACATACAGCATCACAACTCTGCGACTGGGTTGCCCTGCACTGGTGAACAGCTAAGGCTCCGCCCCTCATACATAACAAGCGTGACCAGACCAAAAAAAAAGAGAGAAAAAAGAAAAAAAAAACAGTGGCTCAAGTGAAAGAACAAACCAAACCACCAGAGCCAATACTGTCAAGCAACCAAGAGACAGCCAACCTATCAGATGCACAGTTCAAAGCACTGGTGATCAGGATACTCATGGAATTGATTAATTTTGGTTGCAAATTAGATGAACAAATGAAGGCCACAATAAGTGAAATGAAGGAAAACGCACAGGGAACCAATAGTGATGGGAAGAAAACTGAGACTCAAATTATTGGAGTGGACCAGAAGGAAGAAAGAAACAACCAAACAGAAAAGAATGAAGAAACAAGGATTCAAAAAAATGAGGAGAGGCATAGGAATCTCCAGGACATCTTTAAACATTCCAACATCCGAATTATAGGGGTACCAGAATGGGAAGAGGAAGAGCAACCAGTGGAAAATTTATTTGAACAAATAATAAAGGAGAACTTCCCCAATCTGGCAAAGGAAATAGACTTCCAGGAAGTCCAGGAAGCTCAGAGAGTCCCAAAGAAGTTGGACCCAAGGAGGAACACACCAAAGCACATCATAATTACATTACCCAAGATTAAAATGAAGGAGAGAATTCTAGAAGCAGCAAGGGATAAGGGGACAGTTACCTACAAAGGAGTTCCCATCAGACTGTCAGCTGATTTCTCAAAAGAGACCTTACAAGCAAGAAGGGGCTGGAAAGAAGTATTCTGAGTCATGAAAGGCAAGGACCTACATCCAAGATTGCTCTATCCAGCAAAGCTGTCATTTAAAATGGAAGGGAAGATGAAGTGGTCCTCAGATAAGGTCAAGTTAAAGGAGTTCATCATCACCAAGCCCTTATTATATGAAATGTTAAAGGGACTTATCTAAGAAAAAGAAGATAAAAAATATGACAGTAAAAAGACAGCAAACGCACAGATATTAACAACCACACCTAAAACAAAAGCAAACTAAACAAACAATAGAACAGGAGCAGAAACACAGAAATGGAGATCACATGGAGGGTTAGCAACAGGGGAGTGGGAGGAGGAGAGAGGGGGAAAAGGTACAGAGAATAAGTAACATAGATGGTGGGTAGGAAATAGACGGGGGAGGGCAAGAATAGTGTGGGAAATATAGAAGCTAAAGAACTTATGACACATGGACATGAACTAAAGGGGGGAATGTGGGTGGGAGGGGGTGTGCAGGGTGGAGGGGAATGAAGGAAGGGGAATGGGACAACTGTAATAGCATAATCAATAAAATATATTTAAAAAGAAAGTGGATTATTCTCTCATCTAGTGGCTAATACTGCTCTTATGTGAGTCCAGCTCAGCATGTCCCCAACTGCAGATGAACGGGCCATTGGGATTGCTGATTGCTCGCTCTGAGACTTGTACATAGAGCTCCAAAATCACCCATTACATCAGGTGGTTGGGAAGCATTTCATGATCCTGACTTTTAGAGCAAGCATAGATAATTAATAAGGCTGACAGAGCCCATTATTTTCACACTCAAGTGCATCACATTAAATTAACAGACAGAGGCCACATGATGTGTGACACTTTTTCCACTGATCATCATTTCTGTGGTGCCACTTCTGCTACCACATTTTTCTCTTTCACGGGCTGAACTCCAATAGCCAGTCACCATGCAGCCACTCTGTCGGCACCCACACTTTTTGTTTTGATTTTCCTTAACTGGGAAAGCTATTTTGAGTCATTCTCACTGGTAGGACTCTGACATGGTGGGAAAGAAGTCTGAGATAAAATATTAGCATAAAGACATACAAATATAGAGCTGACACTGGTTGACCCAAAGGATACCCAATGCAGATAGGAAAAAAGTATGACCTTAGAGTTTAGAAAAATAATCTTTGAGTCTACCCTCAAATTTTTAGGAATGATCTTTGTTGATCCTAATGAATTATCTTGTAAAATGCAGCTATTATTTGAGGAATTAAGAAAAAATATTTTTACCTACTCTATACTTTCCAATGACATGACATGTTATTTCATAAATTCTCATTTTCATACATAAAAATCAAACTTAGAATTTCTATTATTATTAATAGTAACAGAAATAATTTCTATTATTAATAATAATAACAGAAATAATTTCTATTATTATTAACAATAGAAATATTACACTTGTATATTGAGTGTGGCTGTTATTATAGAAATAATTATTGAGAAGTGATTGCTAAAATTAAGTAATTCGTAAGCATTAAATCTGACCTCAGAACAATGAAATCTATTTGGGACAAACACTAGAACATATTGCACATATTCAAATGTCTGCTGCCCTCGCAGTCTCTTTGCAAGGAATTGCAAAGCCAGTGCTGCTGCTACCTTTTGGAACTGAAAAGAGAATTTTCAGTAAACATGTAAAATTGTTCTTACTTCATAGTTTTGCAGTCTTTCTTCCTTTCTTTCCTTTCTACCATCCATCCTTTCTTCCATCTTTCTTTTGACCTAAGAGTTCAGTAGAAATTGACCACGTGACTAATCATATATGGTTCCAGATATCTTCATAAGTAAAATATCAAATCTAGTGTTAAATAATGCAGTTTTTTACCAGTGAAATATTTATCTGTCACATAACTCATATTTGTAGCACATCTTTACCTATGGAATTCAAAGTCATGGGGGGTATTAGCCTTCAAATACTGTGAATTTACTAATGCTCACTACAGCTACTAATTCATTTGATGAGGGGACATTTCTATGGCTACGTGGAATAGATTTACCCTAAAACAGATCTGTCTAAATTATATGAATATAATTTTGTTTTTGAAGTACCATTTCAAACTATTAGAACAATCAATCTTCTCAGTCTAGAATAAATATTTCACCTGTGGACCCTACCTCTAGCTAGAAAACTCTTCTTCCAAAACCCTAAATAGCCACACTTAACTTCTCCCGCTTCCTGTACTTATTGGATAAGAAAATAAAATCCTGAATTTACCAATCCAGTTCTTCTGAGACACTCTATTCAGAGACTCGAATACCTGTGCACCCTTTGTTGATGCATCTGAAACATCGCCGTGGGAGACGTTCAGATGGCGGGCCGTGAGCTCTGTCCAGGACGCTGCTCTAGGCTCTGTGTCTCACTGATGAAGCCTGTCATTTATTGGAGAGCTGCAGGCCTCTCCCTGTCAGCTCAGGTTTGTACACGGACAAGTCATGTGTGTAAAGCACACGGAATGCCACACTGACAGATGCCCACAAAACATGAGCTACAGATGCCATTTTTAAGGCATTTCAGAAGCAAAATCATTTGCTGAGGCATTCTTAGGGACCTGATAACAAGTGTGAATATTTATAATTGTCATAATGGTGATTGGGTTACACAAAATTATCTTCCAGATTCTGTCAAAGCTGAGAATGGAAGTACTCCTGTGCAGGAGATGAACTTCACAAGCGAAGAGAAACCACTTGACACAGTGTGATTCGAAGTGGTGTATTTGAAAAGGTCATGAGTCCCTCGATATGGCTGTGACTGGCCTTTGCTCGAACGAACCTTCATCTCCCTGATGTTAAACTACGAAAGCTGAGAGGAGGGCTGCAGGAAGGAAGATGAAAGTAGATAAAGGCACCACAGATAAAATCTGTTTTCTCACAATCCTATGTAGGATCTCACTTGATTTTGAAGATGTAACTGCATACATAAAAAGTAAATAGACTTTTTCTCTAAATTACACTCTCCTCTAATTTTGTTGCGAGGTTACTGATCCTGGTTACCTGATTACTCCTTTTCTCCCATATCTAAGGCCTAATATATTAGATGAGTTTTAGAAAAATTGGTGTATGTGTAAAATGATATGCCTTAATTTGTATGTTTGTTGACTTTCCCAATAACTTTAGGATTCAAAAATATCAGTCATAAAATTTCATTTTAAAAATCACGTTTGAGAATATTAATGGTCACCTCCACCTACTCTGGATAAAAATCTCCATCCCCAGACTCTGCATCACCATTGGCAACCCATCCCTGCTTCTAGATTCTAGAATCTAAGCCGTTTTCCTTCCTCCCAGCTTTGAATCTCGTATTATCGTACTTCATCGATCACCACTCATCCCTGTGGATCATCAACCAGTTCCCAGGTCATGTCCCACTATTTCTTGAACAATCATTCTCAACTAGCTTCTAAAAGTTTATTTCTTAAATCATATTTCATATTATATCTAATCGTCTCAGCTATAAACTGGACATTTGTGCCCCCCAAATCACATATATTAAAACACATACAACGGTATTAGAAAGTGGGGCCTTCGGGAGGTCATTATGTCATGAGACCTGAGCCCTCTTTAATAAGATTAGTTCACCTGCCAACGAGACCCTGGAGAGTTCCATTTCCCCTTCCACCATGTGAGGATACGGCAAGAAGGCAGGGGTCTGTGAACCAGGAAGCAGGCTCGCCATAGATACCAAATCTGCTGGCCCCTGGTTCTTGGACTTTCCAGCCTCCAGAACTGGGTGAACTGAAGTGTTGTTTATAAACCACCCAGACTATGATATTCTGTTCTAGCAGCACAGACTGAGACAAGACCTGTATCCAGCCTAAATTTGCCCTCTTCCTTTTTTAAAGATGTTTTAATTTTTTTTTAATTTATTATCCTAGAGAAAGAGGAAGGAAGAGAGAAAAGCATCAGTTTGCTGCCCCACTCAGTCATGCAGTCATTGGCTGACTCTTATATGTGCCCTGACGAGAAACTGAACCCCAACCCTGGTGTATCGGGAAGACACCCCAATCAACTGAGTTACCGGGCCAGGGCACCTTCCCCTTCTTTTAATAAAACTTGGTGACTTCTGGTTATTTCAGCTCCTCCATAAAGCTTTTCATCATCCTTCCAGGTTGGTGCTTTTCAAACTTTGTTTCACATCACTTGGACATCTAGTTAAAATGCAGATTCTAATTCAATAGATCTGGATAGGGCTTGAGATACTGCATCTCTAACAAGCTCTTAGAAGCAGATGTTGCTGGCCTTCAGGCACACTCTGAGTAACAAGATTCTAGCCTCTAAATTCATATCGGGCAGGGCAGGCGCCATGCTTGATTTATTCATCTTCTATCCCCTGTGAATACAGAGTATTTGACACATCAAAAGACTCAATAAGTATTTGTTGAGTAAATGATTGACTGAATGAACAAATGGATATTCTGGCACTTAGAAAATTCTGCTTAAAATAGAGTAGTTTTAGATGCACATTTTCTTTGACTGAAATTTAGTTGAGGGCAGGTATCATATTGTACTCCATTGCATCTTTAAAGGGCTGTGTATGTTCTTGTGTCCACAGAAAATAGGCACTCAATATAAATATGGATTAAGTGGTCAATTGATAAAGTGATTGAATAAATAACTGGCAAAGGAGGGGCATCACCCGAAGGCTGCTCATGAGCTATCTAGAGTGCAAGGGGCATCTTACAAAGTGGCCACACCGACAGAGAGCTTCCTGTCCAGCAAAAGGCAGAGCAAGGGGGCAGAAATATAAAGATGAGCCAGCAGGAAAGAAAAAAAGGCCCTTTGTAGACACAGACACACTCTAATGAAAAAAGTGCTTCAGTTGGTTAAAATGCCAAGCCAGCGGTTGATATGCTTGGGAATAAAACCAAGCATTATTGCAGCAGTAGGCAGATGGTGCATTTTTTTCTTAATTCAAAGCTTCATTTTTGTAAATAACAAAAGAAAATTGAACAACTGGCACATACTAAGCTATGCAGCCTGCAAGAAAGGTTTTCAGAAGTGAATTTCCTCAACAATTTCTGCCTTTGGAATATTTAAATGACTACTGATTTGCAGTATGATTCAATATTTCATATCTGTGTTATCTTCTCAATCAGGCTGCAACTACCCAGGGGGAAGGGCCTGATCTGTGCATATAGTAGACACCCGGTGATACTTGTGGAATAAACACAATATTTAGAAGAACTTAGATGGCACACCACTCTGGTTTCAGATATGTATTTCGTATAAAGGAGAGAAGAGCAAGGAAGGGTCAGGGAGTGGAATTTGAGGCATGTAACTTGAGTGGATTCCCAGACTACAGAGGGACTTCATATACATTGGATATGGATTCCTTTCTTTCTTTTTCTTTAATTACACCTCAAGAAGATGAACTAGCTTAGAATTCTGCCAATGACTAATTCTTAAATAATATCATGTCATGTAAATTGGTGAGAACTGGGGTACCCTAAACCACTCATAATTGCTTCACCAAACATTGACTCTGGCCCCAGATTATAGGCCAGATACAAATACTTTATCAGTAAGGGTCAGTGCATTGTTATTTTCTGATTACTTTATATTTCCCATAAAAGCAGTTAAGATGTTGATTCTTAAAATATAAAGCATTTCCATGTGTGTATACATATACATGCTATATATACACACATGCACATGTGTATATACATGCTATATATACACATGCAAGTGTGTGTGTATATAATACACAAAGGTGCAGATAACTATATATTTCAAAATATACCTGTAAAGCTTAGGATTCATATTTCACTCTATTAACTATGTATTCTATAATTACTTAAACATTTATGCTTTGATTCAGCTTAAAAGGATTCTGCAAGTACATTGAAGCTTCTCATACAAAGAGTATTTAAAATGGAATTGAATTAGCAATCTGTAACTTAAAATTATACATAACATTTAGCTTCATTTAAAATTAGAGCCCCAGAAGAAGCAGATTTCCATGGCATTTTCATTATGCAGAGAGGTAAACAACAAATAAATAAGCTGACATGAATATGAAATTAACAGCACGATAATTGCTTTACTCCTAGAGTGTGTACGATATTCAATCCTCAAATAAACACTTACTTAACCTCATTCTCACATATGCGCATTGCTTTTATCAAAAGCAGCATATCTGGAACACTCAGACAGCTTCCACAACGAGACACAAAGTTCACAGAATCTACTGCCATCCCCTGGAAATTCCAGAGCCATTTCCTTGCAAGCTTTAGTACGGAGATGTGTTTGAGAACCAGTGGACGTTTAGAAGTTCATAAACATGTATTTCCATATCATTATTGCTGTGCATATGACAGCACACCTAACTCCTCTGCTAGTTCTTTACAAAGCCTCATCCAGTTCGTAAGCACAGCCATTCCAGGGAAGGGCTACCACCTGCTGAGCCCAAGGCATGCTCTCCCTATCTGGACAATCACCTGCTGCCTTGCTGTGCAACATTCATGCAGGAAACTGTTAAACCTTATCTCTGCTAAATTTTTCCTTCTCTGCAGCAAGCAGAAATTCTTCTCTGGAGTTTCCTCGTGGCTTTTCATAACGGCTAAAGTCTATCCGGTGCTCTGGGCCTAGCTTTGCCCTAAATTTAACCCCAAGTAATGGTTTCTCTGTCTTACTCAGACCCTGAAACTGACTCATTTATAACATGGCTTCTGGCACTACAGAGTGTTCCAGTAAGCTAGGGTTAAAGGGTCAGTAATAATGTTACCTTTACTCCTGCGAGTGTGAAACTGGTGGAGCTCAAAGTTATTTGTCGTAACCTCATAAAAACATCTTCTTATTTTCCACAAGTGTACTCAAAGGTAAGGTTGAGATGTATGGCTTGTGTACACCTGACATTCTCTTTCAACCACTTCACTGGAAGCCAGTGATTAAAGAACAAAATGAAATTAAAATAAAATAAAAATAAAACAATTATGATTGAGGTCCAAAGGAAAGAAAATGAAGATGCCCAAATAAGCATCTTCAAAAATTATTAAATTCTATTGTTCCAGTGATGAAATTAGAGTGTGTTTGTGGATCTAAACTTAAATTTGACACAATGGGTAAATTCAAGCCTGAGGCTTTTATCAGAGCCTCTGTCAGCGAGGGCTTTAAGCTAATTGCATTTGATGCAGCAAATCAACAAAACCACTGCTGGTTATGACCTCTGCCAAGAGCACTAGTGAGCTAGACAAATGGAGCTTAAGATGCTATTAGTTGTTCTGTTGCAAAGTTCCAGATACAGCCCGACAGGAGGCTGTCGCATGGCCTGGGCAGGCGCTCTCCAGATGGCATTCTGCACTGGCTTGTGGCAAAGCTCACAGGGATACTGGCACATTTTCTCTGTCAAAATGAAAGTTTTCCAATTACAAGGAGATAATGTGTGGAGATGCAAACTTAATCTCTTGAACAAAAGGTTGCAAACTGTGTAATAGCCATTTCAGGGGAGAGATTTCACTATCGTTCAATTGATTTAAACACTGTGGATCACAAAATGGGCTATCTTTCCTAATAAAACCAAGGAATCAGCTGCAGTTGATTTTATTTCCTGGAACAGTGTTATAATAATTTCATCACATAAGGGAGGCTTCTTTTAAACAAGCGCTCTTCCATTGAATTGAATTCCGTGATTTTTTTTTCTAATGTGTAAATAGGTACAAAAGAGTCATTTTTCCTTTTAGTTAAGCACCCAATGACTTCGGTGAAGGCTTCAGGTGTGACATTATAACAGATCACTATGGGATACCAGATCATGGGATTTCATTAGCAACACTATACATGTTGAATGATAAGAAGGCAATATTAGCATCAAAACCTGTTAGCTAAAACATTTGCTTCTTCATTTTCTGATCTGGTGAGCACTGGTCAAAAGTGATATGCAGAACTATCAATAGCTATGAAAATGAGGTGATATGCCTTGATGTTTGTCCAAAAATAACTGACCCCTCAAAGCAAGTCAGTGCTATTTTGTTGTTAGTCCTCCAGCTGTGACAAAGCAGGAGAAGTACTGTACACCCACTTTGTTGAATCCAGCAGGGACCCTACATAAAATGAGAGCGTGTGCTCTGGCTTCGAGCAGAACGTTGCACGGGGTAACTGTGACCACGCTCCCTTACTGAATACGCTATACAGAATTGCAGCAGAGAGTAAATGCAAGTGATCATTCAATTCTAATATAAGGAAAAATCTTTCAATAGTTATGCTGGATTCCTTTTTTGTGTTTGTGATTTAAGGGGAATTAACCCATCCAAAATTTCTAAGCACAGATTTGGAATATTAAAAGGGACAAGGTAGACTTTCAAGAATTAATTTAGCTAACCCACCCACGAAAAATGCTTTTATGTCACATTTCAAAATCATTTAAAAATACGTATTTTTCTCACTTAGATGAAGATCAATGATGCAAGGTGGTATAACACACCAAACTGCAGTTGGTAGTGTATGACTGTAGTCAGCAGACGCCTTTTGTCGTTGCCATAGAAAGGAGCTAGGAAACTGTCATTTCCTTGCTGAAAATTCAGTCAGCTAAATAAAGCAGAATTATGAATTCTAAGTAGTCTCAACTGTAACATTGTAAGATCTGTAAATCAGTCAGAAATACAAGCAAGCCCTTCAAATCACTTAGAAAACAGACTCCTATTAGAGAGTTAACATTTTCAAGCAATGAGCATTTTTAAAAAGTCTCAACATCAACATAAAGTATCTATAACAGCTGTTGTAAAGCTCAACATCAATTTTATGTCGGCTCAACTGCTAAACAGCAATCACAATGATATCTCTTAGGAGGTATTTAAGGGCCCAAGTGTATAGCAATGTAAAAACTGAGCAGAAAATCAAAACTAACTCCTAGTCTGTTTACGAAAGTATTTCTCCCTATGTTCTTGTACCACCACCTAGTGGTTACATAGCTCTCAGTCGGCCCATTAATACAAAACAAATAGTAGCTATTGAAAGGAGAGAGACAGGAAAAAAAAGGGAAGGAAGGAAGAAGGGAGGAAAAAAGGAAGCAGCAAAGGGAAAGAAAACAGAGATGAGAGAATATAAAGACAAAAAAAGAAGAAAGTAAAACAAATAAAAACAAGTACATGTATAATTTCCAGGTCTTAAATCTACTTCCTCATAAAATCCACAGAATGTTATAATTTAAAATTAGAACATTATTTAAAACCATTTTTGTTTTGTGCATTTAGCAAATCCATAAAAATTCTATAGTTGACATATAGTTGACATAACTGTCTTAAAAAAAAGGCTGCTGAGTTTCTAGGGATTTATCCTATAGAACCAACAGATACATTTACCTGTGCATATGAACTGACATAAGTACAACATTATACAATTAATTGTAATAGCTTCATTGTTGATCAAGTAGATCTATTTACATAAATTATGGCACATATATCAAAAATAAAATACATCTTGGTTTTGCTGTGGAACAATCTCTATTTAGTTAAGTGGAGGGGAAAGCAAGCTGTAGAAAGATATGTTTTGGATACTACTGCTACTTGTATAAAACTATTATTTTCTTTCTCTGGTCAAGATGAAAGCATAGTTAGTCATGTTTTACCTCATTGTACAACCATAAGAGGAACACAATAATTTAAAAACAAAAAACACCCATAACTGTATGGAAGTCCAACAACCAAGTATTTAGAGAAGCTACATTCATCCAGATGGTAAGAGAGGTGGAGACAGGAAGTCCAGGTAGGGAGGCCACGGTGTGTCAGCAGAGAGCAGGGGACAGCAAGGTGGCAGAATGGGTGGACCCACATTAGTGTGTGGTGGATAAAAAATGGGGACTCCTTGTGAGCCAGTTATCCCAGCCCTAGCCCAGACTGCAGAGCCCAGGGTTCCAACGCTGGAAAAAAATAAAGCCTCATAACTTCTGGCTGTAAACCCAGTGGGGGTTGGGGCAGTGGAAGAACCTGACGGTTTTGCAGAAGAGCCAAGATCATTCACAAACCACCCACTCTAGGAACCACAACCAGGATAGCAGCTGGAGGGGGGCCAGTCGCAAATGGGAAGTGGGTGAAGTGAATGGAAAAGGGGAAAGTGTCAAGCAATCCCCCAGAAGTCAGCCAGCTGAGCACTGTCCTCTCTTCGATCCCTCCCCCACACATGGCACCACAAAGAGGCAAAACAGGCTGCCCTGCCCTGGTGACTGATCAAGACTCTGCCCACTACAACTTAATAGGTATGCTAAGATAGGAAATCAAAGCCGATCTACCTAGTACACAGACGCAGGGAGTCTGACAAAATGAGGAGACCAAGAGATATGGCCTGAATGAACAGAACAGAACCCCAGAAAAAGAACTAAGTGCTGAGGAGATAGCCAACATATCAGATGCAGAGTTCAAAACACTGGTGGTCAGAATGATCAAAGATCTCATTGAATATGGCAAAGGTATAGGGAAGAAATGAAGGCTATACTAAGGAAATTAAAAAAAAAAAATCCACAGGAAACCAATGGTGAAGGAAAGGGAGCCAGGATTCAAATCAACAATTTGGAACATAAGGAAGAAATAAACATGCAACCAGAACAAAATGAAGAAACAAGAATTAAAAAAAAACGAGGAGAATTTAAGAAAGCTTTGGGATATTTCCAAAAGGGTGAACATAGGGCTGCCAGAAAGAGAAGAGGAAGTGCAAGAAATTGAAAACTTATTTGAAAAGATAATGAAAGAGAACTTCCCTATTTTGGTGAAAGAAATAGATATACATGTCTGGGAAGCACAGAGAATCCCAAACAAATTGGATCCAAAGAGGAGCACACCAAGAAATATCATAATTAAAATGCCAAAGATTAAAGACATAGAGAGAATCTTAAAAGCAGCAAGAGAAAGGCAGAGAGCTACCTATGAAGGAGTTCCTGTAAGACTGTCAGCTGATTTCTCAAAAGAAACTTTGCAGGCTAGAAGGGGCTGAGAAAAATTATACAAAGTGATAAAAAGCAAGGACCTACAACCAAGATTACTCTATCCAGTAAAGCTGTCATTTAGAATGAAAAGCAGATAAAGTACTTTCCAGAGAAGGTAAAGCTAAAGAAATTCATCATCACCAAGCCCTTGCATGAAATGTCAAAGGGTCACATTTAAGAAAAAAAGATCAAAACTATGAACATTAAAATGATGACAGACTCACAACTATCAACACTGAAACTAAAAAATAAAAACAAACTAAGCAAACTATTACAACAGGAATAGAATCATAGATACACAGATCACATGGAGGGTGATCAGTTGTGGGGAGAAGGGAAGAACAGGGGAAAAGGTATAGAGATTTACAAGCATTACTGGGTAGGTACAAAATAGACACGGGGATGTTAAGAACAATATAGGCAATGGGGAAGCCAAAGGACTTAAATATACCACCAATGGACGTGAATTAAGAGGGGGGATTCCTGGAGGGAAGGGAGGGTACCTGGCAGAGCAGGGCAAAGGGGAAAAATTGGGACAACAGTAATAGCATAATTAATAAAATATACTTAAAATATGTTTTCCTTTATATGTATAGAGTTTCCCTGGAAAGTTAGACAAGAAGTTGGATAAACTACCTCTGGAGGGGAACTGGGTGAGTTGGAAGCCAAGGCAGAAAGGACATAACATAGTTTAAAACTTGTACATGTATTCCCTATTCAAAACTAAATAAACAAATTTTAAATCTAAAAATGAATACATGATTAATAGAAATTAATTACATGATTATTTTAAATCAATGTAATTAGTTAAAATGTAAGATTCTTTTTAATCAATGAAACTACCTCTGAAATTTTTCACTTGAGGAAATATTTGTCACATTGAAGGTGAATATTAGCTTAATGTAACTGTGACAAAAATCTGAAGTTTTGCTTTTATTCTATAAAAAGAAATATAATAGTCCAAAGGGGATATAAAAGGTATACAATTAAAGTGATGAAACACTAACACCATTTTCCTCTCATGGTTGGACAAGTTCTGCAGACCAGGGTTGAGGGAAATCTTCCTGCCCTTGGTGCCCAGGGCTGAGCTCCTTCGACAGTGAGACAAGTACACTGGAAGCAGCACTAGTTAGCTGCTCACCAGATAAATAAAGGTAGAAAAGTCAAGAACAATTCGGAGGTGAAAAGAAGCAGGGAAGGTGTATAAATTATTTCATAGAGGAGAAATAAGATCAGGACCATTTGGATTCAGCTCAACCTTCCCAAAGAATGGCGCTTTCAGATGTCAGCGATTACCTTCCAGATGAGACTACGCGCACAGCCACCACAGGGAGAGAGGTAAATACAATCGGCAGAAGAATGAGACCCATTGTGAATTGTTGTGCTAAAAGTTTCACTTGTCAAACAAAAATTTAACATACACCATCATTTCTGTACTCCTGACTTAGTCGCTCTTTATTTATTGTTATGCTGGGAGCCTCATGAAATGAAAATCTCTGAGAAGTCCTAGAAAAGACCCTGAGTAGTCCAGGGAAGCTGCAAAATAGGATTAGAAAGGGGGACCCCCGAAACCTCAGCAGGTCATGGAACTGAATGGCATCTGAGAACATCAGAGGAAGGAAGCGCTGCATGAACCAGGCACAGACAAGAAAGGGCTTCTTCTACCTGTCACCCTAATAAAAGAATGCACTGGACTGCTTGACTTTTGTTTTATGAGCTGATAAAAAAGACTTTCTAACATTGATATGTCTCTTTTCTTCTTTTGTTGATATTCATGTTATTCACTATAGTTCAAAGGTCGTTATAATCTGTGCCACTGTGATGGTTAATTTATGTGTCAACTTGACTGGGCCATGAGGTTCCCAGCTACTTGGTTCAACATTGTACTGGGGGTACCTGTGAGGATGTTTCTGGATGAGGATAATGTTTGAATCTGTAGACTGAATAAAGTAGGTTGTCCTCCCCAGTTGGATAGGCCTCATCCAATCACTTGAAGGCCTAATAAAATCAAAGGCTGAATTTTGTTCTGTGCTTTTCTGCAGCAATTGATACAATTATGTGACTTCTTCATTTTATCAATACAGTGGACTACATTGACTGATTTTTCAGATCAAAGCAGATTGCATACCTGGAATAAAACCCACTTGCTCATGATGAATCCTTTCTAATATTGCTGAATTCTATTTGTTAAGTATTTTGTGTCTATATTTATGAGGGATACTGGTCTGTAGTTTCCTTTTTTTTTGTTCTGCCTTTGATTTGAGTATCAGGCTATTTCTAGCTTTATATAACTATATTGAAAATGTTCCTTCATCTCTTCTTTTCTGAAAGAGACTGTGTAGAACTGGTGTGAATTCTTCTTTGAATATTGGTAGAATTTTCTTGTCAAAAAAATTGAGTCTGGAGATTGCTTTTTGGAGAAGTATTTTAATTATAATATTTAATTGGAGAAGTGTTGGGAACTGTCCTGCCTGGTTTCAGGAGCTGTAACCCCCCCCCATGGCTAAGGCTTCGGACCATAAGCCATTAAGGAGACAAGGCTTATCTCCCTGGCAGGGGTGCCGCTTCTGCTCCTTTTACTTCATCCATAACTGGCCCCCAATGCTTGATTGGTTAGCCAATGATGGGTAAGAGTCCCCAAGGGGGGAACAACCTAAGACAGGCATGATCACATGGAGGCCTCAGGGAAGGACTTAGGGGGCTATAGCAAAAGGGGGTGATGGACCCACAGCTTTGACATAGCCTGAGTCCTCACTGTCTGAAAGAAGCCTCCTAATCTCTTGGCTGCCTTACTACTCCTGCCTGACTTAAGCCTGAGACAATGCCTTAAGCCTGAAACAATGCTGGTGGTGGGTGTAGCCCTGTGCTGGAAAAGGTGGGTTTCCTAGGGCTAACAGGCCTAAGAAAGAATATGTGAAACCTACTTCCTTTAGAATGCTCTCAATTAAATAAGGGTCCAAGCAAGTAGTGAGTTTGTTACTCAAAGTTTTATAGCTCTTTAACTATCTGACCCTGAGTCAAAATAGGCCCTCAGAGTTCTTTGTACCTTACCTATTGTTTGATCCTTACTGCCTGACAATGATTAATGAGCCTGTATTCCTATGCAAAATGACCAAATAAAAGCCTATTGAGGAAAAGGCTGTTGGCCCTTCTCCTTTGAGAGACTGGCCAAATCCACACCCCCCCCCCCCCCCGCAAGCAGATCATGTATCGGTAGACTTATTCTTGTCTGTGGTAGCCGCGGTGGGGGGGGGAGAGCTGCAGGAGGACCCCCCCCACACACAGAGAAGTATTTAATTATGGTATTTAATATGGTATTTGAAGAACTATTTTAATTATGGTTAACTATGGTATATGGTATGGAGAAGTATTTTAAGTAATTTAATTAAAACTTTCCTGATTGTCCTAGGGGTATTCTAGTTATATATTTCTTATTGGGTGGATGTGATAGCTTGTGGTTTTTGAAGAATTTGTCCATTTCATCTGACTTCGTAGATTTATGTCTATAGTATTGATGACAGTGCCTTCTTATTGTTCTTTTGATGCCTGTAAGATATGCAGTGATAGCTTAACTTTCCATTCCTGAAATAGGTAATTTGGATCTTTTTTTGTCAGTATTACTAAAGGTTTGTAAATGTTATTGAACTTTTCAAGAAACCAGCTGTTTTATTTTTATTGATTTTTTTCTTACTGTTTTCTGCACTCTTGATTTCTGCTTCTATCTTCATTATTTCTTTTCTTCTACTTGCCTTGGGTTTATTTTGTTCTTCTTTTTCTATTATCTCAATGTGGGAGCTTAGATTATTGAGTTGATACCATTCCTCTTTTCAAATACATTCTAATAGAAATATTTAGTGCTATAAACTTTTCAGTATTATTTTAGTTGTATCTCATTTCTAATATTTTCATATTCATTTTCACTTAGTTTAATGTATTTTTTAAATTTCTTCTAAGACTCCCTCTTTGACCCATTATTTAGAAGTATATTGTTTAGTTTCTAATTATTTGGAAATGTTCCTTTTTCTCTGTCATTGATTTCTAATTTGATACTACTGTGGTTAGAGAACACAAGCTGTGTGATTTTAAGTCTTTAAAATGTGTTCAGGTTTGGTTTGTGGTACCCAGTTTGGTTTATCTTGGTATATGGTCTGTAGACATTTGAAAAAATATGCATTGTGTTATTGTTGGATAGAATTTTGGACAAATGTCAGTGAGATACTGTTGGTTGATGGTGTTGTGGGGTTATTTTATACACTTGCTAATTCTCTTTCTAGCTCTATCAATTGGTGAGATAAGGGTTTTGAAATCTTCAACTACAATTGTTGATTTGCCTATTTCTCCTTTCAGTCCTATTGGCTTTTGCTTTGCATATTTTCTATCTCCATTGTTTGATGCACACATATTTATGGTGCTATGTCTTTGGGGTAGAATAACATTGTTATTATTATATAATGTCCCTCTCTGTATCTAGTAATTGTCTTTGCTCTGAGGTCTATTTATCCAATTTTAATATAGCCACTTCTGCTTTTCCATTGATTAATGTTAGCACAATATATGAGAGGGGGCCCCCCACAAAGCACTGGAATTATCTTCCAGAGGCCATGACCCTTGTAGTACAGGTTTTCCCTGCTAGGTGAGTGTTCTAGGCACCCATCTGCACCACAGTGTTCAGCTACTGTTGTTGCAAGAGGCTGCCTTTGGCTTCCATGAATTTTTTTGAAAGACCCTTTCAACACTGTTTTTTTGCCCATTTCACGATGGGTGATTCATGAGCACAACTGCCCATACCACGCTGAGTGTTCAGCAGTTTTTGACCAAAAATTGCGCAACCCCCTGTGCCCCACCCTCCTTATTCACCCAATCTCACCCTGAGTGACTTTTTTTGTTTCCCTGGATGAAAATATTCATCAAATGGAAACATTTTGCTGATGCGGAAGGGCAAAAAAGGCATCAAAATCAATGAGTTCAAAAACTGTTTTGAGCAGTGGAAAAAAGTCTCAATAAGTGTACTGCATCAAATGGAGAGCACTTTGAAGGTGACTGAACTTTAAACATGTAAGAATAAATACACAATTTTTTATAAATAAATTCCAGTGTTTTTTGGGTCTCCCCTTATATACATTTTTCCATTCTTTTACTTTCAACCTGCGTATATCATTACATTTTGAGTTTCTTATGGGCATTAAGTAGTGGGTCATGTTTTCTAATCTACTTTGCCAACTTCCATTTTTTGATTGGTATATTTGGAACTTTATATTTAGTATAATTATTGATAGGTTAAGGTACAAATCTGCCTTTAATTTCCTGTTCTGCTTATTCAGTTTTTCATTTCTGTTTTTTCCCTGCCTTCCTATGAGTTACTTCAACATTTTTTAGAATTGTATTTTGATTCATCGATCATATTTTTGAGTGAATCTCTTTGTAGACCATCTTAGTGGCTGTTTTAGGTATTACATTATGCATACATAACTTATCACAGCCTACTACAGGCGCCAGCATTTCACCAGTCTGAATGAAGCATAGAAACCTTACCTCCCTTCACATCTCCTTATCTTCCTGTTTATAATCGTCTTAAATATTTCCTCAACATACATTTAGAGCCACAGGTGGTGTCATTATTTTTGCCTCAACCATTAAACATGATCTAGAAAACTTAAGAAGTAAATTCTATTTACCTATTTTTTGCCTATGGAAAGACCCCAGAACTGGAGACATCTGCTACCTCTAAAGGCAGGGGCGGGGCAGGAAGCATTGATTGGAAGGTAAGTTTGTCTAATGGACTTGAAGGCCGAGAGGCATGAGTCTGAAATAAGCCATGAGAGTATGCTCTAAAGAATCTTTGGACAAAAAAAAAAAAAAAAAAAAACCAAACGAGCAAAGATAAACTGATTAAGGTTTTACGTAACTGCAGTACAGAGAAATAATGCATAAAAAGGATCATAAATATGCGGCATGCTTGTTCAAGGATTTACATTTTAATAGTAATTTAAGAGATGTAAGAGATGGCATGCTGGTGGTTATGTTCACAGTAACACACTGCCCTTCTTCTGTCACTCAAGCTGAGGATTAAAGAAACCTTAGGGAGAGAAGCTGAAGTAGGTAGAAAGTAGTAAGGCATCAAACTAACTTAATTTCAAATCTCTGATGACAGAGTTGTTTTCAAATTCTTATTCTGTCTTGAATTTGCTATATTGTCTTGGGCAGGTTATTTCATTTCTCTAATCTTGTGTTCCAATATCTGTAAAAATAAGGATAATGATACCTCTCTCACACAGTTATGGAAATAAAGGAGTAAATGTCCAAACCCACATTATGTTTACAAGAAGTCATGGATATCCATTGCTTCCAGGGAGCAGTTTACAGGCCATGAGGTCTTCAGTATTCTTCCTGGCAGGGGGAGTTTCATCTTTCTCCTCAGCTCAGGAGAGAGAAGGGTAAGGGAGGAGAGGGAGAGAGGGGCAGGGGAGAGGAGAGAGGGGGGGAGAGAGAAGGAATCCTAATTACCCAGAAATAAAATGACTGACATTTAGTAAAAGAAATGTAGGTGGAGTGTCCAAGTTAGTAAGGCAGAGACTTGAGTTAGGGTTAGGGTTAGGGCTAGAGGAACAAGTGAGGTGGCGGAACTACAGAAATTTTTCTCTTATATTCCTTGTTTGTCATTGTATGTGTCATAAGGTTAATTTTTAATAAGGACTTTAAGAACTGGCACCAGGATTTCTCTCAGGGAGAGACTGTCTTCGTTCTGGAAAATGTCCTGCCTGTGCGCTCCTTTCCACCTGCCCCACCCCCACCTGTGCCCAGCAGGGCGTTACAAGCCAGAGGAAGGGGGAGCTGCTCTACATGAGATTAAAGGGAGCGATTTCTCAGTTTATTTTTTTTCCACATCTGGATAAAAAGGGACAAAAATGAGTAAAGGTCAGAGTCAGAGAGAAGGTGGGGCGAGGGAGAAGCCAACAAGATAGAAACAAACCTGGGAGGAGATGAAGGAAATCGGTAAGCCCCTGATGCTATTTTAAGGTATTTGCTCTGCTGTAATTAAAACTTGTCTTCTGCACTGTCTCCCACTGAACTTTCGTGTGAGGTGGCTAATCTCATGGATGCTAAGAGGGACTTTCATCTGCACACGGGTACTTCTGTTCTCAGTGTAACTGCACAGACTTCATTTTTTAATATGACCTTTTCTCCTTTCTTCCCTTGTGGTTCAAACTGACCTCATCCAGCACCCAACTCACCGGCTTTTTTTCTCTCTTGCACATCCGCTCCCTTCATCACTAAGCCCTCAGGACAATGAGGCTCTGGTCAGCACTAAATAAGCTTAGAAACAAAGTCTCAGGTCTATGGACCCAGAGATTCAATCGAACTAACCCCCTCCCCCCCAAAAAAAACCCAACAACAAACTCTAGGCCTCAGTTGTACTTCAGCTCCAGACCCAGAAAAGCCTCAAAACCAGACGCAGCCACATCACAGCTGACAGGAGGACCTGATGCAATGATCCGCTGTCCCCTACACCAGCCCCGGCCAATCACTGGGGACCATGACTCCCTTAGTCACCGTGATTAATGACTTTTCCCCTATGTAACCCACCCCCTGAAAGTCATCAGGAAGCCAGATCTTTTAGTAACAGTTCCCCAGGTGTGGGATACTTCCTAAAAATTATCCTTTAACTTTTGGCTGTGAGCTCCTTAATGACCCTTAATTATTGGGCTTTGATGCGCTCTAGCACAAGGACCCCTATGTTTTGGTAACATTAGGAGCAATATTTTGAAGATTCCAGGGCAGAAAGTACATATGAGCCCCAGTCTCAAGGAACCAAATAGTTTTCAATGAAGTCCCTGTTCCAACCTATTTCTCACTCCTTCTCGATGTTAGTATTGTTCTACAACTATTTCTCAACACATCACCTACCAAATGCACTTTTCCTTTGTTACCGGAGGTCTTACCACTGTCTTCTCCCGCCATCCTGCTGTCCCACCTACTGTTCCCTGTCTAGTTTCTACACGAGGTTCACCTCGTTAGCCTCTTCTCCCACCAAACCTTTCAGATTACTCCAGCCAAGAGTCATCCCTCCCCCTTTAGGATTTATGTGTCTGTCATTAATGTAATGATTAATCTTCATTATTTCATATGCATATACCTAGTCTCTAGACCACTTTAGGGAAAGGGCCAATAAATTCAGTAAAAGTACCCTAAAACATCAGAGTGCTTCAACTTTTAATGTTGGAGGGGCAAACGACAAGTAGCTGAGTTTTTCAACTTCTCAATTATGTTTTAAACAGAGTCATTCATAACAACATAAAATCTGGTTAATTTTCATTTCTTTGAGATCTTATACCAATTTCTTGTCACAATGCCTTGGCTAATATTCCTAAATTAATCTTCATTATAATTTCAAGCTACAAGATGTTATTTTGGGAAGGACTCTGACTCCCCCAGTGAGTGGAGCAGATCTTCTGCACTTATTTACCCAATGCTCAGGGAAGTACCTCCCGAAAAGGACTCCCTATTAGTACGAAGTATAGTTTTCTGGGCATGACATATTTTTGGCTAAGGGTCTTCAATTAACCTTTCACACCTGTAACATGGACAGGTACATAAAATTATTTTATTGATCACTCTATAAATGTAAAAATAATGGAATTTTGGAGCCACAAAGCTGTCCATGGAAACACTTTGCTTTTCTTGGTCATTTTGGCTTCATATGATACTGTCCAAGACATCAGAGTGGTTTTGACATGCTCTGATCCCTCAGGGACAGATTTTTGCTTCCGGATTATTAATTGAGCACTGCATTCAGTAGCACTTGACAACACTAGAATAGTGCATGACTTGGGGGAAAAGTATTCTTGGCTAAATCCAACAGAAATCACTGCAGATTACAACTGCAGAAATTAAAAAATACATACTGACATGAAAATTGAACACCAGTATTTTGCAGAATATGAAATAACACTCTCACCAAAGTGCATAAACTTTTAACCATCAAAAAGACATCTTTCAAGAAGGCTATTGATGTAAGTATTTTGACTGTAGCAATAATCAGAAGCAAATAAAAATGACCTTTTTTCTTTTTATGGCCCTATATCTCAAAATATATAATAGAAAAATGAACAATTGATGATTGTAGAAAAAATGTTTCCAAGGGCTTGCCCTTGCCTGTCACCCTGGAAGGAATGCCTCTCATGGATAGTACCTTGCAAGTGACTTGTGTACATTCATCGTGACCAGTTGCCTTCTGTATATGCCTGGACTAGGGATCAGTGCCGCCCAGACCAGAAAGCACACATGCAGACCAGGGGAGGCATGCACCTGTGCCTGGATGGGTTTGGAACTTGCAACCTAGGTATGTGCCCTGACTGGGAATTGAACCTGCAACGTTTTGGGCAAGGCTCCTCCCACCTGACCCACACCAGCCAGGGCCAAGCATCCATATATTAACTATCAGCTCAGATGATGAGTTGTGAGACATTTTAAGAAACACTGCTTTGGATCTTGGACAATATAGGCCCTTTGCTCTCTGTAATGAGAAATGGAAATAATGTTGATGAGTCTCCCTCCAATACCATTCAGGACCTGAACCAACCTGGGCTTTGAGGTAGTTTACAGTGTCTGCAACAGCATGTTGCACTAGGTAACGAAGGATTCCTCATATGAAAATTTCCACTATGGAAGGTTCAATATAACAACGTCACATGACTGATGATCGGTTCAGTACAGGAATGTTTGATATTCAGTTTCAAGTCATGTGCAAGGTTATAATTATCAAAAGCAGCAAAACATTTCAGTGCTATATTTTTGGTGATTCAATCATGTGGATAGTTTCTCTTTAATTAAATAGTCAGCATCGGATGTAAATGAGAAAGTGAGTGGGCAGGCTGTTGCAGACACTGGGTCCTCGGAATACTTACTAATTTTTTGGCATTTCAGCACATTGGGTCATTTTTAGGGTTGCAGCACAGTACTAGCAGCAAAAAGCATCCTTACTAAGATAGTATGGCCTATGTTGTCATTCATTATGGTGTGACAAACAGCCACTGGCTTTTCAGCTACAGGGTTCTGAGCTCGAATCCTGGTCCTGTCACTTGATCTTTGCAACCTTGGGCAAATTAATACTTAGTCTCAATAAATTCTCCTGCACTGAGGTTTTGTCTTTATAAAGAAATCAAAGAAATCCCATATGGAGGTGACAAGACACAATAGAGTAGTGAGTTCTCATCCTCTCTTACTCTTGTACTCCCTTCCTTAGTAATATTTTCCCCCTTTTTATTGAATTTATTGGGGTGACATTGCTTAACTATACAGGTTTCAGGTACACAATCCTACAACAATCATCTGTACATTGTATTGTATGTTCACCACCCCAAGTCATATCTCCTAACACCATTTATCCCCCTTTTCCCTCCTCCACCTACCCCACAATCACCACACTATTATCTACATCCATGACGTTTTTCTTTTTCTGCTCAATTCTTCCACCCCCCACAGTTGATCCCCCCACCAGGTGTCAGCCTGCTCTCTAATTACGACTCCATCTTTAGTTTGCTTGCTAGTTCATTTTGTTCATCAGATTCCACAGGAGTTAAATTATACAGTATTTGTATTTCTCTGACTGGCTTATTTCCCTCAGTGTAATGTTCTCCAAGTCTATCCATACTGTCACAAAAGGTAAGATTTCTTTCTTTTTATTACCAAGTAGTACTCCATTATATAAATATAACCACAGGTTTTTTATCCACTCAACTCCTGATGGACATTTGGGCTGCATCCAAATCTTGGCTATTGTAAATAAGGCTGCAATGAACAACATAGTGGTGGCTACATTCTTTCAAATTAGTGCTTCAGGTTTCTTTGGATAAATACAATTCCCAGAAGTGGAATAGTTGGGTCATAAGGCAGTTCCATTTTAAATTTCTGCGGTAACTCCATACTGCTGTCCACAGGGGCTGCATCAATCTGCATGCCCTCCAACAGTGCATGAGGGTTCCCTTTTATCAACATCATCAGCAACACTTGTGGTTGATAAATATTTCCTTTCTTGATTGACAGTATGAGGGTGTAGCTAGTCATCCAAACTAAAAGGTTTAGGGTTATTTTTAAAAACCACCCCCTTCTTTACATTTCTTATCCAATTAGTTATCAAGTCTATCAATTCTGCTTCTAAAAACCTAACCAACTGCCATCTACTCTATCAGGCCTTTATTCTATACACAGTGATTACCCCTGTTGAATTCCTTCCTCATCTGGATCCCTGACACAGACATTAAAGAGTGACCTTTAAACACAAGTCCCAAGTGGGGGACCAAAGAGGGCCGCCACCCAATGTATATAACCAATGCGCCCCTGCCCTCTCTCGAGGCTGGTAAAGCTACCTGTGCAAAAGAATGCTCACTGCCAGCTCATCCCTGGGGGATCACCTCTTAGGAAAGAGAAAGGAATCGCCCCTTTCAAATGAATCTGTTGTTTCCATTTAGCTAAAAGGTGTTTCCCATGAGTGTGTTTTAACAAAGGGAATGATTCAAAGAGCTTCTATGCTAACTAGAAATGTAGAGGCCTAGAAAAAAGGAATCAAAAGACATTTTCACAGAAGAAAATTTCTTTAAAAGTAGGAAAACCTGAATTATGTGTTTAAGAATGATAGATATTTCACATGATCTATCATGAAGCATAGCTACCCTACCTCCTTACATTGGGTGCTCCAAATAGTTTCTGAAAGTTTCTGCATGTTGGGAAACCAATATGTGTTTGTTACATAAGTGATTTGCAGACATCAATGTATCTGCTATAAACAACAGACCTAGACATTACAAAGAACGATTATGTAGATTCTAAAGCAATGAACAAGAAAACAGGAGGAATTTTGTTTCCTTATGCTTGCTGTTGCCAGTCCCTACAACCAAATTTTGAAGGCTTGACTGTCAGTCACTGAGAGCACAATTCTAAACCCAGCAGCGGTGAACTTGGAAGTGGAAGGAATTGAAAAGCAGCATGCGGGAGCCCCAAGGGTTGGGCCCTCTTAAATGGTCCTGGAGATCAGTCCTCAACAGATTAAACACCTTTAGGACTTAATGATGATGAGAGTTATTCAAACATTTGCTGAATATAACACAGCTTCATGAGGTTACTACCACACTGTGTTCTGGGATTCAGGTGGAGGCATTGATTCTTCTGCAACATCATGACAAGGCAGCTTTTCCGTAACACAAGCTACCCACTGCTTTATTATTCTATCTTCAGTACCATTTTTAAAAAGTTCATCTATGGTTGGAAATGCTTGTGCCAGAGAGAGATTATGCCTCCTACAAGGAATGGAGTAGGTACAGTTAATCACGAGATTAGAGCTGGAAAAAGAACTAGGCTAGTCAGATTGTTTAGGCAATAGCATTCCCTTCCTGACATAAAGAGCATAAGGAGGCGTTCAATAGTGTGCACGTCCACACCACGCAGCAGTGGACACTGGTGCCCACCTAGTGCGCACCTGCTGCTGCGGTCAGGCTGCACGCTTCACGGCCATGTCTTCCTGATCCTACAGCAACCCTCTGAGGTGAGTACCACGCACTATGGGCATTTTACAGATAAAAAACTTAAACCACAGAGAGGTTAAGTAATTTACCCAAGGGGAAACAGCTGGCATGGGGCAGAAATCCCATGTTGTTAACTGCCAGGCTACACGCCCAGTCTTACTGTGTAATGTTGATGGTTTTAACTAATCAATTTCTTTCTTCCTTTCCTAAGTTGAAAAAACAAAACCTTGTTAAAACCATCAAATAGCTATCAACCATTCTTCCTACTGAGCATACAGATTTAAATAATCCAGATAAGTGATTACACTGTAAAAAAATATACTGTAAGAGCAGAGAAATCAGAGGAAGGGGAGGTGCTATCTCAATGAAAACTGGGTTAGGGAATAGCCAATAATGTTCTTAAAAGTCTCAAACAAAGCCATCCCATTTAAACAAAAAGAATTAAAATTGTATAAATGGTCCAAGATAATGGGAATGCAAGACCTAGGTAACATTTTATCTTAAACTCATAAAAATCTTATAACATTTTATATCTACAACTCCGAGTAGAACTGAATGTAAATATAAATTTGATGCAAACATTTGTTTCTATATATTTCCTTAATGTCACATTTTCATAGCCAAAAATGTCCTTCCCCTCCTCCCAAAAGAAACGCCAGCGAGTAGGAGACAAGTGGCAGGCTGGGCAGAGCGGGTGTGGACCCCAGCTGGGTAGGACAGAGCCTAGTGGATGAGCACACACCTCCCTGGAGGAGGAAGGAGAGAATGCTCGGGCTGGGTTGGGTTCATGATGGAAGGAAACAACTCATAAAACCACCTCGGAAGCATCACAAAGAGTGTGCCTAGCTTGCTAGGCCCGTTGATAATGGGCTCTGAATAGTTCAATTTCACCAAAAGAAACAAAACCAAAGCCTTGAGTAGCACAGACTTAGAAAAATAACCCCTCTGATATGCTTCTCCCCAAGAATTTATTAAGGGCACAAAATTGTGTCAACCAGCAGGTTAGGTACTGAATACAGAAAAATGACAACTCTGTTCCCAAGGAACCTGCTGTAGTCTAGGATGCAACAGACAAGACTTAACAACAGTCCCTAGCTACAGAGGGGCTGTGGAGTTCCCTGGGAGGGGCAACTAAACAATGGGAGAGCTGGTGCTGCCCGCCCTGCCAGCTCCCGCCAGCAGTGGCCAGCAGTGGCCAGCAGCCACAGCCAGCGGGTGGTCAGGCCTGTGCTGGGAAGTCGGTCAGAGCAGGTCAAAAGAGCCACATTGATGGAAAAAAGAAGGCAGCTGCAAGACTTCTAAGCAATCACCTCTTCTTTATTTGAACTAGAAATTTAAGAGAAGCACAAAATAACTTTTTTTTAAAGTTATTTTATTTATTTTTAGAGAGAGGGGAAGGGAGAAAGAGGGAAACATCAGTGTTTCTCTCACCAACTGGGGACCTGGCCTGCAACCCAGGCCTGTGCCCTCACTGGGAATTGACCTGGTGCCCTTTTGGTTTGCAGGCCGGCACTCAATCCACTGAGCCACACCAGCCAGGGCCAAAATAGCTATTAATACACACTCTGAATGACCCTCAAGGCTGGTGAGCTAGGGAATGAATATCTGTTACTCATGAGTATAATCTTTAAAGCAATAATAAGATTTCGTGAGCTACTACCACTCTGCTGGGCCCTGGGCATGAAGAGTGAGACAGCATGGTCCTTGTATTCACGTGCTCCAGAAGCCCAGGTGAGGAAGGTATATAGCTGAATAGACACACCTGAAAAAAGTACCCTAACTACAGCCTCAAGTGATTTTTAAGGAACGAGCAGCATGTTTGAGAGAATGTAACAAAGTGGGTTGGTGGGGTGGAGAAGGTTTCCCATTTGTAAATCTTTTATGTGCTAGAGCAGCATGCAGTGTAACTGAATTATTAATCTTCACAGGTGCCTAAGAAACCCATCCACTGTAGTGGATGATCTAGAGGAAAGAAGAGCAGGGTGTCTGGGCAGATTTGTTCAGATGAGCCCTGCCAAGCAGACCACCCTCTCACCTGCCATACTTATCACTGTCGTTTCATACTGTACAGTTGCGATGTCGACATGAAATAAGGCTCCTTCGCTATTTCCAGTCATGCTGCCCAGCTGTGGCATGGGGACTTTATTAATTATCAGTTCTCTCACAAATCCCCGAGGGAAGCTACTGCTCTTAAATGCACGCTCACTGAAGTTTTACAAATCCAGCACACTGTAGCGCCAACAGGATGGCTAGGCCTGTCAGAGCGGGGCAAAAGTAGGTTTATAGTTGTTCATATGGAAAATACAGTCATAAATAACACAAGAATAAACTCTTTCGCATACAACTGTAAACCTACTTTTGCCCCACTCTGTATATTGAGTAAAACAGACTAAAAGATGAAAAAACAATCTCCATACCCGACATGTTTAAGATATAGCTTTAACCATAATATTTAGCATGCTTAACCTCTGAGACAGTTACCTTTGATACCCCTTAAACTGCAGTAACTGCCCGCTGCTGCCGCGTGAGGGTCAAGGCGTGGTTTGTTCCCAACAGTAAGGACAACACAGCCAAAGGGACTGAAGAAGGGAACCGATCGGAAGGGAGAGGGAACAGCTGGCTGAAAACACACACGAGTACTGGTTCTGTATTTTAAGTTGTTGTAGTAATACTTAAGGCTGAAATTTCTTGCAAGTCAACTGAAGTTAAAGCATTTTTATATTTAGCCCCATCTTTATTATCCTTTAGCTCAACAGTAGAATGAGCATTTTTCTGAGGAGATAAGAACTTTAAGAAATTTCTTCCAGTTGCCTATGGGTGAATTTCCATGTTTTCAATGTGTGGAATTCTTAAATTTTTAAAAAGAACTTCCAAGTTCTTAAGAACATTTCTATCAAAATTTTAAAGAGGTTTGCAAAGAAAAGCCTGCAACATTTAAAAACAGTATAATTTTTAACACCTGCAGAATATCCTTAAGTTGTGGATTTCAAGTTCAGCCCACCATGACCTGAAAGCGAAGATCTAAATGAGTCGTGAGGTCCTGTGCCTATTGAACTTCTACTCTTGATCCTCCTGGTTACTGAGTACGCAAACTATCAATAAAAACCTTCACTTACCTGTGTGTGGCTAAGTTTACAAAGATCAAGAACCTGAATAGGGAGATGTTCTGATATCTTTTTGGCAAAATGTGAGGACGCAGGCAGGGCTCACCTTGGCAGCATGTCAGGAAGCGCCCACAACCGGGAACTTCGGCACCTGCTGGAACGCCAGGCCCAGAGTGGCAGCTGTGGCTTGGCGATGCTGCCTACACCTGGGGCCCCTGCCTACTAAATCGGAATCTCCGAGGTAGGGCCCAGATATCTATTTTAACACGGTCTCCAGGCGATTCTTAGTCTCTCTCAAGTGCGAGAACTAGTCTTGTCGACTCCCATGTGCAGGTTAGAGGGCCCACTATAGACACACAGGTGAAGATTAGCCTCCACGCCAGCAACAGGGGCACCACCTGGGAGCTTGTTAGTGCTGTAGACTCTCCTCCCCAGCCCTACAGGACCAGAATCTGAATTTTAGTTGGAAACGGATCTCCTCTGTTCTCCGGGAGGGTACTCCCTTGGGCAATCCACCCCTGCCTATCTTGCCTGTCCTCTCAAGCAATAGTTAGAGCTCTCTGGGCTTCTGTTCACTCTCCTCCATCAAAATCCCCATATAACCAACAACTTGTTTCAGCCAGGTGCCGGGGCTGGGGAGTGATTTTTCTGAGCTAATGAGCTTTAGTGCATAATCACTGATTAAACCCAGTGCATTTCCGATTCCTATAATATCAGTATTAAAAGAATTCTGGAGAGGCACATATTTTAAACCAAACAATGAATCCCTAATGGTGGGATTCTAGGCACAGTGAGAAAACTGGTAGAGAAAAATAAAGGTTTTGTGGAAGCTGCAGTTTTATATATATTTGATGCTACAAATCAGACATGAGGTAGGCTGAGCTGGTCTGGAATTCCTTTCCTTTATAATGAACAAGAACTGACTGAACAGACTTCACCCCCAGATGGGAGCCTAATCACCTCTACTATCCTATCACCTAGACCTGCTTCAACCCTAACGACTCTGGACCACTGCAAGCCCGGCGGTCAAGGTGGTTTAGGCTAGTAGCATTCTGTGGCTCCAGAAGTCCAAGAATTAACTTACACTGAGTATACCTCGATGGTGGGGTGACTTTGAAGGTGCAATATGCACCAGACCCGCCTGCACCCTGGAAAGTCCTGAAATTGCATGCTCTTGCCTCCTCCATCACCTACCCCACTGGCAAATCTGGAAATCCGGGTTTCAGATCTCAATTATAGGGTGGGGATGGTGGAAAGGAAACATACACGGTTTTTAAAAAGTTTTCTAGGCAGTTCTGATACATATGCCCAATTCTGCAACTGATAATCATTGATCAGTTGTGTTTTATTACTGTCCGTGAAGTTTCATACATAATTCACTGGTGGGTACTGTTATTTCTTGAAATGAGACATATCATAAAAAAGTACAAGCTTCCTCTCACATACATGAAAAGTTATTTCATACCTCAATTTGATCCATGTGTGTTTCGATATAGTTTTGAATCAAAACATAGGTCCAAGCATGCACAATCAATAGCTTTAAAAACTTTAATTTTAGAAATCTCTAGAAATTTACTGGTTCTAGACTTACTCTTTCACTCTTGCACCATTTAAAAGTAAAAACACAATTAAAGAAAGCTGCATTTATTAAACACTCCGTCAGTATTTACTTAACACTGACAATGCACTGAGCACTGCAGCGAACAGCCTGCTGGGATTTGGGCAATCATCTATTCTCACTGCACATCCACAGCAAAACCTGAAAATATGACCCTGTACTTCTGCCTCTGTAACTTTGATTCCTATGATTTAACTAGAACATTTGAATAAATCAACCCAAAATTTCTTGAATTTCAATAGTTTACAAATTACCTCATTAATATGAAACAAGCCTTTCTGAAGCTGTGATTGTGGCAAATTTTTACAAGATGAACCACAAAGCAGAAACATGCTTGCTTTTATTTATAAAAACAGTATTACCACATAAAAGGGAGAATTAAATTTACCCCAAATCCCACCATCCTAACATGTTTTGTGTATTCTTTTAATCTTTATCCATAATCATAATTTTTATAGTTATACCTGAGTATTTTTACCTGAGTAATTTTACCTGAGTATTATACCTGAGTAACTTTTATAGTTTAAACCTGAGTATTTTACTCAATTTGGGAAAAGCATTTAAATCCTAATATACAAGATTATGTGTAGTCTCCTCTTTAATAAAATTATATAGTGTAAAACCCACAGTATGCAAGATACCCCATAATCCCCAAACACCGAATGACTTCAACCTTCCAGACAAAATTACAACTGCCTTTCTCCCCTCCTCCACCGAAGTAGGTGAACTAAGAGGAGGTCCACGTTAGTCTGAGTTCACCACCTCTAACAGAGCATGTGCACAGGTGTTTTTGTTCACCTTGGTTGTTCAGCACACAGGCTTTGTGCAATGTTTATAAAATCTTAAAGTTCTGTTTTAAACATCACCATACTCGCTAAGCTGAAAATCTCATTCTTATTTATTATTCCACTCTTCTTGAGCTTGTCGTTTAGGGAAGGTAGTTGATATCAACGGCAAGTGAAGCGAATCTGCATCTAACTACACCACCCACTCAGAGGACACACAAAACTATTTAGGCAAAGTGGGGTCTGTGACGCTGTGATCGCTTTGACTTTGTCCCCTGGCACTTCGGGTTACTCTACTGAAAAATGTAAAATGAGTATTTACGTTCTATCTCTTTGGGGATATTAAAGGACCAGAATACAAGCCAAGCATTTTTAAATCCTCAGATGAAAGTTAATAAATTTTTAACATAAAAATTTTCATTTTTATTAATATTCATTAGGACAAATATAACTTATTACTAACCTATATACTAAAACTTCTGGTTAAAATTATGAATAGGTCTGGAGAGCATGGGGAACTGGTTTCACTTAGTGACACACTGACATCTAGTGGAGATTTATGGTGCACTATGGGATACCATACACCCTCCCCAGTAACTCCACAGTTCTGGTGGGGCAGACAGAAGCAAAAGCACCTTTTGGTCTCTGTGCAAAACTTCAAAAAATATATAAACCATTTTTTTAAAAAAAGGTACGCTTTCTGTATATTTGTTTCTGCTGGTTCAATGAAAAACTGGCCAATTCTCAAGACATTTAACCAGTTGAGAGGACGCAGGTGGCGGCAAAGAGCTGTTCAGCGCTGCAGTTTCGGGGGGCGATCCCGTAAAATCTCCTGGGTTCACTTTGAAAGAGCAAGTAGGTAAGTATGGGCTTACCTGCTCTGTTCTTTCTACAGTGAATGCTGGCAAAGGTGGGGGAAAGGGAGAGGACGGAGGTCAGGGAAGGGAAATGTGGAGGAAGTTTTCTAGGGTTTTCATTACATGCCTTGAGTTTCTGTACCTTTGTGGTTAGAATTTTATTACATCCAGAGGGAAGTTCCTTTTAAGCAAATATATGTTTAAGCTTTTTGGCATATCACTAAGCATTTCTCCAACCTTGCTCATTGAATACACTACATTTACTATGGAACAGAAATATAAAATAAAATGTCTCTATTACCCTGAACTGTCAGAAATGCCTAGCACCATCAGTAAAGTGTGGCTTGTCTCCTCTCTCACTTCCAAAGGCTACAAGAAATACCGTAAATGCTGAGTAGCTTGGGAGGAAGTCAGTTGATACCTGCATACTTTAACATGTAATTATTTAAATTAACAAATATCCACAGGAAGACTGTCACAATCCCTTTGTATCTGCTAGAGTACAAATCAAATTAAATGGAGCCCCCTCCTCTCCCTTCAGTGAAGTGGGGAAGGCTGAGTGCAGATGGTCTGCTTCACCTACCCCAGCATTCTCCCTTTCTCCCGAGCTTCACCCACAGCCACAGGATGGGACTGAACTTTTTTACACGGTGCCAAATGGCTTAGTTATTCCAATGAACAGGAAAGGCTGAACAGGAGGGACTCTGAAAGCTGGAATAAAGAACGTTTTTAAACTGCTGTGTGTTTAGCCGCAGGGTCTGGCAGACCTTTCCACCACACCTTTTCTGGGGGGAAAAAAAAGAAAAAGAAAAAAAGAAAGAAAATTGAGAACATTTTACTGGAGGTCGGAAGGAAACATGAAACTAAAGGAAACCTCAAGGATTAGGAAATACGTAATTCTTCTCTTGAGAAGAAAGAATGTGCACGAGTCTGTTCCCACTACACTCAGAATGCTTCTACATTCTTTAAGTCCTTTACTCTTCCATTTATTTCTGGGAGTCAGAAGAATCATCTAGAAAAGATTAGACCAGAACAGCTCTCAAGTATAAAACCCTAGAAAAATATATGGCAGCTACACTGCTTGATTATGACCAACACCCTTAAATAAATATGTATTCATCATTGGTAATGTAATTTTCAAAAGAAATATACTCACTTACGTCCTTCTGGCAATTAATAGTAAACTTCAATCTTCAGAGCCCAGAGACAAAAACAAACAAAAAATAACAAAAAAAAAAAAAAAAGATGTGACAGAGCCTATTAGCACAAACAAAATTCTGATAGTGAATTCATGCGGCATGCAAACATGTAATTATCCGTACCAATTGCAACTGTATTATCTCACTGCTTTAAAAAGTCTTTCCAGACACTTTACACTGCCCAGTTTTACCACTTCATGTTTTTTTCCTGTCACATTTCCGCAGAGCTGTTCATCATTTTTGTTCACTTATATAATTGAGAAATTTTAGAGTAGTAAAAATAAATATACAATATATACATATATATTATATATATTCCTACTTACAGAGCAAAAAAGTTGAAACCTTAGTTAACCTACTGCAGGCTGGTGGTTATTTAGCTAAACTGTGTTGGCTTTATGGAGTTCAGTATCCTAAAGACCTGGATATCAGAGATGAAATAATTACTAGAGTTTTTTTACGCACAAACAATTACAATACATCAGTGACCTCTAATTACCCTAAGTGATAATACAACTAAAATCTAAATGCCGTAATCTCCACTTTCACTTTAAGATAAAGTGTGAACATGTCAGGATACAACCCTTAGTAATTAGTTTTCACATATATGTAATATATACTTTAGTCGATGAAGTGTTTTATTTTGGAAATGGTAATTTTAAAGATTCCTAGGCAGGACTCGAACTGTGGAGCTAACACCAGGCCACTGTGTTAAAATAAGCAGACTCCGGTGATTTTTCAGAAAAGCCTTCATTTTGGTGTTTGTGCGTGTCCTCTTAAATCACTCTTCTAAGGCCATTTCCAGGGACTGCCACTATGTAGTCGACACGAACAGAATCTTCCAGACATGCTCCAAGATGTACATGCTAAAGAGGTGACAACTACTAAGAGATGAGCCCATGGGTCTGTTACCACAACTAAATCTACGGATGTGGTCAGGGTGCCTGTGCACAACACCTATGTCAGAGAAGGAATTTACAGTCACGTTGTGGAATCAAAGCTAGTACCAGCACCAGAAGCCACCAACCTTTGGGATCTTGGCTTCCCTGGAAATGTAGAGAAAAGAGAGACAAGTCTGACTTACAGAATCTGAGGAAACATTTTTATTAATCTCTTTATCCATCCAGTATTACGGGAACAGGCAAAACAACATTTTCAACCACAGCTAAAGATGTAAACCTTTCCCCAAAGGCTAAATGGGCTGGGTGTTTTCTGTACATTATCGTACACTCTCCTGAATTAATAATCACTGTCGACATAATAACCCACAACCCAGTACAGAATGGGGGTGCTTTTGCTGTTTTCCTTCAGACGCCCCCTGGAATGTTCTCATCTTGTGGGACTGGGCCTCCTCTGTACATCCAGTATTCCCCAAATGATAATCGCAAAGCTACATTAGTCCTACTTTGAAAATACGTGTAGAGAAAAAAATGCATTTCTAGCTAATCACTAAGAAGGCTCTTAGAAGCTGCAAGTCAAAAAGAATACAAAACAATTTCTAAATTTATGTAACAAAACATAGGGCTTCAGAGATACTCTTCACTGCAATCTTCCAGGCAGGCCTTAAATAAAGCACTGCCACCTTAGGAAGGTGCCTGAGGTGTCAACCAGGGAAATAAAATGAAACTGAGAGAGATGACCAACATTAGACTTAAAACTGTCTGCGCCTTTAAACTCATTTCAGTAACATTTGAAAAGCCTCCCTTGTGATCTTAACCTGCATTCACCCAGCTAACAGGTAACTGGAAAGTTTTGTGCCCATGTTTAAATATGGCCAAATATTTGTTAATCTGACCAGAAATACATCACTATAATGAAAATAGAAACAAGTGGTGCCATATGCCAAACTGATATACAGTGCTTACCCGCTGATTATATACTTGCCTGTAAGTCATTTTATGAAGAGATGTGTGTGTGTATATATACATAAAATATGTGAGCTAAAACACTTCCAAATATTCAAATCCAGCAACCCCCCCCTCCCCAAACATACAAAGTTGCCCACTCATCACTGAATTATTCTGGACTGAACAGAAGGCCCGACTTCAGCACTGCCAAATGCTCTTAGGCACAGAAGCAATATACCATCTGTCTTGTAGCACCAGTATCAATTCAGATGTAAAACACTGGTGTGCCCAGCAAAGTATCTTAAGGAATCCATTTTCTGACGCTTGACTCTTTACAGGGCCAGACACAAGGTTACATGCATCAATACTTTGAACTGCTAGTAGTAAAAAAAAATTATAAAAATGTCAGACCGTCAAAGACTTGTAGTCCTATGAGCAGAAAGCCTTGAAGAAGAGCCAGAGGATTAAGGAAGTGTTCTCAGTAAGTCACTATTGCGGTTTCTCTGAGAAAATATTTTTTAAGTGAAAGATGGAAATGTTGCCACTGGCAGGAATGACACTGGTATTTCACTACAAAACAAGTGCATCTGATGCTGCTCCTAGAATAGCTGCTTCGTCATGGGAACACCTGTCAGGGCAGAAAGCTGGGCTTCTGAGGAGTCTGGACTTCATTCTGCAAACAAGGGGCAACTGCGCAGTCTTGTGAGCAAGGAATGTCCTAATGAGAAGCTTACCCAGGAGAGTTAATGGGACAGCAACATGAAGAACAGAAGGCTGTCCTCTGTTAACTGAAAGGGCTTCTGTAGATTAGGGATAACCAAGGGTCTGGATAAGACTAGGACTGGAAAGGAGAGAACAAAATCAAAACATGATGTGCTCCCCAAATAAGGAAAAGTCAGCAACTATCAGACCCTGTATATGGGAAATGTTCTAACACTGTTATGATTAACACAGGAAAGAGCCATACCCTATTTCTTTATGTTCAGATAATAAATATATTTAGTTGAGTTTAAATGTGTAATAATCACAGCAAAGATATTGTTCAGCAAGACTCAATCAGGGAGACAAAGTTAACTTCTAAGTATTTGTTAATTCTTGACTCTCTAAGCAAAATTAAGTGGTTGAGCCAATTATGATTCCATAGCAGTCTTTGACTTTTCAGAGAAACTGAGCTAAGATATACCCCATTTCTTATGTATGAACCTTGGGAAGCAGGGAGTCAAGACATTAGCAGGGAAACGGAAGCACAACAGAAGGTACGAGCCCTGGTCACGAGAGCTCAATGCCCCAGGGGTTCTCAGGAAATAAAACCCACTCTTGAAATTCCCTAGTTCTTGAGAAAGGTTCGGCCCGGAGGAGAAGGAGGCCTGAACTGGGAGGGTCTTACCCAGGGACTGGCGGTAGAAGTCAGCAGGTAACAGGAGCTGGTGTCACCGTCCTCTGACCACCGGATCCACACAGAGGCCTGGGGCACAGAATGCGCAATTTTCTAGAACCATCGGAATGGACAAGCAGCAATTGAAGAAGCCATTTTCCTCTATCCAACCGAGAGAAGTCACCTGCCACATCACCTACTGTGGTGTCCCCAAAGCACTCTGTTTACCTAACACATCTCTTTTCCTGGCTAGACTATGATGAGCTCTTTGGGAAACATCAGTTTCTTCTGTTTCCAGCATTTAAAGAAGAAATAGCTTTCAACAAATACTTCAGTTCCTCTAGTTAAAAATTTGGTGTCAAGGTACATTCTTCAATGACAAAAGGAAAATCACCCACTTGAAGGAAAGAAAATATTAAGGTGTTTAAGATTCAAACCCACTCACACTTGCTAATCGCACTTGATGAAAAAGGCATTCCAGATGCTATGGGAATTTTAACTACTTGTTCCCTATTAACACGTAACTATGAAATTAAAGGCCCATCTAGACGGACAATTCACTGATTCATTTATTCTCTCAACAATAAATGACTACTCTACTGGGCACAGAGGAATCACAGACACATGAGCTCTGGTGCCTCATCCTCATTTCCAGGCAACAACCACTTTCTTTTCATGGAAAAGAAGCAACAAGACAGCTTCCTGAAGTGACATCTACCCTCCAGCCTGGACCTACCTCTTTGTCCTCTGCCTGTTCTGTTACCTATGGATGGGATGGAATGTCTTGGTTCCTAGCAAAGGCCAACCACTTTACGTGTTAGAGCCTATCCCCTCCCGCCTGCCTAGCAGAATTCAAGAATCTGGTGAAGGCCCACACTGCTGCGGGTCCTACACTTCCCAGGGTTCCCAGTCTAGTCAAGAAGAGAGACAAAGTACAAAGAAAGTGTGGAGAACTTTGGAAACACCCTGAGCAGATGGTGTAGCAGACGACTTTCTCCAGGGCATCGCCTCTCTGCCCGACATCATTCATTACCCCTTTTCACATCAACATACAAATACACCGAAGTTTCCATCTTAAAAAAGAAAATAACTCGTTACTCCTCATTTTCTACTTTACTGCAGTTGTCAGGAGTCTCCAAACTCTTTCCTTTCTTTTACCACTGGCATCTATTCCACTCAAGACTTAGACCTCACTGCTCCAACAAAACTGCTTGTAAAATTTGCCAATGACCCCCACCCAAAGCTGCTACATAAAATGGGCATTTCAGTCCTCCTCTTATCAGTAGAATATGATGCAGAAACATCCGTTCCTGTCCCAGTCCCCACACTCTCCTGGGGTTTTCCTTTTACTCCCCTGTCCTTCCTGGGTTCCTTTCTTGAACGTAATCTAATCAGTTTTCACTATCTACACTAACACCATCAAGCTTGAAGTCATCAGTATGCCCCACCAAGTCTTTTCCCTAAGAGTCACCAGAGAGTCTAAAAGACACTGTGATATGGCCTCCTATATCATCTTCCTAAACCTGCGTCCACCTCCCCTCCTTCTTGCTCACTCTGTTATACCTTTCCTGAGGCATTTCCTGTCTTTTACATGCATCAGGCATGCTCTTGCAGTATGGTCTTTTCCATATGCTATTCCCTCCGCCTGGAAACCCTTTCCCCATGTGGCTAATCCCTCATCATCTTCAGCACTTGACTCATCTTTTCGGTGAGCTCTTCTACCGCTACCTCCCTTTCCCCCCTCAGCACACACTTCTATTTCCCTTCGCTGCTTTAGTTTTCTCTACGGCACTTACCATTGTGTATGTATGTACTATTTTTTTCAACATTATCTCCTTGAACTGAAAAGTAAATGCCATAAAGACAGGGATTTTTGTGTCCTTTGTTCGTTGTTAATCCTAAACACTTAAAGCAACATTTGCCAGAGTATACAACTAATAGCTTGATTGAGTGAATTAAATCCCTGATTTCTAAGGGCTGGTGATCAAGTTGTGGGAGATAACAGAGCACAAGTATAATTAGGTGTCATTAAAAAAAAAAACAACTATGGAACAAAAAGCACTGTCTCATATGTGTATTTGAAATGACCTTTTACTCTCTGGGAATTGTGAGGTCAGGGAAAGACTTTAGTAGCAAAGGGCTAAAGTGCTCCTAAAAAACAATAAAGGAATCAGGTAAAGGGTGCCAGTGACCCCCTTATGTATATACAGGGTCCAGCAGAAGTAATGCCTTCTTGAGTGTGGTTGGTAGGGTAATAATATGGGTATAATAGTTTAGTTTTAATTTGAACATTTCACCTAAAATGTTATAGGATGTGTTTGAGTGTGATATTGTTATGTTACAGAATTACATGCTTATGATTTTGTCATAGAAGATTCTGTAATTTTTTAAAATGGGTGTTATTTCTGCTGGGCCCTGCATATAAATTCCCTCACTCTCATGTGTTCCTCGTAATTACTTTTTTCCATCACCCTGGAGATAAAATTGTGAAATGCTCACATAACGACTGTCTTCATCAGCCCTCACACACTTGGCCCCACAACTGTCAGTACTTCTCTAGACGCTCAATGCCTCTCAGTTTTTCTCCACAGGTTTAACTTTTTTCCCTTTTGGTCTGACATGGGCCTGGAGCAAAAAGCAGCCAGAATACCTGAGTTTGCTCAGCTGACTTATGAAATTACACAGGTTACAATGAGTGAGTAGCTGCTGGAATTACATGTCTAAAATGAAGCCTTGACCCAGTAATCTTTCAGTTTTACCTGTTGATGCAGGAAAACATGGGACAATAAAGAGACTCTAGACACTATCTCAATAACCAACCTTCCACACTCAAGGACTGCCCTTTCCACATTACTGCATATATAGTATACTAGTTCCTCTAGTTCCTTTTCCCTAAGATACTTCTCTTAAATTTTTTCATGGGCCATCAATTTTCACTTGTTCCTGTTAGACTTTCCTAAAAGAATATGGTAAGCAGATACACATATTCCTTTGTGTCCTTTTCTCTTTTTAACAGAAAAGGGAATAAGAAAAATAGATCAATTAGGAAGACAGTAACGATAATGGAAATTATGTAAACGCTGTAGGACAAAAAGCATTTTGGTATATTTAAGGATTTTTCAGAATCACTAAATTAAATCATTCTCCATTTTAAACAAGTAGACATTAAAGATGGGAATAACCCACTGCTATTTTCATATATTTAGTTAACAGGACTATATCTAGCACCTACCATGTATAAAGCGCTGAATCAGTATGATGGGAAATTAAAGAAGGCACGACTGATATGCTTCGCATGGTTTCTGAATAACCTTTTGCAGAAGACATCCCCAAGTTGTAACATTCATTCATTCACTCAGCAAACATACATCATGTTAGATACTGGGCTATCTAACATGAGATTAGATAGACAAAAGGAGTATAGAGATTATCTTCCAAGAGCTCACTGTCCAGAAATATGCATAAGCTGTTAAACTAAACATAATAAAATGCCAAAATGCATGCTAGAGATGGTGGGTACTATGAGTTGTTTGAAAAACAGAAAGTAGTGTTTTTAAAAGCATCAAATAGTATTAAGTATGTTTTTAATATCACATAGATTACGTAAAACTTAGCAGTAAATCATTATACTAATATTTTCATCAGGAACATCTGTTCAATTCTTGGCAACGGAAAATGGATACACATTAGCAAAGATGTGTTCTCTACTAAGCAGAGGGAAAAATCTTTTTGAACAAGAAATTATAAATTAAGAATGTGACAACGTATTCTCTGTATACATCTAGTGTGTGAAAGGATCTTCAATTAGCAAACACTTAAAATTTGTAGAATAAACTCATCATGGAGGTCAATTAAGAGGTTAAATAGCATAGCCACCCTCCACATACTCCCTTCCAATAGAAAAAAAAAGAAAAATAAGGAACAAAGAATTCCTGCAAAGAAAGTAACCTGGTTTGCTGTTTATACTTGGAAATACGCACATGCCAGAATTTCTTATTATTTCTGCGTTTGTGCAGTTTCCCAGAGAGACAGACAGATGGACGAACTAAAGGCACATGACAGTAGAATGGAAAGGTTTCATCAAAGGAGTAGAACTTGAGATAAACTTTAGGAATTGAAGGATTTGGGGGAAAATGTTTTTAATGTTCTGCATCAACAGAACTTTAGCCCCACTGGATTTCAACAAGGTAACCTAGAGATAGGGAAGATTTAAACACACCCAGAGCTGTGCTGCCTAAACACAGTGAAAACTCTCTCATATAATTAAATTAATGACAAAAGCAAATATTGCTAAGAAAGTTTGCACTGTACTGTCCCTGTGCCTGCATCTGGGTAATCTACCACCTATTTTTTTTTTTTTTTAATTTTCAAACTTAGCTTATGTTTGGTCTTACAAATATATAGAACATTATCATTTAAATATCACTTTGGACTTCTGTCACATGAGCTACTGGAAACCCAAGAAGTTGAGAGCACAGGACGTAGCAAACTAAAACGAGAGACACTGCTGCAAATCTAGGATACTCCCCCTTCGGAGAACTGCTTAGAGTTTAATGGTCAGGGAGAAAAAGAGGAAAATGAGACTAGGTGTGATAATATGCGTCCACCATAGAAGATCATTTCTCATTTTTAATTAACAAGGTTGATTCTAAAAAAGCTTTAACACTACCGGCAATGCAGTTTATAAATCAGTCCCAGAAATTCACTTTATAACCATTTTGAAAGGACTATCAGTCCACTGTAGAAACACTGTATTAAACATCCAAGTACACATTTAAATCAATGAAGAATTTTACCCCTCCAAAAGTTGAAAAACTAGTTATTAAAAAAAAGTTTCAAAAAATGTCTACTTACTAAATAAAATGTAATTATAAATTATTTTTTCTGAGTATAACTTGAAAAGCTTTATTTAGACATGAAACAACTGGATTTATTTATATGTTCTATTTAGCTAAAATGAGGAACACTAAATGAAAAGATTATAAGTAGATAATGTAATTATTGTAAAATCATCTCAACTTTTTAAAATAATTTGTAATGGTTTCATAAAATAATTAGTTTCATATCATGCCATGTTTCCAGAGACCACAATATAAATGTGAAGTGAAAATGTGTTAATGTTTTGCATCAACATGATTATAATGCAGGCTAACATCTGAAATCACATGACTGAAACCAACTTAAATTTTACAATGCACTCATTCTTAATATTGGAAAGAATACCCTTGGACAAGTCACCCATGTGTGACTTCAAGTACACAACACCTCTAAGTTCTTATCAGAAAGAGTAGCATATGCATGGGTCAGTCACACTGCGTATTTCTACAGAATTTTATCCCTGTGATTATTTAAAATTTCCTGGCTTTAAGGGGTAAAAAGAGGCAATGTTTAGATAACCAATACATGTTGTTATTTTGAAAAAAGTAGTCAACAAATGCTTATAAATTTCCTGATGTTATGTGATGTATAGTTAAATAAATATAACATCATTTCTTCTTCCAAATTAAAAAAAAGGAAATCAGTGAAGTTAAAAGTATTTTATGACAAATGTCTAAGGCAGAAGCTAAATAAACATATTTTATATTCATTGGAAACTATCAATAACGCCTTATTTTGTAAGATTCCATGAGACTTTTAAAACATGACTATAAAATAAGGATTTACTAAAATACAAAAATGTACCTTACCTTACTGAATAATTTTCAGAAGTTATTAAGCAATGTAAATCTGCTTTTACATATGTATATATTCAATATTAACTGTGATGTTATACCAAAAACTGTTAGCCTAAGTGTAAATAATGGGGACTGTACCCACACATCGTATTGGCTGTGTAATCTGGGATAAGCCATTTAACCCATCTGTGCATCCGTTTCACTCTCAGCTGAGGATCACCAGTCCCTCCCCTAGAGCTCTTCAGGGAGTCGAGATGCAGCTCTTCAGTAACACACCTGGCTCAACGGGATGCATGGTGCCAGGACCACTCTTGAACACTAACAAAGTCACATTTGGACTCTAACTTGTGCAATTTGCTCTTAATAGATGAGGAAAAATCTGGGTTTTGAAATATTACAATTTATATCTACAGCAAAGTTTCAAGGGGAAAAAAAGCCCTGGTTTATAATATACCTTGTTTTAGTAGAGTATACTAATAGTATAATATAGTATAGATTCACCTATGTAACTGGGTAGCGGATCTATATTTTTTCAGTAGAGAAGATTTTAAAAAATTTGGATTTTTAAGGGAATCTAGTTGTTAAAAAAACCATGATGACTGGTTTTTATTTCAATCCATTTGAAATTGTAGCCTGTTCCCTGAAAGAGAAAGCAGACACGCGTAACAAATTTTGTAAGGTTAGAAATCACCTATTTGAGGGCTAACATAGAATGTGGCAATAATCAAATTCAACTCTTGTTTCATATCTGAATAAACTGGAACTCAAAAAAAGTTAGTGTTTACCCAAGGCTACAAAGATAGTTTGTGCAAGATCACAAATACTTTCAAGTAACCAATTTCCTCCACTCTGTCCCAGGTGAATAGAGGACACAGCCCCCACACGTACACAGAGCCGTTTGGTGGTAGGAATCAGGCTGATAGCAAATGAAGGAAGAACAATCACAGCACCTGCAAACCCCCTAATGTTCAGTAGGACACATGTATCTAGCACAAAGAGAGAAATTTATTACTCCGGGGCAGTAATTTTCTGCCATTTTCATGTGATGGCACACATAAACTACTAAAATTCTGTGGCACACCAAAAAAATATATATTTTTTGCTGATCTGACAAAAAATAGGTTTAATTTTGATTCATTCACAGTGGACGGCTATTGTTGTGTTGGCTGTTGTCAATTTTTATTTGACAATCTAAAGGAAAAGCAGTCAGTGCCCCTAACTAGTCAAGTATTGCATGTTTTAGAAATTCTTGTGGCACACCTGTTGAAAGCCGCAGCTCTAGAATACAGAATGTACAATACTGGGAGCGGGGAGGAACTACTCTCTGCAGCCAACCTACACAGAAAGCCTTGTGGCTTACGCAAAAGGCCCACACTCTCATCACACTGACTTGAACTCCATTATAGATTATTAGGCACCACTTAAAATAGTCAAAGCTTAGAGGTTTTCATGGGCCTAGGCCTGAATTTTCAAAATGCTACCTTTTGTTTGCTGCTCCTTTGTAATATGGGAAGATTTTTTAAGGGGGGAGTTTAAATAAAAAGTAGATATATAAGTAATTTTATTTTTATTCTGATTTAAGACTTCTATTGACACTCAGGTCAAAAGAAGACCACTATTCTTAGCAAGGATATATGCAACCATAGAGGTTTTACTTTATTTTTGAAGCAGTGTATTTTTATGCTAATAATTCCACTCTACAAATTTTAAGATGGTATTCTATCTCCATATTTAGGACTAGAGAAAACATCTGCCTCATATTTCACAACTTTGGTTACATGACCAAAGAATTACCTCTATAATTACCCCAGTCACAGGGGGAAAAAAGAGCATTTATATTGTTTACCATAACTGAATAATGAAAGGTAATTCTAACTCCTTTGAGAAATCCAATATTTAATAATTATAACTAGAAAGAAGAAATTTATATAACCTGTGGAGCTCATAAAATGTGGTAGTTTTTCAATTGAGAAATAACGTCACATCTGTACACTAACTCAGAGTTCTGTTCCACCTTCAGGCAAGAAAAGGGTTTCTGCGTTCAACTCTGTCTCTGGCTAGTTACCTGCCAAGTACCACAACAGAAATGGTAATGCACACCACACACCATAGAAATTCAAGACCAAGATTAGAATTAAAAAATGCACCAAGACATAGAAAAGCTACCAGATTAGTGTTTACAATACTGCCCAGTGGTGGACAGAAATCAACAATTTAGAAACAAAATATTCCATAAGATAATACAGCATAAGACTCCTGAGTGAATCAGGATTTCATATTATTTTTATCTCAGATATCATATTATCAAAGTAGAGCTTTATATGTTTTTGAGCCCAATGGTTTAAAATCCAGTTTTGCATTTTTTAACCTCATTATATTCTCATTTAAACTTTAAAGGAAAAAACTCTACACATTCAATAACATTTCAAATGTTTTCTATTTAATAATTCATTTATTTGTACTAGTCTTTAGTAGTCAGTATCTTCATATCTGCATTCTTATTTCATCAACAATCATTACCTTCTAACAAGACAGACTTAAAATATTACGACAGGAAACTATGCCTTCAGGAGCATGTTTATTGTGTTTGAGATGATACATCAGGTGCTCTCTGAGCTACAAAGGGTAAAAGGAAATCCTCTCATTACAAACTGACAAAGGTAAAAGGTAAAACATTTTTCACAACAGCATTAACCACATACTCAGAAATAGATCTGGGTTTAATACAAATGACATAATTCCTAGTCATCTACGGCTACTTTTATAACTTCATACAGATAATGAATTAGGCTAAAATGCACTATAATATTTGGTAGACTTCAGGACCAGTATCCTTAGTACATCACAAAATACATTTTGATATCCCAAAGAAGCAAGACTTGCAAGTAGGCATTTTAAACATAACTAATCTACAGCTACAAAGTTCTACTCTTGATAGCATTTACCTTTTTGGGGAGTCTCCCAGTCTCCAAAGGATAAAAGCAGAGAGTAGAATCAGTATAACATATACACAGAAGTCCGTATTGTAAAGGCTATAAAGATTTGCAGCACAGTGAGAAGATGCCTCTGCTCCTTCACACTGCATACAAATTACATGAATTATGTCGCGTATCTCTTGGTCCACTGTCTGGCTATCCTGTCATGTTCTGCTCTGTTGGTCAAATACTGAGTGGCTATGCTTCCAACCAGAGGATCCGCTGGAAAAGTGAAAAGAATAATGAAAAATATTACATGTCTTAAAGGTACAGTTTTAACAGTTTATTCAACTGAAACATGAATTTTTAGCAGCATATTAATATTCAATTTTGTTAAGGTCTTTTTAACTAAAAAGTGAATGTAGAGTTAATAAATGATTTTTATAAAAGATATCTGCTTTTAATACACAAAAATTATTTTACTCTTGGCATTTTAGTCAAAAATGAAAATGTACTAGATGATATTTCTGCCTTCTTATGAACAAACATTAAAAATGTAATTTTAAAATAAAAACTCAGGTCTAACAATGCAATGCTATTCAGAATAAAATGTTTCCTTCATTCTATATAAAAATGACTCAAATAACTATCCTTATCTCCATTTGAAAACTTACCATTTTTTAGAAATAGAATTCTGAACTGTAAATTCAATCTGAGATATAAACTTCTATTAACTCAGGAGTTCTTTCCCCTAGCAAAAGATTGTCAGCTATTTGCCACATTTCTATCTAGAGATACATACATGTACACACATTTAGAATATAGTTACACGTATGTATTTTTTCAGTGCCTTGTTTTTACTTAATATATCTTAGAGAGCTTTCCTATTAGTTCACAGAATGCTGTCTCATTATTTTTAACAGGTAGATCTTCTATTAATGGACATTCAAGTTGTTTCCAATCTTGCTGTAATACTGGGTTGGCTAAAAAGTTTGTTCAGTTTTTTCCTAAATAAAAGACAGACTCTTCATTTCCACCAATACCTTGATTGATTTGGATATTTTGAGTATATAGGCTATCTCCCACATGGTATAATGTTGATCGTTCTCAATTAATGTCTCAATTTGATCACTATCAACTTTAACTGGTCCATATGCAACAGTGGAGCAAGGTCCAGTGAGAAATCTCCAGCATGAAACTTCGCAAACCCCTTTAACATGTCTGATCAGTCACAGCACCTTCTCTATACACCGCACAAATCTTTTTTGTGTGTTTTAGCTGCATTTTTACATTTCTTGAAATAATGGAGCATAATATGCCAAAAAAGTTGCATATTTTCTTCCATCTCCAAATTTAAAATGGCCACACACAAATTCACTGATTTTGGTAAGTTTTTTTTTTTAAAATGTGCACTGATATGACAAGCTGTCACAACACGGTCTAACACAATTGTTTTGAATGAAGTCAAAGACAACTAAGCACTACTAGAGCCATCTTATTTGGGGGGGTGAACTTTTTTGGCCAACCTAATAAATGATGTTACAATATTTATCTATCCAACCATCTGTACATCCATCCATCTTTGGTGTAAGTACAACTGCTGGGCTGAAGATAACAGTCATAGCCTCCGGTGATTAATCAAAGCTTTAGAAAAAATAAGTCAACTTCTTTTAAAAAGTGACCTCCTAGTAAGGTAATGTATGTAAAATCCTGTCTTAAACACTTTTTCAACTCAGCTACCCATGTTAAAGATCATGTGTGAAAGTTATGCATTTCTTTAAATAGTTATAAATTCTGCACTAATGACTTTACCTCTAAGTATATGTAATCATAATCTTATCCAACTATCTCATCAGCTACAATTTTTTAATATCCTCCACTATTACTACATCCAATACAACTAACTATAATCCAAAAGAGGAAGAGATAACAAGTTCTTCATCACTAAGTGGCTGCTGTAAAGCACAAGGCAGCATAAAAGAAGAAATGGAAGCACCGGTGTCAGACATTGCTTTACTACTGTTGAAGTGGTTTGTACAGTACAGAATTCAGAAAACGGCCCACCAATGACAGGGAGAAAATAAGCATAGGGTACCATTCCATTAACAAACTAAAGAGAAACTTACTGTGAAACTTTTGGTCTATTCTAATTGAAATGGCATTGATAATTTCCTTGCAAAATATTTTAGCTGATCTTTCCACCATTAGCACTTCTCAAATGCACATTTCAGCTAACCAAGAAAATCCACTGGTTTCTACAGCTTCACTGTATGTTAGTAAATATTTTCTTACCAGGGTTGCAGTCTGTCAAAAGAGAACAAATTGACAGCAAAACCTTTGAAATAGTCAAAGCAGGACTCCAGTTGTCTTTTAGGATGTCCAGACAGATGACTCCCTGACTGTTGATGTTGCAGTGATAGATTCTGGTGCGGAAAGTAACCTAAGGGCAGTCACATTAAAAACAGGAAGAAAATGAAATGCTTTCTTGGCAACTAAAACCTTTGTGAGCAAAAATGAAGGGTAAAACATCACAGACGACACTAAATAGCAAATAATTTAACTAAATAACTAATCAAATACTAGGTTTAAGTAATAACAAAATCAAATGGTTTTATTTAATTTGTTTAAAATAAATTTTCTGGTTTTTACCAGTATAGCAAGAACTACAATGATTTTAAATCAAAGTGAGTAGCTGACTTGATTAGCTTAATCAAAATGAATGACACAGTAATTCTATGTTATATATGCACCTTATACACATGAATGTTGTACACACACCACCCATTCCAAAGACGGAAAGTGAGGAAGAAAAAAATGTTTTGATGTCAAAGGTAAGAAGAATTGGTAAAGAATTTTTTAAAGATAAAATAAAAGTTACAATAGTTTGTTGTAGAACACATCAGTGTCAACTCAGCCTATTTCTGGCCACATGTCAGAAAATACTGGAGAACAATTTGGAGGAAGTTTGGTAAAACCACCAGCCTATTTCCTAGTCTTTTATTTCCACAACTGCCTCACTGTCTTGTAAAACGAAACAAACAAGGTCCTAAGCCACTGAATAAAGGAAAAGAAAACTAATATGTCTACAATGTGTGAAAAAAGATGATAAATCATAGGAACAAATACTGTTAAGTTCAAAACAATCACAAACATTGAGTGGTTAGTTTTTAATTTGGAGTTGCAGAGGGAAAAACAGAGTTTCTGAGCTCTTGGAAATAGCAGCATGCTGTGATCTCCCAAGTGGAATGCAGGAAGAAAATATTAAAAGCCCTCAAAAGTATCTTTCTGGTAAGAACGCAAAATTAAAAACAAAAAAGGAGCCATTAGTCCAACAGGAAAGAAACCACTGGTCTTGTAGGAGCGAAGGGAGAGCCGACCCTGCTCGTCCAGAACTGCTCTAAATACCATACATACTACGTAGTTACACAGAGCTCTTAAACTATGGCTGCTTGAATTAAAAAGTGCTAAAAGTGTAAAATACACATCAGATTTCAAAGACTTAATACCAAAAAGGGAATGTAAAATACAGCATTAACAATACTCTTTTATAGTGGTTACTGAAATGACAATATATTCAATATACTGGGTTAATAAAATATTATTAAAACTAATAAACTGTTTCTACTCCTTTAATGTAGCTACCAAAAATTTTAAATTACATGTGTAGCTTGCATTATATTTCCATTACATATTTCTGCTATAGAATATGGGAATAATACATGCCAAGGTTTTGGCAGCTGACTACATGTATGGTTTACAAACACAATATAATTAATACTTTGAAGTTCAACCACTTTATCTGAACTTCAAAAATAAGCAGCACTGTAGAGAAATAATTGTACCTAACATGAAGATAAAAGCAGAATTTCACTTGGCCAGCTATAGATCTAAATAATGCTTCACAATACTGTGTAAGATAACCTTAGGCAAGAGGAATTAACATTAAAGGGTTAAAAAAACTAAAACACTGAGACCAGCTAAAAATTAACATGCCAAATTAATTTTAAAAGTCATTACATTAACCAAAAAAATTATGATAAATCATACACAGAACTATAATTTGAAACCCTGTTAGTCAATTTGTTTTCCATTAAAACAGCCTAAGAAGCCTTTTTTCTTTAACACATTTTCCCTCATGTACAAAGATAATTTGGTAAAAAGTAAATCTTGTAAAATTTTTTTCTGCTGATTTTGCTATCATGTTAAAACCATTTTTCCAACATGAAAAACAAGGCATGTCAAAGTATCACTATTTATATTGTCATGAGCTATTTTGCTTATGTTTTGTTTTCTATCATAAAGAAAACCACTGAATGAAAATTGAGTGGTCACTGATATACTGCCATTTAACATGTCATTTTGAATGTGAATACAATTTGTGTTATTATTAACATGAGGGTTTTATCCTTTCATTTGATTGATCTAGCAAGACATAATCTATATACCTGGGAGCACTAAGAATTATTTAAAGATCTTAAATTCTGATGGGACCAGAGTAAAGCACTCAAAAAACTTAATAGCTGTATTTGAGAGAAAATACCTGTAGGTGCTAGGAAGCCTTGGTAGGTGCAATTTGAGGTAAACACCACTAGGTGGAAATGTTGTTACCTTTTTGGATAATAGACTGTCTGGTTTTTTTTTCTTTATTTTTTTTTGCAGGAATTAAATTGTTGCATATATTTTTTACATAGTACTGGGAACAGAAGGAAATACATTGAAAAAGAAAACACTTTATCATAGTTAAGGGCTTGGTAACCAACTTTTCCCTAACATGTCATAAATCTTTGTAACTAAAGAATAATTACGCTCCTCGCCTCTAGGCCTTTTGGCTGAGATCAAGTGAAGAATAATTATGCTCAGGCTTAGTATCTGTGGTTTTTACCAGCTAGCCCGACCATTTTATAATGAGAAGTCAAGAGGAGGAATCTATTTAAGTAACTTATGTTTAAGACTTGAAAAAGAATTGACATTCATTACAAGGCACAATTCAATCCTTCTGTTATCATCTAACTCATATTCAGAGACAACAAGGAGGCATTAAGTCACCTAGCAATCCTGACTCCCATTATTCCATTTTACCTACAGAGAGGACAAAATAAGTTTATTAAATAGTATTAGTCTCTTTCTTCTTTGCCATGGTTTTCCTACATTTTGCTTATCTATAAAGATAAGGTACGATTACTTAGCACAAAATTCAAGTTATTTTAACCCTTATTTCTAGAAGCTATCACATTTTATATGTTTCTAAGGAAGCTTGATAGGATATTTTCCCTCATACCTAAAGCCAAAAATTCATCTCCTTTAATGATGTGCAGAGTGGTATACAAGGGGGGTGGGTGCTAAAAAATCCAGAATTATCTTCTGGAGGGAAGGCCCCTTGTAGTATAGGATTCCCTCACTAGGTGCGTGTTCTAGGAACCCATCTGTATCAGTGTACCAGCTGGCATTGTTGTGACAGGCTGGGTTTGGCTTCAGTGATTTTTTTTGAAGGCTCTTTAACGTGTTCACCCATTTTGTGACTGGTGATTTATGAGTGCACCTGCCCATACCACACTGTGTGTTCAGCAATTTTTAATCAAAAACAGCATGCCCCCATGCCTTACCCTCCCTATTCATCAGATCTCACCCTGAGTGACTTACATTTGCTTCCCCAGATGAAAAAAAGTCCTCAAAAGGAAACATTTTGATAATGTGGAATAGGTGAAACAAAAAAACAGCAAAAGCACTAAAAAGCATCAAAACCAACAAGTTCAAAAACTGTTTTGAGCAGTGGGAAAAATGTCTCGATTGGTGTATTCCATCAAATGGACAGTACCTTGAAGGTGACTGAAGTTTAAAATGTAAGAATAAATACATATGTTCTTTTTAAATTCCAGGGATTTTTTAGGACCCCTCTTGTACTTTTATTTACAATCAGCGAACCCTCTTTTGCTGATTATAGTTATTTGTAAAAGGCAGAAATCAATTACTTTCATAGTTTTAAACTTCTTGGTGTATGAGAGTTTCCGTATCAACCCATGAAAAACAATGAAATTAAAATTATTACATCAATATACACTTAAACTCTAGAATAAACTGATTTTAGAGGAGAAGGATAAATATTAAAGAATATACTTCCAAGGTTCTTACCTTTGGTGGCTTAAATGGATAATCTGATGAAAATGTAATATCCAGAAAAAACACACCACCTTCATATACAGAACCTGGTGGACCAAGTATAGTCGATCTCCACTCATAAATGTTATCTCCTTTAGGCCCAGCACTATTTAAGAGAAATTAAAAATCAATGTGTACATCTGTAAGCAATGAATTAACATCTTAAACCAATTAAATATTAAAGTTAAATGAGCAACCTAGAGCAGTAAGAAATGAGCTACAATGAGTACAAGTGTGTATATAAACTTATTTGGAAATATTTAAAACTTAGAGAAAAATCACAACAAAAGAACATCCATGTAACTTTACCCAAATCTCTTTCTGTTACCATTCTGCCCCATTTGCTTTATCACCCCTCCCTCTCTATGCATAGGTACATGGATATGAATACCCACACACTCACATATACACAAGGTGCTTTTTCTGAGCCTTTGAGAGTTAAGTTGAATCCATCTTCCCCATAAATACTTTAGTGTGCATTTCCTAAACAACCTCCAATACAACTGCAATACAGCCACAATTCAGCACATATAATATCAATATAATACTTAAAACTTATGATCTACAAAAAATTGTCAACTAATCCAGTAATGCCTTAAAAAAAAACTTATAATTTTTCTTCAGATATAGCATTTGGTCTTGGGATCATCCATGTCCTGCACCATTATAGGCTTAATATAAAAAAGCCTTTCAGCCTTTCTTTGACTTTTACAACATTACCATTTTTTAATACAGTTCTTAAAAAAAAAAAAAAAGAATGCTCATCATTTTGAACTTGTCTGATGTTTCCTCAGGATTAGTTACAGATGGTGCCTCAGAGGCCAGAATAGTACGTAAATGGTGATGTGTTCTTCTTAGGGTAGCACACCCGGAGGAACAGGGTATTCACCATTCCCTAAATGGTGACGCTAATTTTCACTGCCTGATCAAGTGCTGTCCAATATTCCTACTGCTTACTTAATACCCTTCCACTACAACTAAGAGGCAACCTTTGGACAAATACTTTAAGACCATGCAAATATCCTGGTCTTCATCATTTCTCCCCTAGATTTAAGATCCATCTGTAAGTCCTGGCAGAACTGAACTACTAAAATCACATTTACCAGCTGGCTCTTTAGCCCCATTTGTATGAATGTGTATTCTACCAGTGAGATTTCACGGATTCCCATTGCTTTCCTAATGCTGCTTTATAGTTCATTACAGCCTTTAATTATTTTGATGCTCAAATTACCCAGATTTGGCCACTGAGAGCCTCTTCAAAATGGCCCCTATCGTCTGTTGACAGCCCACCATCAATTTCTTTGAACATTTCCCTACTTTCTAGGCTCCCTGCCTCGGAATCAGCCATTTCTTCAAGGATCCCCAGTTCCTTTTAGTGGGAAGGTTTTAGAAACCAAGGTTTGAGTGCTAGGTGCTACTAAATCCCAGGTTACACTACACTGAGTGCAACTCATTTCAGTTACAAAAGATAATTCAACTGAAATCTAAATTCACGATTATTTGTCAGTTAAGGCCCATTTAATACTCCTTAAAATTCTTCAAATTTACCTTACAGACTTCCATTTTTCTCTAACCTTTACATCATTAATTACCTTGACTTTCTTAAGTTAATGTATTATATAAAGCTTTTCTTCTTTTAAAGTGACCGGTTTAAGAAATGATCTGTATGTTTGATGTAAAATTAGTGCAAACCAGCATTGATAAATCAACCACAGTATTTACAATACAACATTCAGTATAACTGAAAATGGTTTCAAGTATATCTTATTAATTCTGTAAAACAAACTATGAACTGTAAACATCAGGTACGTGACTCTATCAATAATCAAATATGTGCTCTGAAAAAGTTTATAAAGAAAGGGTGTAGAAAGCTTGATGGTATAATCAAAACACAGGATGCCTCAAAAATCTATCTTTAAGGAAGTGATATAGGACAAAGAAATTGTTATTTCCTTCAGCCTATTTAGGGAAAATATATTTTTGAACACAATACTACTTCATGTTTTAAGTATCACAGCAACTGGAACTAATTACACTAATGGCTCATTCTGTCATCATCTGAGGATCAGTATACTCCCTAACTGATTTTCATTGTAACTAAAGATATACAAAACAGGGTACCAATTTTGTGGAGAGAAAAAAGTTAAACCTGATTCACTGGTGTTTCCTCTTATCAGTCAGTTTTTCCCTTAGTGACTCGAGATAACCATTATAAAATTAAATTACCATGTCAGAGACTTTTATAGGATAGCTACTTTACTAAAATGTTTCTAAACTCTACGTGTCATGTAGTAGTAGTAGTAGTAGTAGTAATGTTAGCTAAGGTTTACTTTATCCTTATTATAAGCCAGGCATTGTTCATAGCATTACAGTGTACAACTCATTTAATCCTCCTTACTAATCTATGAAGTAGGGACCGTTATTCCTATTTTTAGATGAGGAAACTAAGATTTGGAGTGTTAAATAACTTTCCATATGTCCCACAGCTACAAAATAACACGGAGGGAATTTGGACAAAGTCCATGAACTAGTCTGTATTTTGGTTTTCCTTTATGTCCTCTTAAAATTTCAAGTGCTGCTACATCAAATTTAATCTCCAGTCAAATTTTGCAAATAATTATTTATGTGAGAACTCAAGAAACCAAATTTTCTAAGTGATATTTTTTGGTTCTTAGCAGAAGCTATGTTATGCTTCACATGGTTGAATAGAAATTAAGTTGTAGATTACTATATTTTAATGAATAACAGAATTTCAGACGGGAAAGGATTTGGTTGAGGGCAAACCCGACCCTTTATGCCTGAAGAAATCAAGGCACAGAAACTAAATGATCCATTTTAAATACCTTTTGCTAGTTGGTAGAAGAGCTGGGATTCCCATACTAAACTCTTGGTTTCTGAATTTCCTTTCTTTTCACTTATCATGCTATTTTGCCACAGGATAAGAGATGTTCATTCCAGCAGAATATTAAATATGACTTTCCCTTTGCCATGGAGTAGGACTGAGGAGGGCTGCAGCTTACAGGAGTGACTCCTTCACTGTTCAAAGGACGTCTAGCTTAAGTAAGGGCTAAAACCCAGCCCTTGTGCTTGGGTTAGCTGCCTTACTTGGAATAAGTGGATCTTTTTCCTTCTCACAAAGGTGTCATCTGCTAGTCAGCCTTTTTTTTTTTTTTTTTTTTTTTTTTAAATAAAGGAGGGATAGGGAAAGAATGGAGAGAAGGCATTAGGTATAGGAGTGATTCCAGCCTAACTCAAACAAAATATTTTACAGGCTAGCAGCTGACCTGCCAATGAGGTTTCACAGCTAGGTAGAAAATGGGTGATAAATGCTGACAATCTCAAGATAGGTGCTATTTACACCAGTTTTCAATCTCTTCCTTTTTTTTTATAAGCACAAAACCCCAGTCATTCTAAACTCCATCCTGGATCATCTATTTTTACCTCTCTTTTAAACCATGCCCACAAGAACACCAAAGTGCCATTTCCTCAACCTTAGTAAAAACAAACCTCTATTCCTCTACCCCTTCCAGCTTCCACCTCAATGTCTCAAGAAGCTTTTACTCCTCCCATCACGCCATTGAATAGCTGTCATCCAAAGTCACAAATGACACCATCACTAGACCCAACGCTCATTTCTCAAATTGTTATCTTATTTGCCTGGTCCAGCAACATTTAACACAGTTGTTCAATCCTTCCTCCTTCATATACTTTTTCTTATTGTGTTGCTAGAATAACCTATTGGTTTTCCACCTAACCTTCCTAGCCTCTCCTTCTCTATCACTGTTGCTCTTCCTTTTCTCCTTAACTTCTAAAATTGCCAGTTCTCAAGAGCTCAGTTCTTGGACCTCTTTTCTTTTCTACCTACATCTTCCCTTTTGGTGAGCTCATGTAGTTTTATGGCTTCTAATAGTGTCAATAAGCCGTTAATTCCCAAATCTGTATCTCCAGCCTAGATTTCCTATCCTGAATTCCAGACAATACATCAAAATTCTTACTCAACAGTCTTTCTATTTAGTAACTACGGAAAGTGACTCAAGTTTAACATGTCCCACATTGAGTTCCTCCTACAATCTTTCTTATTCCATCTAATGGCTACTCCAGTCTTCCTTCCAGTTTGTTGGTATAAAAGCCTTAGGACCTAATCCTCGACAGCATTCTTTTTACCCCACATCCAGTTCATCAGCAAATTTTATTGGGTTTATCTTCAAAAGATACCCAAAAATCTACACTCCTTTACTCCTACCAGTCAATCTTGATTCAAACACCAGCATCCTCTGCATGGTTAATTACAACAGCCTACCTGTTTCCACCTTTGACCCTAGGACCATCATAGTAGTCTTTTCTTGATATGACAACCAGACAGAATGATAGTTACAAAGTGAATCAGGTCATATAACTCTGGTCAAAACCCTCCAAAGGCTTGCCTTCTTATTCTGTGTTAAGTCCAAGTCTTTGACCCTACCAAGCACTACACAATTTGCCACTACAACCCCCACCATCTTTCTTATCTGCTCCTCTCCTCCTGGTTCAACTAGTTGAGTAACCTGTTTCTTCAACATACAATGTACACTTTCACCTCAAGGCCTCTGTACCAGTTGTGTCTCTGCCTGAATGATGTTCCTCTTTGAGATATCTACATAGTTTTCTCAATCATGCATAATCCCCACATTTCACATTTTCCTTTCTACTTTTTCTCCATAGCCTCCATCACTCTCTAACATATTATATATCTTATCTATTTCTTAACTATTTATTCAATATGTTACTTATTGTCTGCCCCCACTAGAATATAAACTCTGTAAGGTTACAAGAAATGAACTGGACTTTTTACATCCTAAAAGTTCTAAGTACTTCAGTAACTCAAAGTAACTGAAGAGTTGTGGGATTTGACTGAGAGAAGAAAGGGAGATTTTATAATGCAAGTTTAATGGGGAAGGGGAGAAGAAGAGAGAAGCAGGAAGAATAGAAACGGGGAGAGGGAGGGAGGCACACAGGAGAAAGGGATGGAGAAGATGGGAGGAAATGGAGCTTTTTCTTATATTCCCTTCATAAGAAAGGGTTCATTTATATAGCAATTTACTTCATTTATACAGCAAAAGTAAAATTCATTCCAGTTGCATATGGAAAAGCAGAGACAAAAATATTAGGAGCTTTGCTTATTGAAACCTTAAGATGCAGTAATGCCAAAAAAAGGATGAATTGTTAAATTCCATAATTGAGCACTCAATTTTTGTCTAAAATAATATTAAGAAAATGAGAAGTACTCTTACTTATTCTGTTTTTTCCCCTGCAAACAATGAATTCCTCATTTTAAAAACTACATTTCCTATAAGCTATTTTATCTTCTCCACAAAACAACATAGGAAGTTTAGACAGTGACACACTTGCATCTGGTAATTTTCTGTTACTAGCTGCTCTTAATGCTAACAAGTAACACTATTACAGATATTAGCAGCATAAGGACTGACAGCTTTAAAAAACCAATTTCTCATCACTTTCATATTTTTTTTAGCTATTACTGTTACTGCAAAAATCATGAATACTCTACTTTTCCACCACTGGAATGATTCTCTACAAGAACTTTCGAATGCTTAATTTAATAATGGATTCAACTGACAAATATATGCTTTTAACGCATACAACTTTTAATCTCATACTAAGACAAATATGCAAAGATTTATACTAAATTCTGCATGCTTTTTAACCCTATGGCAAAAAGTCTTAAAATGAGCTGAACTAAATTCATGGAGAAAAGACTATAACAAACACTTAAACTGGACTTGACATAACTATGGAAAGTGGTATGTGCTGAAAGTCCTATTTTAAATTGTTAAAATAAAAATTCCTCTATGTATAGTATGAATTTTAATTTTAAAAATCTGACTATACAAAGTTCTTATTTAAGAATGGGTTTAACTTTATGGTTACAAAAATATAAGAGCCATATTTTGTTAAGATGTCATATCGGTGTAACATCAAAAGACTTCAGTTTTACTAAATTTTAAAGCACTATATAGTAACACAAAAATCTATTAAAAGTGCAAATAAGATCAAAGAACTAAATAAATAGATACTCTATGTTCATGGGTAAAAAGAGTCAATATTATCAACTTGACCTATAAATTCAATGCAACCCCCATCAAAATCCCAGCAAGTTATTTTGTGTATACCAACAAATTGATTCTGGAGTTTACATGGAGAGGAAAAAGAACCAGAATAGCCAGCACAGTAATGATGGAGAACAAAGTCAGAGGACTGACACTACCCAACTTCAGGACTTACTATAAAGCAACAGTAATCAAGAGAGTGTGGTCTTGACAAAAGAATATACAAATATATCAACTGAACAGAAAAGAGAACAGAAACAAACCCCACATGAATAAAGTCAAAAGTGACCTTTGACAAGGAAAAAAGGAAATACAATGGAGAAAATACAGTCTTTTCAAAAACATGTGCTGGAACAACTGGACATCCACATGTAAAAAAGGAAAATTTAGACACAAAATTTACACACTTCACAAATGTTAACTCAAAATGCATCAGAGGCCTAAAATAAAATGCACAACTATAAAACTCCTACAAGAAAACACAGAAGAAAACCTAGATGACCTTGGGTATGGCAACACATTTCAGATACAACACCAGAGGCATGATTCGTGAAAAAAATAATTGATAAGCTGGGCTTCATTAAAGTTAAAATCAGCTCTGCAAAAGACCGTGCCAAAGAGTGAGAAGACAAATCACAGTCTGGGAGAAAATATTTGCAAAAGAAACATCTGATAAAAGACTGTTATCCAAGATATATAGAGAGTTCTTTTAAAAAATTAAATTTATTGGGGTGACACTGGTTAATAGGATCATATAAGTTTCAACTGAACATTTCTATGACACAAGATCTGTATATTGTACTGTGCTGCCCATCACCTGAATCAAACCATATCCTGTTGATATATATTAGGTGATCCACTCCCACTACACCCCCACCTCCTTCTCTCTGGTAACCATCACTCTACTCTCTGTGTCCACAAGTGTCAGTTTTATATCCCACCTATGAGTGAAACCATATGGTTCTTAGCTTTTTCTGACTTATTTCACTTAGCATACTATTCTCAAGGTCCATTCATGTTGTTGCAAATGGCAGTATTTCATCTTTTCTTGTGGCTAAGTATTCCATTGTATATATGAACCATATCTTCTTTATCAATCCTCTATCTAAGGACACTTTGACTCCATGTGTTGTTGGCCACCGTGAATAATGTTGCAATGAACAGAAGGGTGGCATATATCTTTGTAAATACATGTTTTTGAGTTTTTCAAGTAGATACTTAGGAGAGGGACTGCTGGGCCGTACGGGAACTCTATTCTTCATTTGTTGAGCCACTGCCAGACTATTTTCCATAGACTGTTTACCAGTGTACTTTCCAGCCAGCAATGAATGAGGGTTCCCTTTCCTCCACAACCTCTCCAACACTTGTTATTACTTGTCTTGTTGATAAATAGCCATTCTATCAGGTGTGTGAGGTGGTATCTCATTATAGTTTTGATTTGCATTTCCCTCACAGCTAGTGAAATTGAGCATCTTTTCATTCATCTGTTGGCCATTTGTATATCTTCTTGGGAGAGGTATCTGTTCAGGTCCTCTGCCCATTTCTTAATTGGATTTTTTGTCTGGTGTTGAGTTTTATAAGTTCTTTAAATATTTTGGATATTAACACTTTGTTGGAGCTGTTGTTTGCAAAAATCATCTCCTATTTGGTTGTTGCTATTTCTGTTTGGTTGTCATTTCTTTTGTTGTGCAGCTTTTTCATTTGATACAGTTTTATTTGTTTACTTTTGCCTTTACTTCCCTTGCCTTTCATAAAATGTTCTCTACAACCAAGTAAAATAAGTGTAATAGGTTTAGTACCTATGTTTTCTTCCTTGTAATTTATTGTTTCAGATCTTGTATTTAGGTCTTCGATCTATTTTGAATTATATTTTTGTACATGGGGATAAACTAATCTAGTTTCATTCTTATGCATGTGGCTTTCCATTTTTCTCAGCATCATTTATGGAAGAGGCTATCTTTTCTCCACTATGTGTTTTTACCCCCTTTGTCAAAAATTATTTGCCCATATACATGTGTTTTTATTTCTGGGCTCTCAATTCTCAGAATTCCAATAATCTTTGTGTGTGTTTTTTCTGTTTTGATTATCATAGCTCAGTAGTATAATTTGAGGTCAGGTAGTGTGATATCTTGGATTTCATTCTTTTTTCTCAGGATTTCTTTGGCTATTTGTGGTCTTTTATGATTGCATACAAAATTGATGACTTTTTGTCAAATTTCTTTTTAAAAAATGACATTGGGATTTTGATGGGAATTGCATTAGATCTGTATATTTCTTTGGGTAATATGACCATTTTAGCTATGTTGACTCTTCTAATCCATGAACATGCAACATCTTTCCATTTTTGTTGTATCTTTTTTAATCTCTTTTAATAACACTCTGTAATTTTCAGTATATGTGTCTTTCACATCCTTTATTAAGTTTATTCCTAGGTATTTGATTCTTTTGGTTGCAAATGCAAAAGGAATTATTTTTTAAAATTTCTTTTTCTGAAGTTTCATTGATAATATATAAGAAAGCTGTGGATTTGTATACTTTGATTTTGTATTCTGTAACTTTAATGTATTTATTATTTCTAATAGTTTTTTAGTGGAGTATTTAGGGTGTTCTATGTACAAAATCATGTCATCTGCGAAAACTGACACATACTACTTCTCAATTTGTATGCCTTTTATTTCCTTCTCTTGCCTGACTGCTCTAGCTAGGACATCCAGCATTATGTTGAATAAGAGAGGTGAAAGTGGGCATCCTTGTCTTGTTCTTATTTTAGAAGAAAAGCTTTCAGTTTTTCACTTTTGAGTATAATATGATGTCATATTGGAATATGATAATGGTTTGTCATATATGGACTTTATTATGTTGAAGTACTTTTTTTCTATCCCATCTGATTATTTTAATTATAAATGGATGTTGTATCTTATCAAATCCTTTTTCTGTATCTACATTTTAAAGACTTTATTTATCTATTTTAGAGAGGGGGGAGGGAGGGAGAAAGAGAAAGAGAGAAACATCAATGTGTGAGAGAAACATCAATCAAATGTCTCTTGCACATGCCCTACCTCGGAGCAGGCCCACAACCCAGGCATGTGTCCTCACCATTAATCAAACCAGGGACCTTTCACTCTATAATACAACATCCAACCAACTGAGCTATACCAGTTAGGGTAACTTTTTCTGAGTCTATTGATAAGATCATGTGATTTTTTTATCCTTTCTTTTGTTAGTATGTTGTATTACATTGATCAATTTGCACATGTTGAGCTATCCTTGCACCCCTGGAGTGTCACATGATCATGATGTATTATTTTGTAATGTACTGTATTCAATTTGCTAGTATTTTGTTTAGAATTTCTGCATTCATCAGATATACTGGTCTGTAGTTTTCTTTTTGGGAGGATTATCCTTGCTAGGTTTTGTTATCAGGGTTATGTTGGCTTCATAAAATGTGTTAGGAAATATTGCCTTTTCTTCTATTTTTTGGAAGTGTTTGAGAAAGATAGGTTTCAAATCTTTGAATGTTTGGTAGAATTCACTAGTGAGGCCATCTGGTCCTATATTTTATTTTTTAAGTAATTTTTGATGGTTGTTTCAATTTCCTCACTGCTGACTGGTCTATTTAGATCTTCCAATTCTTCATGATTTAATCTAGGCAGGTTATATTTCTAGGAATTTATCCATTTCTCTTAGGCTATTGAATTGCTGGCATATAGTATTCTAGTATGATCCTTTGTACATCTGATAAAGGGACTGTTATCCAAGATATACAAAAAGCACTTAAAACCCAAAAAGTAAATGAACAACCCAATTTAAAAATGGACAAAAGACCTGAACAAATACCTCACCCAAAGAAGATATAAGACGGCAAATAAGCACATGAAAAGATGTTCAACATTCTATGTTAGTATGGACTTAATTTTTGCAAGCCTCCAAAATTGATGTGGAAATCCTAACCCACAATGTGATGCTATTAGGAGGGGAACCTTTGGACAGCGATTAGTCATAAGGATATAGCCCCTATGAATTAAATTAGTACCCTTATAAAAGAACCCCCCACCCCTGAGCTCCCTTGCCCCTTCTGTTATGGAGGGACACAGCAAGAAGATAGTCGTCTATGAAAGCAGATTTTAACTCAACACCAAATCTTGGCTGAACTTCCCAGCCTCCAGAACTGAGAGAAAAAAAAATTCTGTTGTTTATAAGTAACTAAGTCTTTTAAGGTACTCTGTTAGAGCAGTCCAAATAAACCAAGACATGTCATTAAAAAACTGAAAATTAAAACAAGAATGAGATACTACTACATACCTATCAGAATAGCCAAAATTCAAAACTATGACAACAACACATGCTGGAGAATGTGTTAACAACAGGAACTCTCATTCACTGCTACTGCGAATGCAAAACTGTACTTCCACTTTGGAAGACACTTTGACAGTTTCTTACAAAACTAAATATACTCTTACCATACTATCCAGCAATTGTTCTCCTTGATATTCAATGAGCTAAAAACTTATGTCCATACAAAAACCTGCACACATTTACTGCAGCTTCATAATGGCCAAAAGTTGGAAACAACCAAGATGTCTTTTAGTAGGCAAATGGGTAAATAAAGTGGTACATACAGTTGACAGAACATTATTTAGCACTCAAAACAAACGAGCTATCACATCATGAAAAAAAATAGGGATCTTAATTCATCACTAAGGGAAGAAGCCAATCTAAAAAGGCTACATTGTGTCTGATTCCAACCACACAACATAGTAAAGAAGGCAAAACAATGGAATCAGTAGAAAAATAAAAATAAAAACCAGTAGATGCTAGGGTTTTGTGGGGAGGGAGGGGTTAATAAGCCACACACAGAGGATCTTTAGGACAGTGTAAAGACTGTAAGAGTGAATGTATGTCATTATATATTTGTCAAAACCCAAAGAATATAGAACACCAAGAGCCAACCCCAATGTAAACTACAGACTTCGAGTGACAGTAATGTGTCAAATGTAGGTTCATCCGCTGTAACAAACATTAGCAGTGGTGTAGGATATTGGCAGTGGGAGGTGGTACATGCAGGGACAGCAGATATACAGGAACTCTTTACACTTTCTACTTAATTCTGCTGTGAATCTAAAAATACTCTAAAAATAAAGCCATTAATTAGAAAAAAATACATATAAAGTTTAGAAGAAGTAAATGTTTCTATATTAAAGCAAGTAGTGTTAAATGTTTCTTTAAGTGCTGGTTTATAAAAACAGTTTCCAACTTACAAAGGGATATGTCCAAAAATTTGTTTTAAAGTCAGGTACACTTTGGAACTTGGTACACATTTTAACCACTAACATAAATGCTGGTTTCAATGCTGGGTCACACAGAGTCATTTTAAACCTTTTCTATCATAACTGTAAATGAGATACTGTGTAATTTGCAGATCCCTGACTTGTCCCTTACTAACCAAGACAGCAAGAATACCTACCCTCCACTCCCGATTGCAAATTCAAACACCCATCACCCTTTCTCCTCCTAGTTCCCACTATGTTCTTTCAGCTGAACCTAATGAGTTATATCTTTCTTGGAAAACAGGAAGAAGGAAAGGTAATCTTAGTTATCATTAGTTGTTCACTTTAACAGGGTTGTCAATGGTGGTAGAGGCTTTGGAATATTCCTGACATACAAGAACAAATTTAATTACATTAAGTACGCCATAGTCTAAATGAACATGTGTGAACTACACTGAATACCCGAGCAACCTTTGTATTGAGAAGGTTGTATTGCATGTGTTCTGACAAGAATGGCACCTGCAGAAACAACAGCAACCGTTTGCATTGATCAAGCACTTACATGTTACCAGGAGTCACCATGTTAAGTGCCATATATCTATCTTGTTTAGTCCTCACAGTAATACCATAAGATAGGTAACTATCTCAGCTTCACAGATGAGAAAACCAAGGCTCAGAGAAGTTAAGTAGATTCCCCTAAAGTCTTATGGCTAACACACAGGCAGACAGTGTGTCTATCTCCACAGAACACAATCTGAAGCATATCTCTGTATTTCTTTCCAAACTTTGAACAACTGTTTTGTAAGTGAACAGGTAGTATTCCTGAGTGCTTTGAAAAAAGTCATTATTTCTCTAGGATGAAGGCATAATTAGTTTACAATTTATTAGAAAGGAAAGATAATAAGGGAAAGAAGATGGCTCAGGAAACAATACAGGAAAATAATTCTACTAACTAAAAAGACAGATCTAGCTATCTACTAGCAGTTCACAATTATCATTTCTTCTTATTCTCCTCCTCCCCCCTCCAAGACTAACCTCCTTTCGGTAAATTTAAGACCTTGTGAAGTCTGCTGGAAATTGGTAATGCTTATTAATCCATACTGTGCCTTTTTGAGCATATAAATTCACACTGAATCTGAAAAATATATTTGAGCTTTTATAATACACAAAATATAATACTTCACATACTTTCCACATTAGATTCAATGGCAAAAATAGAAATAAATTCATTCATTCATAGATCTGAGTGTCTACATTTTTTGTGTTGTGTATCTGTGCTAAAACTAAAGTGGCCATTGCCCGCACTGGTGCCATGCCTCTATCTGAAACCATGGGGTAACACCCTTGGCTGCCAAGGAGATCACCTGGGAACTTTAAAAATTATTGATTTCCAGATCCTTAGACACCTCACTCTCCAACAAAGAGATGGTGGTTTAAATCAGTGTGGGGTGTGCTCTGAGCTTAGAGATGTTTAAACTCTTCCCAGGTGATATAATGTGCAGCCACAATTCGAAGTGACTGCAGGGAGGGAGAGATCTGATATGCAGGAAGAACGGGAAATGACAGAATGAAAACAAAAATAACTAATCTTCAGATATGACATAATCACTTGGGATCTGTACTCTTACTCTCATTGTAGAGAAGATGTTGTAGGCTGTAAGTTTTCACTAAAACTCATTATCACCTTTGGGTTATAGTGATTTTACCAAGGTAATGTTTGCTTTGTTGGGCTTAACTAGGGGCATACCAGCCTCCCTGGACAAATTCCCTATCACTACCTCCCAAAGCAGCAATGATAACCAGCAGAGTATAACTTAAATTTACAGAGTAAATTTAAAAATAAAGGTCAAATCAGAAAATGTCTCAATAATATTTTCACTTACATAATGCACAAGTAATTTTGCCTATTATCTCTGAATAGTAATGTTATGACAGTTTCAAATCCTTGCTCTTCCTGATTATTAGTTGTTGCCATTTCCCTCTTTCTGCTTATAAATCAGAGCAGACTTAAAAGCCTAGACCCAAGGTAGAGCTATTAAACACAGGTAAAATAAAATCTTATTTTAAAATCCTAAACATGGACTTTTGGCCAAGATGGAGGTGTAGATACACTGTGACTCCTCACACAACCAAAAGAAGGACAACAACAAATTTAAAAACAAACAACAATCAGAACTGACAGAAAAATCAAAATGTATGGAAGTCCGACCACCAAGGAGTTAAAGAAGAAACATCTATCCAGACCAGTAGGAGGGGTGGAGATGAGTAGCCAGGTGGAGATGAGTAGCAGGGTGGAAAGGACGCGAGGCAAGGTGGTAGCTGGCAGACTGGGCAAGGCAGTGACTGGCAGACTGGGTGGTCCCACATTTGTGTGTAGATAAACCAGGAGGAAGAACTGGGGAGAGAGACAGACTGCACAACCCAGGGTTCCAGTGCGGGAAATAAAGCCTCAAAACCTCTGACTAAAAACACCTGTGGGGGTTGAAGTGGTGGTAGAAACTCCCAGCCTCAGAGGAGAGTTAGTTGGAGAAACCCACCGGGTCCTAGAATGTACAAAAACCCACCCACATGGGAATCAGCACCAGAAGGGCCCAATTTGCTTGTGGGTAGCAGGAGAAGTGACTAAAAGCAGGCAGAGAGTTGAACAAGGGACACTGTTCCCTCTTGGACCCCTGCCCTGCAGCACGACAACACAGGGACGTGGGTTGCCCCGCCCTGGCAAATACCTAAGGCTCCACCGCTTACTATGTAACAGGTGCACTGAGAAAAAAAAAATGGCCCAAGTGAAAGAAAAAATCAAAGCTCCAGAAAAAATATAACTAAGCAATGAAGAGATAGCCAACCTATCAGATGCAGAGTTCAAAACACTGGTAATCAGGATGCTCACAGAATTGGTTGAGTATGGTCACAAAATAGAGGGAAAAGTGAAGGCTATGCAAAGTGAAATAAAGGAAAATGTACAAGGAACCTACTGTGAAGGGAAGGAAACCTGGACTCAAATCAACGGCTTGGACCAGAAGGAAGAAATAAACATTCAACCAGAACAGAATGAAGAAACAAGAATCGCCCCCCCCCCCCAAAAAAATGAGGAGAGGCTTAGGAACCTCCAGGACAACTTTAAAGATTCCAACATCCAAATCATAGGGGTGCCAGAAGGAGAAGAGGAAGAGCAAGAAATTAAAAACTTACTTGAAAAAATAATGGAGAACTTCCTCAATCTGGCAAAGCAAACAGACTTCTAAGAAGTCCAAGAAGCTCAGAGAGTCCCAAAGAAGTTGTACCCAAGGAAGCACACACCAAGGCACATCATAATTACATTAGCCAAGATTATAGAGAAAGAGAGAATCTTAAAAGCAGCAAGAGAAAAGGAGACAGTTACCTACAAAGGACTGTCCATAAGACTATCAGCTGATTTCCCAAAAGGAAGTTGGTAGGCAAGAAGGGACTGGCAAGGAGTATTCAAAGTCATGAAGGCAAGGACCTAGATAACTCTATCCAGCAAAGCTATCATTTAGAATGGAAGGGCAGATAAAGTGCTTCCCAGATAAGGTGGAGTTAAAGGAGTTCATCATCACCAAGCCCTTATTATATGAAATGTTAACAGGACTTATCTAAGAAAAAGAAGATCAAAAACGTGGACAGTAAAATGACAACAAACTCACAACTTTCAACAAATGAACCTAAGAAAACCAAAAACGAACTAAGCAAACAAGTAGAAGAGGAACAGAATCACAGAAATGGAGATCATATGGAGGGTTATCAGCAGGGAAGAGGGAAGGGGAATGGGGGTAAACATACAGGGAATATGTAGCATAAATGGTAGGTAGGAAACAGACGGGGGAGGTTAAGAATAGTATAGGAAATGTAGAAGCCAAAGAAATTATACATATGACTCATGGACATGAGCTAAGGGGGAGGATGTGGGTGGGAGTGGGTGTGCAGGGCAGAGGGGAATAAAGGGGGGAAAATGGGATAACTGTAGTAGCATAATCAATAAGACATATTAAAAAATGAAATATAAATTAAAATCCTAGTTCAACATTAAGTTCTTTCATTTGATATTCTAACATTTAGAAAATTCTACATAATGGGAAATGTATTATTTATTGTGTATAATATATAACTATTTAAGTCTAGAACATTAACCAGTAACATCACTAGATATTATAGGACAACCATTGTGCTATAAAATACTTTTAAAAAGAAATGAAAAGATTGAGACCTGTAACAACCATTCAGGGACTTTACTAATAATTTATATCACCTAAAAGAATATAAAACAGCAAAAGGTTATCTAAGAAGATCAAGAATGCATCTATGAGACATAAAAAAAGTTCTATTGGCATTATTGGAGTATCAATATCATGTCAAAAACTTGAAGTTACAAAAGCAGCTGCTACACAATAAGCTAAAACTGAGTACTCCTTAAAACAAGGTCTTAGAGAAAACACATGCTATTAATAGAAGATGTAAACCTACATCTTCTATCACATCAAAAGATTCTGTCTCCACTTCATCCCTTATCTGTGTTTGCCCTAAAGTTCAGGCTTTAGCACTCTTTTTCCTATATGTAATGCCACAGATATATATGTACCAGTATATATAATATATAGCTTAGAGATCCTGTTTCACATAAACTTCTTATAGTTTCCAAATCTTTAGTTGTAGGGTTATATCTTTGCATTTATCATGCTGCTTCATCATGTACTACTTATTGAACATTATACTTGTCTATACAATTGTCACTTCAAACTCAACAAAGCCAAAATAATCTTCAAAATAAAATCTAGCCCTTCTGAAGACCAAAGATTGTAGTATATGACTGCAAAGCTATAAGGACAGTCATGCTCACACACTACTAGGAGAAACGAGTAAAACTCTTGAAAGGTTCCTTAACTATATGTATCAAAAAGCATTTGGTCAAGTGATCCTACTTCCAAAAAGCAGTCCTAAGAGAATATAAAAAGATGTGGATAAATACTTTTGTACAAGGAAGCTCAGAGCAACGCAACAGTAATGAAACTTGAAATCAGTTAGAAGTCCAACAAAATGGAGAGGTACATCACTTTTAGTTTTCAATGAACTATGAGGGAGCCATTAAAAAACCAAGATTTTGAAGATTATTTTAATGACATGGGGAAATGCTGATGATAGAGTAAGGTAAAGAGGTCACAAAACTGTACACGGTATTCAAAGTACGTAAAAATTTGTATATGTACCATATTTTAAAGATGAATGGTTATGTCTACAATAAAATCAGTTGATTATTATGTGTATTTGTTTGCTTTTGTGTCTCAACAAATATTCTACAATAACACACTTATAATTAGAAAATGTTATTTTTAAAAATGACACCTTCATTTACTGTTCCTATATTGCAGGCATAAAACTTAAATTTTAAGCCTCTTTCCTCACCAGGACCCATATTCAATCAACCTTTCAGCAAGCTTTAAAAAATATTCTTTCTAACACAAGAATGGAAGTAGCAAACCGTATTGGAAAGCCACGGAAATCCTTTGAAATCATTGGAAAATTCCTCAGGTCTTTGCTCCAGCCATCTTCCCTACCTCCCCCCCCATCACTCCTGACTTTTTGAATGTTCATTATCTGAATTCATTAATAAACAGAAGGGCCTCCCTAATGGTGAAAGTAACTTCCTCCTCTTTTTTCAACATATCTAGTACACAGTGCTGTTTGGCTTTCTGGTTAGTATACACTAATGAAGAGCCAACTAGAAGAAGAGAACAGCAGCATGAGGTCAAAGCAGAAAACATAAAATAGGTAATTCCTGAAGGCACAGAATGTTAACATCTTTCAGGACAACTGCCTAAAGTTAACAAGGAAATACTGAGTGATTTCAGTAATACTGTTTCATTAAGACAGGATACATTAATATTCAAATACATGGAAAACTTAAAATATGTTTCAGAAGAAGAGTATTAGGGAAAGAAATGGTAAATCTGAATAAAGCCTAGAGCTTAACAGTAATTGACCAACATTAAATTAAGTTCTTAGTTTTGGCAAATGTAGCAGGAGGCTTCAGTCTCTCATTTATGGTTTCCTTCTATTGCCTAAAGGATAAGTACCACTATAATACTAAGTCAACTGTACTAAGATCTGCCCAGATGACCCTCCACTTTGTCACGGTGGAGATGAGGTCTTGTGCCTCACACTTCAATGCTCTTCCAGACCACAGTGCTTCATGTTCACGGCTTGGTTATCATTTAAGTCACCATATGAAAGCACCAGTCATGAATATCATTCTATTTGACAAAGGCTTATCACAATTTATAGTATTAAGAATCAATGTTTCATAGCACTCACAGAAAACCTTGACATCCATTTAAAAAATTGTACTTAATTATACTGACCATCTATGGCAAAGATATTTCATACCATGCTTCTATTTACTGCTCAGTGCCCCTATATGGAGAAGTTAAAGGGCTCTGTCTCAAGTGCTCTTTGATATTCTACATGTGGACTAAAATCTACTTTGAGAAGAAAAAAATGCCAGTGAATCTTTGAAGCATAACTGTTCATTGTATTTCTTTAGAGAGAAGGAAATGTGCCGAAGCCTCAGAAGGAACCTTTAAGAGAATACCAATGAAAATTCAAGTCTTCTACTCTTCTAAGACACTTTCACACACTGTACAGTACAACTCTTCTGATCAACCTACAATATGACAATTAAGCATAAGCTTATTAAAAAATTCCAGGAACTGTTTTGTTAAATGATATTTAGATTATGATTATTCTGAATATCATAGAGGCTAAAAAGTGCTTTCCTTTGTCATCAGCCTAAACAGTTTTTCTGGTACTTTTAACCTATGATCCAACTGAAAGCTCCTTTGTATTACACCTTATACTACATAGAGATTATATTTTATTCTAAACTTGTTTAGATGTTACAGCATTTTTCAATGTCCCAAAGCAGCTAATATAATGCTTTCCATGAAATAATAAATGCTTGTTGAATAAATGTTAAGCATGATAAAACACATCATGGCACAAGACTGATTCTTAAACCCTGGCTGCTGTAGTTCAGTGGACTGAGTGCTGGCCGGCAAACCAAAGGGTCACCAGTTTGATTCCCAGTTAGGGCACATGTCTGGGTTGTGGGCCAGGTCCCTAGTTGGGGGTGCATGAAAGGTAACCACACATTGATATTTCTCTCCTTCTCTTCCTCCCTCCCTTCTCCCCTCTCTAAAAATAAATAAATAAAATCTTAATAAAAAAGACTAATTATTTATTACAAAATGTTTTGACCTATCCATTGATTTCTTATTTTATGTACATCAGAAGTCTGGCACTATAGACTATAGTAAGGGTAAAAGGAATAAATAAGATGCTACCTGAATTTACAGATATGAAAATGGTTAAATGCAATACAGAGAAACATGTGCAGAACTAGAGACAGTTGTTCTTAACTGGGTAGAACAGAAAGCTCTATGCATTGCTTAAATAGGCAATCCTCCATTTTCTCAGAAAGAGAAAAACAGTTTTTCCCAGGCCAAATAAAGTATACCAAATTTTAGGAATGTTGAACAGATGAAAGTTACTTTATACTTTATGATCCCAGTACAAGCCTTGACTGTGTGCATCATGATACACTCTGGGTTGCTCGGAAAGAAATGGGTATACCTCAGCCCTTAATTGTCCTAATGCACAACCTGTAGTGTGGACAAGAAACCAATGCCAGGACAGAATAATTTCCCAAAGGCAAAACTGTCAGACAAATGTGCATTTTATTTCCCTATTTGGTTAATCTGTACACAGAACACACATGAAAAATTGTGCTAGACTAAGAGGACGGAGGAATAAAAACTGGTGGAGAAAATATCAAGTAACACAGATGACACCATCTTATTAGCAGAAAGTAGCAATAACTTGAAATGTCTTCCAGTGAAATCAAAAGAAGAAAAGTGCCAAAGTAGGACTATATTTGAACATCAAGACCAAAATCATGAACACAGGAGAAATACTCAACTTTAACATAGACAATTAAGATACCCAAATTGTTCAAGATTTTTCTCATTTTGGTTCAGTCATCAATTCAAATGGAGACTTCAGGCAAGAAATCAAAAGCAGACTAAAACTTGCAAAGGCAGCAATGGAAGAATAACTAAGGCCATCAAGAAGAGCAAAGATGTGTCATTAAAGACCAAGGTTAAGATCATTCACACCCTCACATACCCAAGTACTATGTACCTATATGAAAGTTGGACAATAAAGGCTGATAGGAAAACAAAAAGAAATGTAGTGTTGGAGGTGAGCCCTATGAATATCGTGGACCACCACAAAGACCAACAAGAGGGTCTAGAGCAAATTAAGCCTTGAAACATCACTGGAAGTAAAAAATGACAAAACTGAAGCTGTCCTACTTCAAGTACATCATGAGAAGGCAAAGTTCTCTGGAAAAGACAGTAATGCTGGGAAAAATAGAAGGCAGCAGGAAAACAGGAAGACCAAACATGAGATGGAGTGACCCCATAAAAGAAGCGATAGGCTTGAGTCTACAGAGCTGACTAAGCAGGGCTGTTGAGCAGGTCAGTTGAGGACAGGACATTGTGGACATCACTCATTCATAGTTATCAGAAGTCAGAGCTGACGCAACAGTATGACACACACACACACACACACACACACACACAGTGTCAAATGACCGTTTAAAATATTTACTATTTTAGCTACAGGTATTTAAAATCACACAATAAAATAAATTAGCTTTCAAACGATTCCTTCATCCACTCTCACGTTTCATTAAAATTTGTTTCAACTCCTTGATAACAGTTCTTATCATCCTTTTCTAGGGTACATTACCTTCACTTTAAGTTACTGAGAGGCAGCACTTTTTGACTATGCAATCAACAGTTATCAGAAATGTTATCACAGCCAAAAGTACCATCTGTACAATCTTAAAAGCTAGCGTTTTCATTCCTGAAAGTATATTCATTATCTGGTCAGTGTAACCATTTATTATATTCCTTTTGGTATGTTTTAATCAGCTGTATTGAGGTGTAATTTATTTAAAATTAAATTCGCCACTTTAAAGTGAACAATTTGATAAATTTTGACTAATGCACAGACCTATAACACCACCACAATCATTATAGAGAAAATTTTCTACTATCCCAAAAGGGTTTTCCTGAGTTTCTTTGCAGTAAATCTCCTCTCCCCAACCCTAATTTATCTACTTTCTGTCACTATAGTTTTGCCTTTCCTAGAATGTCACATCAATAGAAGCATATAGTATACAGTATGTAGAATTTTGTGACCAGGTTTATTCATGGTCCCTTAGAGTCATCCATGTTGTGGTGTGTACCAGTAGTTCATTCATTCATTCATTCATTCATTCTTCTTCTTTAGTAGTTCATTATTTTACATAAATATGTTACAATTTGTTTATCTCTTCACCCAGTTGGTGGACAGTGGTCTTCAGCTTTTGGCTATTAGGACAACTACTAGAAATATTCAAGTATATCTTTGTAAAAATGTTTTCATTTTTCTTAAGTAAATGACTGTAAGTGATATTGCTGGGTGTATTAGTTTCCTAAGGCTGCCATGGCAAAGTATCACAAACTGGGTGTCTTAAAACGACAAAAAATAATGCTTTTACAGATCAGAAAGCTAGAAGTGTGAAATCAAGGTGTCAACAGGACCATGCCCTCTTGAAGGCGCCAGGAAATTAATGTGTTCCATGCCTTTTCCTTACTGTCAGCAATCCTTAGAGTACTTGGTTTATAGCTGCATAACTCCAATCTCTGCTTCCACTACCATATCATGTTCGTCCGTCATGTCGGTCTTCACATGGCCATCTCTCTACCTGTGTCCTCTGTGTCTCCTTCCTCTTGCTTGTTAAGAACACAAGTCATATTGGATTAAAAAATCCTTATTCCAGTATAACCTTATCTTAAGGTATAATAACCCTATTTCCAAATAAGGTCTCATTCTGAGGTACTGAGGGTTAGGACTTAAACATACCTTTTGGAGGGCCACAATCCAACCCATAACACTGGATCATATGGTTTATGTGTACGTTATAGTAACAAACTATCAAATTATTAATTCTAAGGGGCTTTACCATTTTGCCTTCTCAACAGCAAAGTATGACAGCTCCAACTACTTCACATCCTCCCTAACACTTAGTAAAATAAATTTTATTGTTTTTTTAAATTTTAACCATTCTAGTCTGTGTATAAGTTGTATCTTGTGGTTCTAATTTGCATTTCCTTCTTAACTACATTAAGCGTCATTAGAATTTATATAGTTTTGTAGGTGACATGGCTATTAAATATTATGCCCATTTTGAACTGGTTTCTTTTCTCACAATTAAGATAGATGTAAGGAGTTTTTGTATGTTCTGGATATAAGTCTGTTATAAAATAAAGGCCTTGCAAATATATTTTCCATGTGTAGCTTGACTTCATTTTCTCAATAGTCTTTTATTTTGATGAAGTCCAATTTACCTACATTTTTTCTCTTATTTCATGCTTTCTGCATCCTGAAAAAAAATAGTCTTTGCTTAATCTGAGGTCATAAAATCTTTCTCATATGTTTTACTCTTGTAGTTTTATTGCTTTAGCTTCCACATTTATTTCTATGACCTATTTTGAGTTAGTTATTATATATAATGTGAAGCAAAGGCCGAGGCTCATTACTTTGCATATGGATGGATATTCAATTATTCTAGCACTATCTGTTGAAATTATTTCCTTACTGAATTACCTTGACAAATCTGCCAAAGATCAATTGAACATTTATGTGTGGATCTATTTGGGGGCTCTCTATTCTGTTCCACAGAGCTATACGTCTATCCTTATGCCAATACCACACTGCCTTGATTACTGTGGCTTTATACAGCATGTCTTAAAATCAGGTAGTGCCAGTTTTTCAGCTTGTTCTTCATTTTCTAAAGTTATAATGTCCAAGATGATGCCAGCTATAATACAAGCCCTCAATTCTGTCCATTTCAATTAAAAATTTGGTATTTCAGAGATACCGCCTAAGAAAATGAGATTCTTGTCTCTCCTGTTGAAAAAATGCACTGTATTTTATCACCTATCACATTGAAAGCTTAGTTTTTTTTGTAATCTTCACATGAAGATATTTTATTATTGATTTTAGAGACAGAAAGGGGAGACGGAGAGGGAGTGGAGAGAGAGAGAGACAGAAACATCCACTGGTTGCATCCCAGACACGCTCTGACAGGAGATCAAACCTGCAACCAAGGTATGTGTGGCCTGACCAGGAATCGAACCCACAACCTTTTGATGTACTAGGTGATGCTCGAACCAACTGAGCCACCTGACCAGGGCTGTAAGCTTACTTTGAATAGACTTATAGAGTTCAATATCACATAGAATAAATACTGAACTGTAAGACAGCTGAATACTAAGACCACAAGAATTCATTTTAAGTTTATACTGCCTAATATTATACGACCTTCCTCCTGCTCCCATGCCCCATTGTAAGAACCCTGAGAAGAGAATTAAGACTTATTTAATAATCATAATTACTTAAAAATTAACTCATACTTTTTAGGAACGTATTTTTAAAAATCAGTAAAATAATGATAATTCTTGTATGTAAAAAATTAGTAGTTGTATAAACATCTACTGCAGCAACCAAAAGAATACCTTGGGAAAAGGAATAATATGTACATGTTAATATATATCATATATAAGAATTTTATATATATCTCCATCCTTATGTACTCTTATATATCTACATCTATCTCCACACATATACCTCAATATATATCCTGTTATCATACATATCACAAGACAACAGGTATCTAAACATTTTACTTGTAGATTTCTCTTTTCACTATTAAAACTGGTATTATCCCTTAAAAACAATGAATAGAATTCACAGAACAAATCCATTTTTTTGCTATAATATATACAAATTAAAAATTATGAATACTAACCCTATAATACTTATGTTATTTAAATAATTTGTTTATCTGTATATTATATATAATGTAGATTTTCCAAAGGAGATTCTACCACTTATCTAACTTGAATTTATCTACCTAGAATAATCTAAAATACTAGTGTCTTACCTTTCTCCTTTTTCTACTTTTCATAGATTACAAGTCCTGAATCAATTTTTCCCAAAGATATTATATATCCTTTAAATACAGTAACTTTAGAAAATTTTCATGACAATGACAGTGTTGTCAAATTCTCACTTTCTTCTTTTTAAAAAAAGATTTATTTTCAGAGAGAGGGAAAGGGAAGGAGAATGAGAGGGAGAGAAACATCAATGTGCCATTGCATCTCATTCATCCCCCACTGGGGGGCATGGCCCACAACCCAGGCATTGTGCTCTGACTGGGAATCCTTTGGTTCGCAGGCCAGCACTCAATCCACTGAACCACACCAGCCAGGGCCAAATTCTCACTTTTTCTATTACTGAAACCTTTTCACCTGTTGAAATGCACATTTGTCCCTCTCAATACCTCTTTTGAGACTTCAATTAAAGTAGAAATAAAATATAATTCAAAGTACATACTGAAATTTGAGTAGGGCATAAAATAGTATTACAATACAATACCCTAGCTCCACGTTTTGTTGGAGAGTGTTTGAGAATTCTAAAAGTACAACATTTGCCCACAAATTTCAATAATTCTGAACCAATGTTGGAAATAAGAAAACACATTTAAAATGAGACCTGGCTATCTAAGGCCAAACCATACTAACATGATACCTGGATGGTGTGGCTCAGTGGATTGAGCGCCGGCCTGCAAAAAGGTCACTCACTAGTTCCACTCTCAGTCAGGGCACATGCCTAAGTTGCAGGCCAGGGCCCCAGTTGTGGGAATATGACAGACAACCACACACTGATATTTCTCTTCCTCTATTTCTCCCTTCCTTTCTCTCTAAAAATAAGTTTTAAAAAATCTTTTAAAAAATAAATAAAATGGTATTTTTTCTATCTCATTTTCTTTGCATGTTATAGTGATATACTTACAAGCTGCTTTTATTTTTTCAGAGTATAGATTTTTCTTATTTATAAAAAAATACTAGGTTAAAAATATTTAGAGCATTAATAATAAAGAGATGTAGAGTGGGCAAGATACATAGAACACATTAAAAAACACTGAATGATTCACTCTAACATTTTGGAAACTTCATTATCTTATTCATGCTATCTATAATCTGGAGGCTCCCTTTAATAGGGGCCATTTGAATAAGTTACCCAAATGATTTTCTGTAGTCTTTACATGTGAAAGAATAATATACATTTTTATCAGACTGCAAAAGCTGACTCTCCAGAATGTCACCAATTAAAAATTAATATGGAATATGTATTATTTCATACAGTTGCTACCAGATTTGAATAAGGTCATGTTCTATTTCTCTTCTCCTTGGAAATAATGATGTTCATTTCAGCTTTCATAAGGTATTACTTCAACATAAAAGTTCATTTTGTCAGAGATGTTCCCTGGGCATAGAATCTGCTCCAAGTAGTACTAGAAGCTTCTCCTTCTTCAGAAAATAAAACCCTCAGAAGGGTGAATATGAAGTTTTTAGTTTTCAGGTTTTGTTAATGGAATATCTTTCTGATACAGATTTCCCACTGCAGAAAATAACTTTCAGATACTAAAAAAAGGTTATATGGTATTTCAACATCAGTGCTATGAGAGTGGTAAACTTTGAGTTTAGACAGAAACAATCACACTTAAAATCATTAGTCTGCAACCATATAAATTGGGAAAGGAATTGATTGGCATTAAACTGTTCTATAGTCCTTGTGTTATATGAGAAGTTAAGATATTAACTTAAGATTTCTTTATGTAGGCATGGTAAAATGTCAAGGGAACCATAAGAAAATAGAAATAATGTATACAACAAGCCCAGAGCTAATAACATCACACTCAATGAAGAAACGTGCAAATTTTAAAATCAGAGAAAAGATGCCAATACTAGTCAATGTAGTTAGAAGTCCTAGGAAACAGCAATTAGGCAAAATGAAGAAATAAAAGGAATCCAAATAAAAAAAGAAGTAAAACTGTCTTGTCTCTATTTGCAGATGACATTATATTACATATAGACAACCCTGAGTACTCCACTCCAAAAAACTATTAGAACTAATGAATTCAGTTGCAGGATACAAAGTCAATACACAAAAATCAGTTGAGTTTCTACAACTATCAGAAAAAGAAATTAAGAAAGTAATTTCATTTACAGTTGCATGAAAAGAATAAAATACATAAGGAATAAATATAACCAAGGAGGTGAAAAATCTGTACAGTGCAAACCATTAGATATTGATGAAAGAAACTAAAGATACACAGAAATGGAAAGAATTAATATTGTAAAATGTCCATACTACCCAAAATAATATACAGATTCAATAAAATCCCTATTAAAATTCTAATGACACTTTTTCACAGAGAAAGAATAAACAATCCTAAAATTCATACAGAACCATAATAGACCTCCTAACAATCCAAAGAAATTCTAAGAAGGAAAAAGCCAGATATCACAATCACACTCCCTCATTTCAAACATTATTACAAAGCTACAGTAATGAAAACAGTATGGTACTGGCATAAAAACTGATATAAAATGAATGGAACAGAGAGTCCAGAAATAAATCCACACATATATGGTCAATTAATTTTGGCAAAGGAGTCAAGAATTATGCAGAAAGAACAGTCTATTCAAAAAATGGTAACTGGAAAAACTGGAGAGCCATATGCAAAGAATGAAACTGATACAAAAAAGTCCATACCATACAAGAAAATGAACGCAAAATGGATTAAAGATTGGAACATAAGACCTGAAACAATGAAACACCTAGAAGAAAACATCAGTGGTAAGCTACTTGATATCAATCAACAAAAGCAAAGGCAAAAAAGCAAAAATGAACAAGTGAGAGTACATTACACTAAAATTCATCACCACAGAAAAAGAAATCATTAACAAAATGAAAAGACAAAATACAGAAAAAATATTTGCAAATCATGTATCTGATAGGAAGTTAATATCCAAAATACATAAAAAGAACTCATATAACTCAACAGAAAGAAAAAATGAGAAAGAAAAAGAAATCTGATTAAAAAACAGGCAAAAGATGGAAATTTTTTCCAAAGACATATACATGGCCAAAAAGGTTCATGAAAAGGGACTCAACATCACTAATCACCAGGGAAATGTAGATCAAAACCATAATGAGATCACCTTATATTGGTTAGAACTGCCATTATCAAACACACACAAGTGTTGGTAAGGATGTGGAGAAGAGAGAACCCTAGTGCACCACTGGTGGAAATGTAAGTTGGTACAGTCACTACAGAAAACAGTAGGTAGGTTCCTCAAAAAATTAAAACTAGAACTAACATATGGACCCAGCTATTCCACTTCTGGATATTTATCCAAAGGAAACAAAAACACTAACTTGAAAAGATGTATGAACCCCTGTGTTCACTGAAGCATTATTTACAACAGCCAAGACATGGAAAAAAAATGAGTGTCCACTGATGGATGAATAAACAGATAGATACACATACACACACACACACACACAAATTACTCAGCAGTAAAAAGAAAGAAATTGTTCTATCTGCAACAACATGAATAAATCTTGAGGGCATTCTGAAGTCAGGCAGAGGGAGAACTAATACTGTATAACCTCACATTTATGTGGGATCTTTAAACAAACAAAAAAACCCTCAGATACAGAGAACAACCAAAGTGGTGGGTGGTGGATGGGCTAAATGGGTGAAGGTGGTCAATAGGTACAGATTTTCAGTTATGAAAGAAATAATTCTTGGGGATGTAATATACAGCATGGTGACAATAGTTAATAATACTGTATTTTATATTTGAAAGTTGCTAGGACAGTAAATCTCTTAAAAAAAAAAAAAAAAAAAAAAAAAAAAAAAAAAAAACTTCACCTGAGATACATTTGTTGATTTTGAGAGAGAGGAGGAAGGGGGAGAAAGAGAGAGAGAAACACTGATCAGCTGCCTCCTGCATGTGCCCCGACAGGAGATCAAACCTGCAACCCTTTGTAGCATGGGACAATATGATGCTCCAACCAACTGAGCCACCCAGCTAGGGCTAGGAGAGTAAATTTTAACTATATGTGGTTATGGATGTCAGCTAAACTTATTGTAGTGATTTTTCACACATACACAGAATCACTTTTATACACCTGCAACTAATCAAATGATGTACATCAATTATACCTTATTAAATTTTTTAAAAAGAAAAACAACAAAAAGAAGGCAGTCAAAGTCTAATTAGGTTATGATACCAATTATGTAATGCTCAAAAGTAAACACAAGATGCCCTAGCTGGGTAGCTCAACTGGTTGGAGAATCATCATGATATGCGAAGGTTGCAGGTTTGATCCCCGGTTAGGGCACATGTAAGAATCAACGAATGAATGCTTAAATAACTAGAACTAATCGATATGTATGTATCTCATTCTCTCCCCCACCCCTCTTCTTCTCTTGCTCTAAAAATTAATAAATAAAAAAATTAAAATAAGCAAAATATATATATATATATACTGTTTTAGGAATATACACAGAACCTATATTTTTAAAAGTAATAGTAGAATAATTTTTAAAAATCTCATCTGGGTGAGGGGAAGTAGTGGACTAGACAGAAATAGCCTCCATAATACCCAAATGACAAAACCCCTTAAGAATCTACCCATAAATGAATTCTTACCTTTTTTTTTTAAAGTTAAATCTTAGAATTAAATGGCTTTCTATGTAGGAATCCCTGGTAAGATCTTTTCATTTAATGGTCCAAACAGTTCAACTTTCAAATTTATTTGGCATTTTTAATTATGGTTAACCATGCCCCTCAATTCAAACAAGTGGTTTGGTTGGCCATAATGCAGTTACTAATATCTTATCCAGGAAAGCAAAAAGCTGGATACTGTGACTGTAAAACTTACCTACACTTTGTTAGTCTTTTTTCTCCTAAGATTTAATTTATACACATACGTGCACACATAAATATCACCTAAGTTATAAATTCACATAAGTTCACATTAAGTTATAAAATATATGACCTCTAATTTTAAAAGTTGCTGACAACATTTTAAAGGAACATTACCTTAAAAATTCTGGAAATTTTTTTAGTAAGTCTAAGATCATTCCTAAATGTAGTGTAGATTTGGAAAAATAGATAAAATTAAAAGTCTGAATATACTGTGCAATTCTCATTCAAAATCTTTTTACTAACAAACAAGTAGCTTCATGAAAAGAGCTATTTCTTGTTTATTAGTAAAATCCCAGTCAAATCCTTAAAATAGAAATTGCCTAGGTAATTCATTATCATCTTTACCAATAACCACAGAAACTATACAAAATGTTGTATGATCAACAAACTCAAGTTGGACAAGAATTTCAATCAATATCAAGCTAATGTAAGTTTCCTGACAATGTATGTACAATAGACTCACTATGGCCATTGCTACAGGTTTAATTAAACATAAGTACATTGACTAACACAAAAGATACATTTAGGAAGTTCAGCCAAGGTAGTGTAATCTACTTGAAGTGATGGTAGAACAAATACCATATAAGAATGGGCCAGAGTCAAACATTTAATTTAATGGCAATATTGCAACTTGAAGGACACTAATTAATCCCATCTAATCTCCACTATATGCAGCACCCCTCTTTCTTTTTTCTCAAACTTTGGAGGGCATTTTCCCAGGATTATCAAAAAATGGCTCTAATAATGTTTAACAGAAAGTACACAAAGAAGTAATCTCTTCCCTATCACCACACCAACAAGTTACAGAAACCAGCAGATATCAAAATACTCTATGACAAATTGCAGCCATCTTTTCAAGGAATTTATTTTTTTCTTTTCACGGAACATAACTGAGGACATAAGTTACCTAGGGTTTATTCAGTGTCTTCTTAAATTAAAAAAAATTTTCACATTACAACAAAATGCCAAAACAATCTATAGAACATGCAATCTATATCTGCTGTGCTCAAAAATCTTTTTGTTTTTATCATATTAGCTTGAAATCAATTTTTCCAAACTTTTTGACTAAATCTTCCAAAGGGTTTGAGTTTGTTTTTTCAGTTCTCCCTACTGTTTTAATTAAAACTATGTAAGTACTCATTATGCCAACACACTTGGTACTATAGCAAAAGTCTCTTTGGTTCTAGTGTTACTTTACTTACTACTCTGTTGACCATATAAATGAAAGAATATTATAATTGTAACATATTTTTGAACACTAAAAATATTTTTATACATTTTAGATAAAATGTGTTTACGAGTTTCAGTAAATTTCTATAAATTCATTTCCTGTTCTTTTAAATACAAAGCTGAACTACCTTAAAGAGTTTTAAAAACAAAAAAAGGACTACATACTAACACTACACTCGTTCCTACAGAAGAGAAGGTATGAACTCAAATTTTTCTCTTTATTCAATCTTACAGATTGTCACTAAAATGATTTTTTACTGCTAATATATGTAGGTATGACAGTTGAAGATTATTAATAGCCAATAATATTCAAACCAGAATTAATATAATGATCCCATATTTCCATAATTTCTAATATAAGTTCAGTAGTTACTTAAATCCAGAAAAATGACACGGTATTTAACAACTATGAGTAAGGATACCTGTTCAGTAACTATTCTAAAAGAATACCCTTAAATATACATTCCAGGCAATTATACCTGTTTTCATAATAAATGCTAAAGGAAAATATCACAGTTTTAACAAGGCCAGATACATTTTCACATCAACCATGAGGAGAAAAAAACAGTTAACAACTTCAATGACAAAATTAACATTATGACACTGTGAAAATTATATTTATTTGTAAATAAAAATATTTACAAAATATTTAAAAACTTACTTCACTGTCTTTTATGTTATTAATAGCAGGGTTTCTAGTTATTAGGAGTGTCTACACTAGTGAGTATGTTTAGGAATTCAAGTATACTAGACAAAGTGGTCTGGTTTCTGAACAAATGCCCGGACCCACCCTAAAGCCTAAACTGTACCTCAAAACACTGTTGTTCCTAAAAATTATCTGATATTTTTAACTCTGATAACACTTCCAGCTTTAGTCCCAGAACCTACTGACATGTGACTGACTAAAGCTACAAATAGTTATGATGGATTCTAAAAACCTGTAATAATTTTTTAAACATTTTATTTATTTATAACTTTAGAGGGGAAGGGAAGGAGAGAGAGAGGGAGAGAAATATCAATGTGTGGTTGCCTCTCGTGCATCCTCTGCCAGGAACTGGCCTGCAACCCAGGCATGCACCCTGACCGGGAATCGAACCGCAATCCCTTGGTTCACAGGCCCGCGCTCAATCCACTGAGCTACACCAGCCAGGTAAAGACCTGTAATAATTTTTAATTGGCTGTCCTGCCGATGGGATCATGAGATCATGCTATTCTATTTTTATTAATGATGACTTTAATAATGAAGAAACAGTATGATGATATACATCAGGAAAAACCTACTTTTGAAATTACATTTTAATTACTACAATTCAAGCAAATGACCTACATAAAAAAAGACACATTTCATTTCCATTAAAGACTCTGAGGATCACTTAATTGTTTTTTAGCATTTATAGTTTTTCATTTATAAACCTGCTACATTATACTGCCTTTATAAAAATAAATGATTCAATAATAGAATCTAGTTGGTGGGCCTACAGCAGGGGTGTCAACCTCATTTTCACTGGGGGCCACATCAGCCTCACAGTTGCCTTCAAAGGGCTGAAATAATTTTAGGACTGTGTAAATGTAACTGCTCTTTAACTGTTAAGGAGCTGAAATTACATTCACCCCTTTGAAAGCAACCGCAAGGCTGATGTGGCTCCTGGTGAAAATGAGTTTGACACTCTTGGCATGGAGAGAGTCACCATAAAATTTTTAACTTTGTTTTATGTGTAAACATTTTCATAATAAAGTGTGGAGAGAAAAATAGATTGCTATAATAATGACTATAGCAGCACATCACAATTACATTTACACAGTATCATTTTATATATAATGTAAACTTTGAAAACAAATTGAGAAAAATTCAAAGTACAATTTATAGTTGTACAATTCTATTTTATTGGAAATTTGCCTAATCTGGTTATCGCTTGCTCACTGCATGGTAATTGAAACTCAGTTTCCAAAATACTTTATTAAATGTCCCTTCCTTTTTTGAAAACTACTCTAAAATTATTTTTTGTACAAGGTAAGTGAATAACAGGATGGTAAGATGGAAGAACTTTTTCTTAATCAAGTCTTAACATAATCCATAATTCACTTTAACAGTGAACTGTATATATACATCAATGATTTTCTGTAAACAAACCAGTCTAAAGACTAATCTTGGAAGAAGATAAATGAAGATATTGAGTATTTTTAAAATAATCCTTTGGCCCTGGCTGGGTGGCTCATTTGCTTGGAGCACTGTCCCATATGCCAAAAGGTTGCAGGTTCCAGTCAGAGCACATACCTAGATTGAAGATTTGATCCCCGGTAGGGACATCAATTTTCCTTCAGACCTTCCGAACTTTCTTTCTTCCCTCCCTCCCTCCCTCTTCTTTCTGATGCCATGTAGCAATTCACCAAATGAAAGGGCAAGGCATTAAACTATTTGTACAAATATCACTGAAAATGAAGATTTTATGGCTATATTGTTTGAGTAATCAGAAAACAAAAATAGATGATATACTATTTAGTGTAAAACATTAAGATAAAAAGTATCTGAATCCAACTTTAACAACTTAATAACTTAACCCAATTTACTCTTTCACCATTTAGTATGTAGGTGATTCTCATTTCTTCATTTTGTATTGGTGTATTTGTGAATTCACCTACTCCTCAAAATACATTTGTAAACTTTACAGCTGTAGTAGCAATGACCCTTTTGCAGTCATTCAAGACAGGTGCAAAGCAGCAAACAATGAGTCCCAGCTTAGGTAGAACAATGCAATTCTGCCTTCCAGTTTCAGCTCCTGTACTGTAAACAAAGTGCTCTCTCCAAAATCTATTTAGTACCATGTTTTTTTGCACTTCTGTGCTTTTTGTTGATTTGCTGTTTGAAATGACCCCCAGGCATAGTGCTGAAGCACTGTCTAGTGTCCTAAGTGCAAAAAGGCCCTGATGTGCCTTATGAGAAAATACATGCGTTAGACAACCTTTGTTGAAGCATGAGCTATAGTGCTGTTGGCCATGGGTTCAATGTTAATGAATTAACAATGTACATTAAAGGTATCTCTTAAACAGTAATATAAACAAGATTATATACTCGTCAGTTGAGGAAACTATAACCAAAGGCTCACAGAAACCTAACTTTGAATTTCCCTTAGGAGTAATACTTCGGTAACCACTAATTCAGCGTCTGTGGCAACATTACAGAACATAAAGGCACTGCAAATAACAAGAACTGACTGAACTTCTTTTTCCAACCACCTTGGTAAGCTTCCTGAAATAGACAGAGGTAGCTAAATTAATTTGATTTTCAAGATGAGTCTTACTGAAAAGGTTAGATTTCCTATCAGATAATTATTGAACATTCATTAAAAAAAGATGGTCCATGATTCCCAGATTCATAGTATATTGACCATAACAGCATTAATCAGATGACATTAATATGCATTCCCACTTAAGTTCAAATATTATTGTTAATAACATCTCACTACAGCTGATCTGCATTTTACAATTCCAAAATAATACAAATTTATTTCCACAAAAGTTGTGACACAGGGCAGCTTTTACTCTTAACAAAACAACTGATTGAGAGAGAAAAATTAGTGATTTCACATAAGGAAAACAAGGTCATGGATTCTCAGGACTCTTGCTCCGAACTTGCAGGTGAACTTAGAAATTAAGTTAAGACAACAAAGTCCAAAAACATTTCCCAACCTAATTGCGGTATTTGAAAAGATGAAGTATAAACTAATAAAATAATTACTTTACAAGAATATTAAGAAATCCATCAAACATTACTAAATTATGGGGTTTCGTAACCACAGGTTTTGATTCAGCTCATCTAAAAGAAAAATTGTAACTTCAAGGAAGGAGGGGTTTACAAGTATTTGAATATTGCTTTTTAAAATTTAGATAAGGACAGAAAACATAATTAAAATATCTTTATTTAAAAACCTTTTTACTTAAACATTTAAATTAGTTTTCATTCAACATTATGTTGTATTAGTTTCAGTTATACAGAAAAACATAATTTAAATGAATGCATAATTTCAAGAAGGAAACACTACTCCATTGGGATTAATATCTTGTTTACCAGTAAAAACACCACAATCTTAACACTAATCTCATCTTTTTTTAGTTGCAACTATGGTATTATATATGCAAGTTCACAAAACCAAATATTTTGCTATAGTAATTATCTACTCCATATTTCTGTACCTGTTAATCCACTTTTCTAAAATAATTATTGCTTTTCATGAACAGCAGTCTATAAAAATTGTTGACAAAGTATGCAATAACCCTTTCATTAGTTTTAAATGCATATACATTACAAATTCCAAGTAAAATATTATGAAACAAGAGCATAAAATTCCCTTTCTTTTCATCCTCCATTATAAGCTAAATCTAAAAATATAATAAAAATTTTAATCTACCCAGTCAGCTACCATATTCTGTATTTGAAAAATCTAGATTTTACATTCTCATCAAGGAATTCCTAGATGTTAAGATTAACTTAAAGTTTTCTACTTCCAATATCCACCTAATTCTTTTTCTTATGCATCACACATGAAAACCACTTTTAATTGTTCAATGTTCTTTCTCTTAGCTTTACATGAAAACTAGTTTGGACATTTCCTCTGAATCTATCCTAAGGCCTTTTATTTGATCTTAGAGCTAGAAACAAAGAACAGTTTAGTAATATTTGCTCAGTATATAGAAATGTGGGAGAGAAGACAGTTGAAAAAATTATAAAATAATGATTAACAGGACAATAATCTGGTTTCACTACATTTTTATATATATCAAAATCTTACCAATTGTTACAGGTTGAATTTTGTCACACCCCAAAATATATGTTGAAGCCCTAACCTACAATACCTTAAAACATAACCATATTTGGAAAGAGTCACTGCAAAAGTAATGTAAGATGAGCCACACAGGAGTAAGGTGGGCCTTTAGTAGGGCTTCTATCTTTATAAGAGACACACAGACACTCTGGAAGAAGATGGCCATGTGGCAATAGAGGCAGAGAATGGAATGCTGCATCTACAAGACAACGAATGCCAAAGATGCCTGCAAACACCAGAAGCTAGAAGAGGCAAGGAAAGATTCTTCCCTATGGATTCAAAAGGAGCATGACCCTACCCACACCTTGCTTTTGAGAACTTCTAGCCTCCAGGACTGTGAGACAATAAATTTATAATCAAAGCCACATAGTGTGTTACAGCAACCAAAAGAAACTAATTCATGAACCTTTCAAAGAAAAAAAAAAAAAAAAAAAAAAAAAAAAAAAAAAAAAAAAAAAAAAAAAAAAAAAAAAAAAAAAAAAAAAAAAAAAAAAAAAAAAAAAAAAAAAAAAAAAAAAAAAAAAAAAAAAAAAAAAAAAAAAAATCACTGGTATAGTACACCCTCCAATGAAAATAAATTTTAATATAATTACAAATGAAGCTCCCAACTCTTGAGAATTCTATAGTTGCTATTATTCCTTCAAAATGAAAAATGAAAAAATTCTGAGCTTTCCAAAGTAACAACCTAAAATAACTTAAAAATGCCCCTGCACAGTGTATTTTGAAAGTTTATTCTTTTAAGAGCAAAAAGAAAATTAATGCAAAATTAGTATTCTGAGTGATGTTTATGGGCAACAAATTTTGAGTACTGGCTGAACATGCTCCAATGATTTAATGTCAACTAAGAGTTTTGCTACAACTTCCTTATTTTACAATGAAAATCTGAGTCCAGAAAACCTAGTTCTCTCCTGCTCCTAGCCCATATAATTGTTTATTGGGAAAATTAATTCTCCCCTAAAAAAAAGGCATGAACTTTTCTAGATACCTCAGACACTGAAAAAATAAATTATATGTGTTGTACTACTGCACTGTGGCCATTCATTGAGATATTAGCACTGTATCAAATAAAAAACAAAGAATCCGGGCAGAATGGAAAACCAGAATGAAAAAGTCCCAACTCCTGCAATTAAAATGACTTACTTCTTCGAGTTCTTCAGAACCAGCTCATTAAAAGATCTAGTAAAAGAACAAACATTAGAAATTGAAATAAAATGAAGAGGTTTCAGCCAATGAGGGTCCAAAAGTTTTTGGCCCAAAAAACTAATAATGAATGGATCATCTGCACTGCAATGTGTGTGTATGAGTGTGGTTATGTGTTTATATGCATTTTTACATATATACGCAAACACACACACACACACACAGACACATGCACACCACACCTATAGATATAGTACACACACAATGTCTTGCTATAGGTCAAGGGTGCATAGGGTCCTACAGAAGTAACGCCATTGGGTGTGGTTGGTAGGGTATGTGAATGTCTCACATGAGACGTATAGCAATCTGAACATTTCACCTAAAATGTCATATGGCATGCTCGAGTGTGATATTGTTACGTTACAGTATTACATGCTTATGATTTTGTAATAAAAGATTTGATCTCGATTACACCTGATCTTGGCCAGAAGGCCGAGAAGCGATAAGATTTGATGTAGATTAAATGGGGGAGTTATTTGTGCCAGACCCTGTATATGTATATAGATTAAAATATTAACCACATGTGTTAATATGGGTGTTTATGTGTGTACACTTGTGTATTTATGCATGTATGTACACCACTAAAATACATTCTTCCAAGAGGGACAGAATCTTTAAATATAAATAGCGTTCTTTAGATTTTATTGGCATTGAGTACTAATATGATCTTTTTCAAGAATATTCATTTTTAGAAGAGATGGCTAATAAAGTACCAAGAGTTAAAGCAAATTAAAGTCCAACAGGCATGAATGAAAACAGAGCACAGTCACCCTGGCAGTCTCATTATGTGGAGCTCGGTAAAAATTAAAACAATGAAAATAACTAGGAGGACCTTTTGGGTAGAGAGAGAAAACCAGGAAATAAAGACAGTGTTGAAAGCAAATGGAGAAAAAAGTAAACTAAGCTCAGAAAGAATTGGCAGAGATGGTTGACAGCATGAGCAGGGGGATTCTATAACCAAAAAAACCGTTAGTGGTAGGGCTTCAATCCCTCAGGCCAATAGCTCTGTCTCTTGCCTATCAAATCCCCCTTTTTAGTTGGTATCTGAAAGACAACGGACACTAAAGTAGTATTCTAAGCATTATTTTAAAAGCTTTAAAACTTTTTATTTAACAATTTTTTAATAGGCAACATGTAACACAAGAGGGTAATAAAGTACTTGTACACAAACAGATCAAGGGAGAACCCAGACCTAGAAGGAATAGAGGAATCAAATGTAGAAGCAGCTACATTTACTGAAAGGGTGGTGTGCATACTACTGGCGTGTACAGGAGGTAATTTTAGACTGTAAACCTAAAAACTGTCTTCCCTTGGAGAAAACTGCCCAGAACTGTTGCACTCATGGCCCAGTGTGAGGAGAAAAACTGTTGGCTTAAAACAGGAGAGAGTCACATACTTGCTTCCCCCTCCTCACCCCTCCACCTCAACCTCTAGAGTCACATTCAGATATACCCACCTCTAAGCTTTCATTTCTGAGCCCTTCTCACTGGTCCCTGCCCTTTCTTGTACCAACAGGACCTCTTGGACCTCAGCCTTCAGCTGCACACTGCCTTAATTTCTGGAGAGACTGGCCACTGTTTTACTTTAATCTGAGCTCCTAGTCCTATTTTTCTTCCAGATTTCCCAATCCCTAGGCCCATCTTCAGGCTCTACCCCTCTCCCCTCTCTGAAGGAGAGTTCCACCCTCCATTTCAGACCCTCCTACATGCCAGGTTCCATTCCTGGCTCAACTCTGCATCCTACCCTCAGCTTTCTCTTTTAAATCGGATCAAGAAACTCCTTACTCTATCCTCATCTTCTTGTCTGTGATACATTTCTCAGACAGGATCCAAACTGCCAGTCTCAAACCCACTTCTCTGAACTGTTCTGGCAATTCCAGGCTCTAGCATCCAACCCAAATAGATTTCTTTTTCCCTGGGCCCTTGGTTCTGTCTACCTTACTTTTCATATATCTTTTTTCTTTTCTTCAGGGAGAAAGGCAGAGTTCTCTTTTTTTCCTCCGGGGTTTTTCACAACAATTTGTTCACTTTTGTTTTTATTTATCAAACAGTTTCCTTCTTAAATAAATTTAAGTAAAACATGAATATAGATTTAAAGAATATCAAGTAAGTAACAATAGTGACACATTGATAGGGAAACAGTTGTTAAAATGGCACAAAAAAACGAATGAAGTTTGTGGTCTAGTGATGCTATGTAAAAAACATCAGTTTTGGAGTCAACAGGCTTGAGTTGGAATTCTACCTTCATCACTTACTAGCCAGGTAATCTTGTCAAGTTACCTAGCCTCAATTGTAAAAAGAGGTTAATAGGGGCAGGCTTGAAGGGTGTTGTAAGGATTAAAAGAGAAAGTTTTAAGAAAATGATACTATGCCTCTCATACAGATGGTGCTCAATAAATGAATTTTTAATAGCTCTGACTCCAACTCCACCATTTTATTGATAAACACAAAAAGGTATAAAGATGGTAAAGGTCATATGTCTTGTCCAGGTTTGTACAGCTAAACTGGCAGCAGATTTAGGATTAAAGCTTAATTCCCCAACATTGAACTCATTACATTGTTCACTACCATTTATTCCACAGTCTTTTTTTAAGTTTATTTTTATTGTATTTTTTCCATTATCATTTATCCCCCTTACACCCTCTTTTACCTCCACCCACAATCCCCACACTGTTGTCCATGCCCATAAGTCCTTTCTCTTTTTTGTTTGATCCCTCCCTACATGTTCACTAGTAATTACTCCTGTCTCATTTTTATAGCTCTAACATGCTCTATGGTACTATATAACACTCTGAACAGGGGGAGAAGAGGAACCAATTTTTAGCTGGGGCTCTTCCAGTTCAGTCAGCCATGAATTACTGAGCTAGTAACTTAACCTTTTTGAGTCTCATCTCCAGTAGATAGGACAAAGACCAAGAGATCCTTTACCGATTACACTTACTCCACACATCTTTGAAATTTTTTTAGTACCTTCAAGTTTTTTGTTACCATTCAGTTTTGGTGGTATTTGTAGCATCTATTTATTAAATGTCTATTATTTGGGGGGACTTCCTAAGCCTATTAGCTTGTTTTTAATCTATTCTTATCTATTGAAATGATCAATTTAGAGTAAAAGATAGTCTTGCCTTTATCACTTAATGAAAATTATTCATTTTTCCAAGAACGCTGACATGTCTTTTAACAATCCCATTAATTTGTTTCCTCAAGATTATACTTTAACATTTATTTCTCCAGTTGGTTTTTTTAAATCCTTTACTTTTGTTCACCTTTATTGTAAAAATCCATCGAGTACTATCTATCCCTTCTTTGTCTCAATAAATAAATCAGTTATTGACAAATGTTCTAGTTTATTAAAACCAAAAAAGTCCAAGTGACCAATATAGTTTGGGAAGAACACATTTAAGCTACATCAGAAAGTAAAGCTAAGTAAAATTCTGCATTTTTAAAATGGTCTAATGGCCTACATCTATATGCAGGAGTGGCTGAATATATTAGGCCATAAACACCTTATTTTAATTTTTAAATATCCTTTTGTGTGCCCTGACTTTTAAACTAAATTGTTTGTCTCTCTCTCTCTCTACACACACACACACACACACACACTCACTCTTCTGCCCTTATTTCTCCCTATCTTGATCCTTAAATGAACGTTTAGAGTTGTAAAGCCCCTTCCATTTTAAAAAGGAAGGAATTTTTAATTTAAAAAACAATTTTACTTCATTTTCCTCTGCAGCTACAGGCCTCAGTCCCTCTCCTCTGCAACTTGTTCAAACTTCTTAAAAGAGTTGCTTGACAGGACATCTCCATTCCTTTCCTCCCCACTCACTTTTCACAGCATTCTAACTTGTTTTCACCTCCACTCTTCTTCAAAAACAATTTTGTTAAAGTCACCTCCAAGAGACCAAATACACTAACCATTATTCAATCCTCAACTTGCATCGCTTTGTTACACCCATGAAACATCACCTTCTTAGGTTTCTTGATGTATGTCCTTTTTGTTTTCTTCCTACCTCTCAGGCCAATTCTTCCAGTCTCATCTGCTGGTATAACCTTCTCTAATCAACCATTAAAAAATAACATTCAGAGCTTTTATTTCTCTTTTTACATTCACTTACACAAACTTTAACCATACCTACTACCATCTATATACATCTAAAGTTCTCAAATAATTATTTCCAACCCAGACTGCTTCCCTGAGCTAGACTAGCAACATTTGTTCACACTTAATGTCCCTCATGTAACTCAAACTCAGTTCACTCAGAAATGAACTCAGGATCTTTCCCCTGCCTCACTTCACCACAATTACAAGCACTGAAAACAAAAATAAAGCCTCAATCTCCACTTTGATCTTTATTAGAGATCTCCTATCCCAGAATATGGTACACCACATCCACTTGATTGCTCATGTCATAAACATAGGAGTCATCCCTAACACCCCAATCTTCCCCACACCTACATCTTTCCAATCACTAGATTCTGTCCACCTTCTAGAATATCTCTCACATGTATCTACTTCTTTCCATCCCTACTGCCACATCATCTCCCTCCTGGACTACTAGAAGCATGCTAACTGATCTGCCAGTATCCCCTTTTGTTTACCCTTGTGCAACAGATTGTATTTTCCAAAAATTATCACATAGGTATTTGTGGTCCAAACGCTTTTCAAGAACCCTGCCATTCCGCATTAAGTGGCATAATCTCTTTCTCCTCTCTTGAATTTGGGTGGGACTCCCAAACTACCCTGATGAAGAGAATGTAGCAGAAGTGATGCTGTATGACTTCCACAGCCAGGTCAGAAAGGCAATACACCTTTCATCTAGCATCCTCTCTCTTTCCCTCTGTCACAAAGTTTGCCCTTGAAACCCAGCTACCATGTTTTAAGGAAACCCAGGCCAAATGGAGAAGCCATGTTCCCCCCCTCTCCCTTCTCTCTTTCTCACTTACTCTGGAGGCAGCTGCTATGTTATGAAGACATTTAAGCAGCTTATTGAGAGGTCTATGTGGTAAGGAACTGAGGCCTCCTGCCAACAGCCAGTGAGGAACTGAACCCTCTTGCCAACAGCTGTGTGAGCGAGCCATTCTGAAAATGGATCTTCCGATCTAATCAAGTCCACAGATACCTACAGGATGCTGATACCTTGACTACAGTTCATGGATGATCTTGAACCAAAAACACTCAGCTGATGCACTTCCAAAAATTCTGGACTCATAGAAATTATAAGATAATGTTTGCTATTTTAGCCACTAACTTGTAGGGTAGTTTATTACATATACCAATACATACTTTAACACAACCCCTATGGTACACTATCATAACACTTAATGTCTTTCCTCTTTTAATATATTTGTAATTTAAAAAACTAATGTCTGTTTTCCTGACTGAAAAGGAAGGAGTATATGGGCAAAGACAAAGCCTGATTCAGTCACTGTAACATTATCGACACCAAGTAATGTCAAACACATAGAAGAGACTCTTGAAATATTTAATATGAGAAATGTCAATATTTATCAATGTCTCTAAATCCACTGACTACATGTGTTACAATAAAACTTCAATGTGTGAAAAGCAGATGTTAATTACAAATATATACATATAAATATATATAAAAATAACAGATATAAGGGTGTGTATGTATGACTGTGTATCAAACCATTAGTATATAAAAAAATTTACTGCACATATTTTACTAGTCAGATCTTCCCAACTGGCTTCAGGTACAACAGATTACTTCATGCCAATGGAGTAATGTTAAACCTCTGTGTACTTATCTGACAACACGTAGTTTTCAGATACATGAGTTAAAATCAATTAGAAACACACAAACATGAATCCATGAAAGTGTATGTACATGTGTCTGTAGACAGACACACACACACACACACACACACACACACCCCATTTTGAAGAGCTGGTAAAGTACCTAAAATACACAGCAAACTACCTAGAAAATAATGTAAATCCTAAGACAATTCCGATTCAAATAACAATTTCAAGTGACAAACACCTTGACCCTCTATCAACTAAATAAGGCAAAATATTTGTCTGAATTACCTTAGAAAATGTATAATATACACTATTGTACACTCAGCACTGCTGAACTAGAAAGGAATATATATTATTAAAAGCTGTCATTGCTGTCAGGGTGCAAAACAAATCTGTAGCTAGTGAACAATCACATTGCTTTCTATCAAAAGAAGAAAATAATTAATTTTCCCCCTTTCCATTCAGTAGCCTACTTTTCAGCCTTGCAGTGGAGAAAATAGCACTACCTTTCCACAAAAAATGACAGTTTAGTTAAGAAAACACTAAAGAGGAAAAAAACAATGCATTCTAGAGTCCACTTTGCCTAATAAACCTCACTCAGAGAATTTTAAAGCAAATAAATAAAATCTATTTTATTTTTAAAAAATCAGTTTTTCCAATGATTTTACTTATTCCAAATAAGTAATTGGAAAAAGTTATAGCCAATCTTTATCATTTGTTCTTCTTAAATGCAGTTAAAAGAGAACCTATGGTTCCTTCAAGAGCTAAAATGTAAACAATAAATATTGGTAAGATCCAATTTTTGTAACACTAGTTGCCACAGGATCTCAGTGAGTAAACTGTTACAGCTCACACAACAGCTGCCATCAAGATGAAAACTGAAGAATGGAAGAACATTACCTAGCAACTAATACAGTTAGAAATTATGCTTCTATGTCATGGTCTCTTTGCAGCCACTGGGTTATCTTTCAAAAAGAAAATTTTGTTTGAGGAGCACTAAAAAAATTCTAGTACTTTTGTCTTGGCTTTGATCAAAATTGTGTCAAGATCCTGTGGTCCTCACTAAAACCATCCTTGATTTTACTAATAAAGTGAGGGCTTTTAAGAGGTAAGTCCATAAGGAATCTGCCTATTGTATAATGTGCTGCTGAAGCTAGTAAGTTTTCAGTCGGAAGTTTTAACTTAAGGTACTCACTAAGAAAGAAATCAGTAGGTTCATTTTTGCAGAGTAATGAAAGTGCAAATAAAAGTCTAAAATAAATTTGAATACTGTCAAATGGCACATATATGTAACATTAAAACCCCCCAAAAGAAGAGGATATAAAAAAAACTACCAGCAGGAAGTACGTATCTTCAATGTTCTAGAATATCATACTTCTTTTTGTCAAAAAGGATTTTTTCCCTAAATTGGTTTTATCAGTCAAAGGCTGTTTCAGTTATTCTAAAGTCCTACTTGAAAACACTGTTTATCCAAACACAGAAAAAAAAGTGTAACTGGTAAAGAAAAATTCTACTAGCTACTATTTTCCCTTTATGTCTAACTGTGAAATAAAGTTCACATGTAACTACTCAATCCGTTTTTGGCAGCCATAAAACAATTACTAACTAAAACAGTGTCAATCCTGCTAGAATTTTTACACTTACTAAGGAAAATTTGCAATACGACAGTGTTAAAAACCTGCATAGTTTCTGCAGATAATCTCTCTTGGAGCACACAACTTTTAGGGCAGAGAAGCAAACCTAGAAACACAAATACCCCTTTGACTTCCTCTACAGTTAAAAACACCAACCACTACTCTTGTTTTGAAAAGAAATCAAATTAAACCACCTCAAAAATAACTACAAATTATAAAGGATATAGAAAAACCAAGAAATAGTAGTACACTAACATGTTAATAGCCAGCTCTAACACACCTGAAACTGAGCCTTCTATTGATTTCACTGAAGAAAAATATAGACCTATATAGAGAAGCACAATTAAAATATAAAAGAACACTGCTTACCACAAATATGTGTTTTCTAGTTACTATACCAGTACTATACCAGAAGTAATACTTTGGCAGACTTTCACCGTCCTGTTTCTAATTTGTTAAACAGTACCACAATCCAGAAAGGGTAAAAAGAAATGCATGTGACTGCAATCTTACAACCATGTGTCTGGCTAGAATAGAACAGAAAACAGAAATAGTATTTACAATATCAAGATACAAATATATTAGAGGACAGATAATGAAGAGTAAAATATGTATTAAAAAACTGGAAAAGGCCCTGGCTGGTGTGGCTCAGTTGGTTGGGCACTGTCCCACAAAGCAAAGGCTGATGGTTCAATTCCTGGTTGATCCCCAGTTGGAGCACATGCCTGGGTTGTGGGTTTGGTGCCAGTCGAAGCACCCGTGGGAGGCAACCGACTGATGTTTCCTTCTCACACTGATATGCTTCTTCCCCTCTCTTTCTACCTCCCCTCCCCTCTAAAAATATAAATAAAATCCTTTTTTAAAAAACTGGAGTTTATCAAGAAAAATAACAATAGATTGTACTTTTATGATAAAAATCATTTATAAAGTAGCTAAGCATCAATATGCTTTATTAATCCCACTTTATAATTCTTGATATCAATAAATCCATAAAATGGTGTTGCTTATATTTCCTAGTAGAATTAGTGTTAGCCTATACAAGAGTTAGAAGAAAATTTCACAATCAATATGTTAGTGAAAGAAAAATAAATACTGTAGAGAAGAAAAGTATTTAATTGTTCGCTGACTATAGGCAGGTGTATACCCTATAATAAACAAAAACAATATGATGATTTAATAATTTATACAGGGCTTTATAGATAGTGAAAAAGATCATTTACTTTTCAGTTACTTGTTTTGTAAAGTGCCCAATCACCAAAAATATTACACACCTAGGAAAAACATCACTGCAGCATTAAATTAACCACTGAGGAAAATCAGAAATTAGATAGGACACAGGTGGCAAACACAAGGCCTGTGGGCCAAAACTGGCCCTCCACGTTGTTTCTACCTGGTGGCAGCACCGAGCTCCTTGCCCCTAGTTGAGGAGCAGTTACATTTATACAGTCCTAAAATTATATTCAGCCCTTTGAAGGCAAGCATGAGGCTGATGTGGCCCCCAGTGAAAATGAGTCTGACACCCCAATAGGGCATTCTTTGTTGAACATTTGCAACAATTTGAAAAAACCTCACATGAACTGGGTAGCCTAGGATTTTCAAAAAAAAATTAAGAAAAAGTCAGGTGTATCATGAATACATAAACTACACACAGATACTAGTCTATTTTATCATTCACTACCGTAAGATATATACAAATTTATTACAAAAGGTTAAAATTTATCAAAACTTACACACATAACACAGACCACACATGGTGCCATTTGCAGTCGAGAGAAATGTAAACAAACGTAAAGATGCGGTGTTAAATCATAACTGCGTAAAATTAACTATAGTGCATACTGTATTACTATAACAATTCTGTTGTCACCTCCTATTGCTACTGTGGTGAGCCCAAGTGTTCCAGTTTCTGCTTAAAATACCATGTGATGCTAATCATCTCTAAGCAAGCAGTTCATCTCCCCAGCGAATTACCTCTCAGTAAAAAATACAAAGTGATCTTTTGTGGCTCTTGAGTATTTTTCATCATATTTCGTGCAGTACTGTAAACCTTGAGTAACACCATGGGATCCATACAAAGTGCCACTACTGATGCTGGAAGTGCTCCCAAGAAACAGAGGAAAGTCATGACATTACAAGAAAAAGGTGGATTGCTTGATATGTACAGTAGATTGAGGTCTCTCCTGCAGTTGCCCGCTATTTTAAGATAAATTAATCCAGTCTAAGAACAGTTGTTTAAAAAAAAAGAAAAAAAAAAAAGGAAAGGAAATTTCTGAAGCCATTGCTGCAGCTATAGCAGCAGGAATAAAAATCTTGCACTTTCTGCGAAATACCTTTTTATCTCATAATGAAAATGCGGCTTTTATGTGGGTGGCAGGATAGCTATAAGAAAGGCATAACTATAGACTCTAATGACTGGAGAAAAAGCAAAGTCGTTGTATTACAAATTAAAGCAAAAGGAGGGTGAAGGATCTAAAGCTGGAGAATTTAAAGCCAGCAAAGGATGGTTTGATAATTTTAGAAGAGGTTTAGCCTTAAAAAAAATCAAGATAACAGGAGAAGCAGCTTCGGCCAACCAAGAGGCAGCAGACGAGTTCCCATACGCCATTAAGAAAATCACTGAGGAGAAAGGATATCTGCCTGAACAGGTTTTTAATGCAGACAGAAGTGCCCTATTCTGGGGTGGAGAGGAGGGATGCCACAAAGAACATTCATCAGTAAGGAAGTGATAGGAGCCCCAGGACTTAAGGCGGGAGGAAGAGGCTAATTCTACTGTTCTGTGCAAATGCAGGAAGGTTTATGATCAGGACTGCCCTTATCCATAAAGCTGCTAATTCCATAACCTTGAAGGGAAAAGAAAAACACCAGCTGCCAGTCTTTTGACTGTATAGAACAAGAAGGCCTGGACAGAGAACCTTTTTCTGGATTGGTTCCATCCAAGCTTTGTCCCTAAAGTCAGAAAGTACCTTACCAGTAAAAGACTGACTTTTAAACTTCTTTAGATACTGGACCATGCCCCGGCCACCCAGAACACCATGAGTTCAACACCAAAAGTGTGGAAGTGGCCTACTCGCCCTTAAATATGACATCTCTAATTCAGCCTCTACATCAGAGGGTCATCAGACCCTTTAAAGCTTATCATCCATGGTAACCTATGGAAAGGACTGTCAATGCTACGGAAGAGAACCTGGGTAGAGAGAACATCATGAAAGTATGGAAGGATTACATCACTGAAGGTGCCATTGTTGGTATTTAAAAAGCTATGAAAGCTGTCAAGCCCCAAACAATAAATTGCTCTTGGAGAAAACTGTGTCCACGTGTGGTGAATGACTTCACAGGATTTATGACAGAGCCAATCTAGGAAATCATGAAATGTGCATATTGAATAAAAGATGGGGGGTAAAGAGTCTCAAAATATGGATCTTGGAGAAATTCAAGAGCAATAGACACCACAGTAGAGGAATTAAAAGAAGACGTAGATGAGTGCTTCCAAATCAGTGCCAGGTTATACGAAAGAAGATTTAGAAGCAGTGCCAGGAAACGGACATTACATCATCTGGAAGGAGGGTTCCAATTATTTAAGACTGCTTTTGATGTATTTTACCTTTCTATGATACAGGCACTGAAACTAAAGCTAATGATAGAAGAAGGACTTGTAGAGCACAGAAACATTTTTAGAGAAATAAAAAAGAAAAAGTCAGACAGAAATTATGTATTTCCATAAAGTAATACCAAGGGTGCCTGTTTCCGCTACCTCCCCTTCCACCTCCTCCACCTCTACCTCCTCTGAGATAGGAGCACCAAACCCTCCTCTTCCTCCTCAGCTTACTCAACATGAACACACCAAGGATGAAGACCTTTATGATGATCCACTTCCACTTAATGAGTAGTGAATAGTCATCATGCCATACAGTTAATGAGCTTCCTGTTGTGTATGTGTCTTCATGCACAAAGCTAAAAACTACATGGCAAGAAATGTAAACGTCTTTGTGTCATCAGCACCATCATCACTGCCTAAGAATTGATCTGTAAGACTTATATGAGAGTGGATAGCTTATCCTTACATAAGCATAAGGTGAGTGATATTTAATATAAATTTAATGTGTTAGGTTTCTTACTATTTTATAACTCTGCTTTCAAAGAATCATATTAGCATACTGTATGTGCCTCTCCTCCCTCCCCTCCCACCTCCCTCATTTGGAGAGAATGCGTAGCAGCCTATTGTCACAGGTGTGTTTTCTAAAATAAAATAGCATTTCTAATACTGTATTATGAATATGACTACAATACTATTTGCCATAAACGTTTTACAACAATTCATTCACAAGTGTATAGGCTAGGCTACCATGAAACAATCATGTTGCTGTTTCTTCATTACTGATGCATGAATTGTTACACCTGTAAATATGAATTTATTTTTCACATATTTTCACTTTTGATATCTAGTGTTAGTAATACATAACATTTAGTGTTTTGTATTATATAAAATACTGATGCAGATACTAACAGACTATTCATCTTATTAAACAGACAATATAAATTTATGTTATTTAGTATATAGTACTAAAAAGTTTTCCTTATAATTTTCCTATTAACATTATCTTTTCTCCAGCTTACTTTACTGTAGAATATAGCATATAATACATATTAACATATAAAGTGTGTTAATTGATTGTTTATGTAATTGGTAAAGGTTCACATCAACGGTAAGCTATTAAGTTTTGGGGGAGTCAAAAGTTACATGCGGATTTTCAACCGTGTGTGTGCTAAGGGGGGGCAGGTAGCAGCACCCCTAACTTCCACATGTTCACAAGTGTGATGTGAGAATGAATAAATTTTTCAAAGGCTACAAGGAAAAGTATGGTCATAATCAAATCATTATTTCAAACCTAGCTCTCAAGAAATTAAACCACTCTCTCAGTAACTATTTAATGTTTGCTTGTAAGAGCTGACCGGCCTTAACCATGCCCAGTGTTCTCTGACCCACTTTAATTATGCCCTTTACCCAACCCAAAGTCATCGAGGAATCCCCTCCCCCTCCACTATCCTCCTCACCACTAAACACTGTCAGAGCCAGGTCCAATCTCTTGCTCTGCCAAAAACCCTGAGCTGTCTATCCCCAGCACTGCCCCAAATGGTTTGGAACAGAGAATCCTTTCTACCAGTAGTCTGCTTCTATGAATGCAAACAAAATGCAATGGCCACTTTAACAACTTACAAGACCAGGGCAGTGGAGCAGTTAGGAGCATAAACTCTGGAGCCAGTCTGCGTAAGCTCAAATTTTGGTTCCACGTTTTCTCCAGCTGTGTGATCCTAGGCAATTACTCTCTGTGCCTCACTTTTCTCATCTCAAAATGAGAATAACATTCATGAGACTGCTATGAAACTTGGAATAATGCCTGGTACGTAACAGTTATTTAATAAACTAGCAGAATTATCTGCAAAGTATCTAGCCAAACCTCGTGTAGGGGTAAAAAATCTTATGCAAAATAGGTACCTAACTGGCATAGCCATCGTACTCATTTATACTGTAGAGACTCCATGATGTAACAAGCAGTAATTTATCACTAAGGCCAAAGTTTAAACTGACTGAATCTTGATATCTGTCTAGTCCTACTGTAAAAAGTCAGACTAAAGATTATTAGTAGAATATATAATACTACATCTCTTTGGATTTATTTTCAGTGTATGCTTAGGAAACAAGCACAAACTGACTTTTCTGTTTCTGTAGAAGCTTGGATAAAGCTTCAAGAATCCATTCAATATGGCAGCCATTAATTACATGTGGTTATTAAAATATTAAATAGTAAAATTAAATTATAAATTCAGTTCCTCATTCGTATTAGCCACATTTCAAGTGCTCAGTTCCCAAATACGAGTCGCAGATTATCAGACCTTTCTGGCACTGCAGAAAGTTCTTTTGGAGATGCTGGAGCCCTTCAGCAGCACCATGTGCTCTCCTCGTCTCCACTCACCATCCTGCCTCTTGGTGAGTACTGGCAGAAGCGCATGTGGATGCTGTGCTTCTCCAGAGGAGGTAAAGCTGGAGACCAAAGCTGTTCCAATGGAAGGACCAATGGACTACTCAATTTCAGACCCAATTTCCATCTCTTCATCAGAAGAGAACAACAATGTTCTAGAGCTGTTTGCCCACGTATTTCTAAGCATAAAGGAAAAAAAACAGAGATGATCAATTTTTACTTAGTTCACTTCCTCCCCTTTTCCCCACATTAATCTAACTGTTCATAAAACAAGTGCTAATAAGGACTGTTAGCAATGGAGAGTAACAACTGGGATGACTTAGTAGTTATGTGAGAAACACACTGCCATGTTTCTCCCTATGCCATACCTCCCTACAGTACCGATGAGAGAACACAATAGGCAAGCAAGCTGTTCCAGCTTGGCTGAAAAACTCCGAAAACCTAAAGGGTCACTTCTTTTTTTCATCTGATTCAAAGGGGTGGTGGGCATATGAGGCTTGATTAATCCAAATTATAATTCCATAGTTATGAAATCACCACAAACTGCTAGAAAAGAGCATTATATAACCCTCTTGCCAAATCTGGGTCAAGGGAGTTGGGATGACTTTGAAGGACAGGGTGATAAAAAAGACCTGAGACTACCTGGCTCCAAATATTACCTGCTCAGATATGCCTCAAGCTAAATTAGTTCATTGTTTCATAATAGTTCCAGTGCATTGCCTTGTTAGAAAGGACATTAAGTTGTTAAATATTCTAAATTCTGCATGGCTTTTTAAGTAATTTTATTCTGAAATTTTAAAAGTGTTCATCTACTAATAGTACCTTACCTCAAAGATTATTTTTTCAAAAATCACTCTTATCTGCAATAATTAAGGCTCCCAAAGGATTTTTAACTAATATTTGCAGAAAACAAATGTTTTGAGGTTGGGTTGACTTATGATAAAAAGACCCAGAGAGGGCTGCCAGATTTAGCAAATAAAAACACAAGACGATCTTTCAGAATGATATTACAACTGTATGTAAATCTGTAATTATCTAAAAAAAATAAGTATAGAAAAAACACAGGACACCCAGTTAAATATGAATTTCAGATAAGCAAGGAATATTTAGTGTAAGTATATGCCATGTATATTTGGGACAAATAAACAAGGTCAAATTTAACTGGGTATCCTGTATTTTATCGGGACAGTCTATACCCCCAAATTTTAGGCTTCATGAAAATCTGAAAAGGCAGAGAGTGAAAGCTGACAAAATCTGTCATCACAATCAACATGGACAGTGTAAAACAGACACTGGAGAGGTGATCCTTTAAAACAAGCTAAGATGTGTCTATATGAGAGCAAACCTTAAGCCTTAAAATCCAATGCCATTCTTGCCGGAGTAATGGTCTACAGCAGTTGTGCTAAACTCCAGCTCCACACAGTTCATTTTATTCTGCTGACACAAATCCCAAATACTGCCACGAACTTGTGCCTCTTCACTCTGTCCCACTGAGGCTTGCTTCCAGAGTAGGAGACTTTAGAAAAGCCTCCTGATTCTGTTCCTACAGAAGGACTAGGGTTGGACCTCCTCCCTTCCAGCTACTGCACAGCCACCTAATAACCTTCAACCCAACCACTGATTACATCTGTATCTTGGTTGAGTTGTCACCATACACACAGGCCAAAATCCTAGCTACAGGCTCTTCGAAAAAAACAAAAAAACAAAAACAAACAAACAAACAAAAAAACAAAAACCAACAGAAGCAACTCAAGACATCTGAGGTTTCCAAAAATGTATAGGCATACCTTGGAAATATTGGGGGTTCCATTCCAGAGAACAACAAATAAAGCAAATATCCCAATAAGGCTAGTCACACAAATTTTTTGGTTTCCCAATGCATATAAAAGTTAGGTTTATACTGCCTTGGCTGGTATAGCTCAGCAGGTTGAGAATGGACCCGTGAAGCAAAGGGTTGCAGGTTTGATTCCCAGTTGGGGCACATGCCTGGGTTGTGAGCCAGGTCCCTAATAGAGGCCTGATGAGAGGCAACCACACATTGACATTTTTCTCTCTCTTTCACCCTCCCTTCCCTTCTCTCCAAAAATAAATAAATAAAATATTTTTTTAAAACGTTAGGTTTATACTATAATCTATTAAGTGTGCTATAATAGCATATGTATAAAAAATGAACATACCTTAATTTAAAAATACTTTATTGCTAAAAATTACTAATTATCATCTGAGCCTCAATGAGTTGTAATCTTTTTGCTGGTTGACCGTTTTGCCTTGATGATGATTAAAACACACTGATGAAGCACAATAAAACAAGGTATGCCTGCAAACCTGTTTTGGTAAATAGAGTCATGCAAAAGTCTAATTAACCCAACCTTTTGTAAACATCTTTGCCATTCCACAACTCAAATAAATGTAATTTCATATTCATAAAAAGAGTCAAGACACAGATATCCAAAAGATTAAAGCTATAAAAATAGGCCTGTTAAAAATGGAATAAAGAAAAATATACATTTATACAACTACAACAAATTCTTCAATAGTTCTGTAACAGAAAGCTATAGTCCAGAGGAGTCAAACCCAATGCTCTCTCAAGTGTCAAGCAGGTAAAGTAAATTAGTTAAGTAAGCCAGCACACTGGGAACAATGAGGACTGTGGAGAATGCCTGCCACCCAAAAGGATGCATATTGATTTTGGAGCTGAGTTCCCTAACTTGTGGTAACCCATTTCACATTTGCAGTCCTTCTCATGGCCTACATGCTTCCAATGGAGTTAACGCTACCCAAGTATCAGGAATAGAGCAATAACCTAGGTTTGAACCATATGTACACAACATTTCACTCCGCCCTCCCACTGTGATGAATTCAAGGATAAACTCAATAGAGTGAATGGGATACCATCAGAATTCTGATGAAGATACTGGGGCAAGAATTCTCACACTATTTCACATTGTATCTGAGCCTCAAGGATGTAGCTGGGAAGACACTAACAATTATGTGATGACCACAACAAGAACACCTATCTAATAATGGAGTTGACTAAGAAGCAGGATTAGCAGAAGTCGTCAGTCAAATGTAGATGACATGTTTAAGGCCAACCCTCACTTTGTGAGTTACGTGAAACAACTTACTCAGTTGTACCAGTATTTAGCTATGCCAAATATTTCATGTTTTTCTTAAGCTAGTTTGGTTTGAATTTTTTACTACTGCATTCAAAGGCAATTTTTTAAAATAACTCACAAATACACAGTGCTAAGTTTGGCTGACAGGCCCTGTCAGTATGCAAGTATATGCAAATATAAGCCCTTGGGTTTTATTTAAAATTCTTTCAAAACATTCTCCTTATAAGATACAATCTATCCTAAGATTTTTTAAAAACACTAGCTTTCAGAACCACATTTAGCAAAAGGCCAAGAAGCAACAGCAACCTTAGTTGTCACTTGGAATATACATTACTTTTTTTCACAGTGCAGAAGACTATAATGCCTCGGCCTCTTTAAAAAGAAGTAAGCCCTAAGCATATACATACGACACAAATTAAAACATATTCCTTGTCACAGATTGTCCTTATCTCTTCACCCTTATGGCACATACACATTCTCTCCCCCTGCCATCAGAACATCTACGGCAGTAATGATGCACAGCATGATCTTTGGCACCAGACTGACCTGAGTTTGAATCTTGTTTCCATCATTAATTAGTATGTTTTTAGACTAGTTACACAATCTCTCAAAAATTTATTCTCTTTTCTAAAAACATAATTATCTGCCTGAGAAAACTGAGAAATAAGTAAAACATGAAAATTACCTAATAAAGAACCTTGCATAGCTGATACGTAACAGCTGTTGTTTCAAATGGGCATGCATAGCTGAAATTAAGCAACACACAATTCATTACACAAAAAGGTAAATGGCAATCAAAACGTACAAGACTAGGAGCCGGAGTCTTAAAAAACAGAGTCTGGTTCTACTACGTACCATGTGTGAACAAATAAGCTTTGTTTCATAAAGCATTTTAATAATAAAATTTAATGTTCAAAATAGTAAACTTGACTATGGAATTACAGTGGTGAATAAAAATCACAATCCAAAAAACAGAGAATTAACCATAGCTTACTGAACGTTTACATCAAATAAAGTCTAACTACAATTAGATTAAACTAATTTTACATGTTGAGACAATATTATCCCACCTGGAACTAAGTTCTTAAAGATATTACCTAATTTGAATTAAAGTTTTTTACAAAGTACTTCTATACCAGTTGAGAGAGAGAACACTACATTTGCTCATTAGAGGCTGTCTGAAACATAGCTATTGCTAATGGCAATATTATCTGACAAAATAAAAGTTACAAATACATGAGCTCACATTTGCTTAAAAGGTGTTAATATAAAAAATTAAACGTAACAAATGATATTCCAGCTTTGAAAACATATTTAAGTCTATTATAGTTCCTCACTAAATAAACTCCTCCATTTAGGAATCCCCCTTCCACTGAATATACTTCCTGCTGCAAAAATGATTTTCAAGATATACTGTCCACATACCTCCACCGTTCCCAAAAATAGAGAGACTCCCTCTCAGTCAAAAAGTATGCACGTGCTACCATAAAATACCAATAATGAAGAATTATGGGCAGAGAGATATGTGTTTCAAAACAAAATCCTTTGGAAAATGCCTGCATTTCTGTACTGAGCGTTGAAGCTCTCTTTCAGACCTTTTATATCTAATCACCACTATCCAAAAAGGGTTATTAATCTTTCTCTTACAAACTGGGGTGTGCCCCAGTTTTTGTATACACAAGAAAAAGAGGTAAGAGGGTATAAAAGACAAGTTAATCCATGAGCGGTAAAAGGACACAGGGCAAATATTCAAAATCCACGCTTGTCTATGGTAGCTGACAGCTACCTGTGGCTATTAAGTGGCTAGTGCCACTTTGTAAGTATATATACACTTAATATGTTAAAATAGATTAAGTGTGTATATACACCAGATTTCAAAGATACTTACAAAAAAAAGATAAAATAGCTCAGTATAATTTTATGTTGTTTGCATGTTAAAATAATAAATTTAGATAACTGAATCAATAAAATCTATTAAAATTAATTTCACATTTCTTTTTAACTTTCAATATGGCTACTAAATAAACATTAATATTAAACAGATCATACTGTATTTTTTGGACTATAAGACACACCCCTCCCCCAAATCTGGGGGTATGTCTTATAGTCCAAATGTAGCTTACCTGGCTCACTGTGGGGGGATGGGTGACGGCCTATGTTATTTATGTTAGTAATATTTTACCACATTTTTTGCTTAAAAATTTTGTTTTCCTATTTTCCTCCTCTAAAACCTAGGTGCATCTTATGGTCCGGTGTATCTTATAGTCCTAAAAATAAGGTCATTAAAAACAGATTAGAAGATATTATGTTGCTTCTAATGTACCAGTGAATCACGCAGCCATCATCTGATACGCATTTTTACTGAAACAGCAACCATTAAAACACATCCATTCCAAGAGGTGGTTAGTAGGCCAATCATAAAGTCAACCTAATCCCTAGAATTTCCCTGGCCAGCCTGGTATAAAAGGCCCCATGTACTTTCAGCTAACACCAGCTTGGCTTCTAGGATACTGTGCTGCATGTTGCTTGTGATAATCAAGCCCTAGAATGCCCATATGCAACAACTAGGAAAGTACAACTTTCTTGTAAATTTCTATTACTAAAACACAAAGACATGGACAAACATCACCTTTTTATTACCAAATATTTAATAGTGACAAAAGTATTATCTTATTAAAGGATTAAAAACTAAAATGGCAAAATTTCTTCATCCATATTTGAAAATAATATATTATCAGATTTCAAAGGTGAATTGCATCCAGACCCTTTTCCCCAGAACCATCCATTTGTCAACTACTTTTTCAAGTCTCTAACCCCCACAACTCAAGTAACAGACTAATCTGTTACTTCTAAAGCCCAACTTTTCTTTTAATACCCTACAGAGATCTCCTAGTACCTCTACATGTCAGGGCCCTGACCTTGAGTTTTGAGAGGTCCGATGACACTTCAGGCTTAATCTCTAGGGTTTTTTTGTTTTTTTTTTTTTCCTACTCATTGCTTCCATTGTGCTTTAGCAAACCTACTTATCCAGTGCTCCATTAACCCACCCCTTCTCTAAGTCATCTCTTTTGTTGTATTTCCACTTTTGTTCCCCTACACATTCATAGTGGGGAGGAGGACTTCCAGGACTCAAGGCAAAGCAATTTTATTTTCCCCAGCTATTTATGAAGCTCTTTAAATTCTCCTTTCAACAAACAAACTCTCAACTTTCTGGATGGAGACTATAGTTATGCCCCTCCCACCTATCATTCCTAAGTAAGTAATGTATTTTATCTTGTTTCTTCACACTAATTTACATTAAATGTAATAATTCATTTATAGAACTCTAGAGCTTGGAAGTAACTTTTCAGTACCCTAAACCTCCTGAAATATTATGCTTAAGTATTTTTCTTAAGAGTTAGTTCAAGCTTTCAATATGTTTTTATAACAGTCCAAGTAGTATGACCCCTCTAATGTCATTTCTAATTTCTGCCTTTAAGAGCTTGTGTGAATTGATATCGTTCAGACAATCATTATGAATCTTGACAGATCACTGATATGAGTTAACTCTTTATGAATACATACCTTTTATAATGCTGATGCAAACATTTTTTGTGTTTCAAAGTTTTGTTCCTTTTCATAGCACTTACATTGGAATTTCAATCATCTTTATGATTTTGCTTATGGATTTAAAATTCATCTTCAGGGTGCAATCATGGCTACCACACTGTACAACTCCAAGGGGTACCATTCACAGGGTACCCTGTGTTTAATTCATAACAGTGTGCAGCATGACACCCCCTGGAGTTGTACGATGTGGATGTTCTGCAACAATACATATGCCCACTTTTCAAAGTTTTCCAACAGTTTGACTTTTTACAATACACATTTGAGATTTTCATTCATCTGAAGCTATAAAAATTGTGATCAATTTTTAAAATCACTATTCATTTATCCCAATATCACTTAATAAATAACCTTAATTCCAGTTTTAGAAAGTTACTTTACCAGTTTATTTTTTAAGGTTTAATATATCAAGTCTCAAGCTGAGCCTCTATTCAATAAAACTTTTTTTAAAAAACTGGGCTAAATTACTGATAATGAAAAAGGCAAAAGATGGTTGCTGAACACAAAAGTCTTAGTCTTTACCAGAGAAATAATCAATTACCATATTGTGTAATTTTTTAAAATTCTGTCCTACTCATCATTGCTATTGGGCTGGCCAAAATCTCCACAAAGTTTTTTCCATAAAAGACACATTTCTCATTTTCACCAACAACTTTATTGATTTGGAAATTCTGAGTATGTCAGCTATCTCCAACTATAGGCTTCTAGTGAATAGAGGCCAGGGGTTAAACATCTTTCAATGCGTAGGACAGCCTCACAGCAAAGAATTATTTGGACAAAATATAATAGTACCAAGAAACTTCACAAACAACTTCTGACATGTTTGATCAGTCACAGCACCTTCTCCATACACTGTACAAATCTTTTTTATTTTTTTACCTCTCTTGAAATAATAAATATGCCAAAAATGTCTATTTTCTTCCATCTTCAATATTAAAATGGCTGCACAAAAATTCACCAATTTTTGTTTTGTTTTGTTTTGTTTTTTTAACACACGGTGGTATGACAGCTGTCACAATACAATCTAAGAAAACTGTTTCGGCCCTGGCTAGTGTGGCTCAATGGATTGAGTGCTGGCCTGTAAACTGAATGGCTCCCAGATCGATTCCCAGCCAGGGCACAAGCCTGGGTTGCAGGCCAGGTCCCCAGTTGGGGCATGGGAGAGATGATCGATTAATCTCTTGCACATTGATATTTCTTTCTCTCTCTCTCTCTAAAAATAAATAAAAATCCTTTTAAAAAATGTTTCAAATGATGCTAAAGACAGCTAGGCACTACTAGAGCCATCGTACAGGAAAAAAAAGTCAACTGACTTTTTGGTCAACCCAGTATTTGTGGACTAGAACTATTTTTTTTTAAATCTTTGCATTAGAATTAACGCTAATATCTTATCTTTCAAAATGTTCTTTCAAAAGCTTATTTATTTTTCCACACAACAGCTATTTACCATTATGTGCAACATATACCATGTTTTAGTATCTAATCCACTAAAAATAGATGAAACAGGATTACTGTCTACATTTCTGAAAGAAGAGAGTTAAATAACTTGCTCAAAATCTGTCAACTTGTGTAGCTGGGACTTGAATTTGTATTTGTCTAATTCCAAAGTCCTTTATCTGAGTCAGCTGGCCTTCCTGGATGTACAGAAAAAAATTTTTTTTTGGTGAGGGAAAGAATTGCTCTGTCATTGCCTTTGCAATATGTATACCTTTTCTTTTTCAAATTTACACTATAGTCACAATTATTATATAACTACAATGGAGTCATCCCTGACTTTTCTTTCTCCCCTCTGTTCACAAGTATTTTCAATAAACATAATGTTGACTTTTGTTAAAGGAAAGCCCATTTTATTATGTTAAAGAAGAAATCTTCTCTACTTCAATGTTTAAAATCAAAGTCAGTTTAAATATACCAAATGAGCCCTGGATGGTGTGGTTCAGTGGATTGAGTGCTGGCCTGTGAACCAAAGGATCTCCAGTTTGATTCCCAGTCAGGGCACATGCCTAGGTTACAGATGAAATCCCAAGTGGGGGTGTTAGAGAGGCAACCACACATTGGTATTTCTCTCTGTCTTGTTCTCTCTCCTTTCCCCTCTCTCTAAAAACAAATAAATCGTAAAAATACACACACACACACACACACACACACACACACCCCAAATGATGCAAATCCAAACCACAATGAGATTCCACTTCACACCCACTAGGGTGGCTATAATTTTCTTTTTTAAGGTAGAAACTAAGATAAGTGTGGCAAGCATGTGGAGAAACTGGAACTGTCATATACTGCTGATGGCAAAGTAAAATAGACAGTTTGGGGGGTTTTCAAAAACTTGAACAGAGAACTACCATATGAAACAGCAATTCCACTCACAGGGATATACGTATATCTCAAAGATCTAAAAACAGGTATGCAAACAAATGTTTGTACACAAATGTTCAGAGTGGCACTATTCATGGTAGCCAAAAGGTATAAACAACCCAAAAGTCAGTAACTAATGAATGGATAAAATATACTATGTGCTTTCATTTCACACTGTGTATTTCTTGAAAGACTCAATACTTTTTCTGCTTTAGCCTATTACTGCAGTCAGAGGATTGGGACTGAAATTCTTCATAGGCCTGTGAATAACTTCCTTTGCTGAGGGATATTATTCTCTTTTACTAAATTAATTCTACTTGTTTTTACAACTTTAATACTCTGGTTCATCGATGAGATTAGACAATTGTCATTTTGGCAGTAATGGTTATCATGCTTGGGGATATAGATGATACGTGCCTCAAAACATGTTTAAAGCAGAATAAAAAATAATGTGGGAAATACCTGCCCCTTAAAAACAACTTTATCTATAAATCTATAAATAAAAGTATTTAGCAAAAATATAACTTTTTAAAGTTATTTTATAAGCTAATTTGTATGTTCAAATGAATAATCCTCTGTTGATGATCTGGAGAGCGAGCTGTTAGGGTTTTTTAAAATTTTCTTGTTTTTATAAATAAAAACAGTGAGATTTAGGAATATTCCTGGTGCTTTTAGCTCATGCCATCACCCTCCAAAGCTGTAACTTAAGTTCTACTTACTTCTAGTTTCAGCTGTTTGCACTACAATTTCAGGCCCTCATTAACTCAGCTGTGCACACATGCATGCACATGCCCTTAATGTTTAGTCGATTCCCCCACACACACTTTCACCATTGTGACAGGCAATCAAAGTAGGGAAAGCTTAAGAAATAGTGGACCATTATATCAAGTAAGAAACATGATCTTAACTGTTCTTCTGTAGCTTCACAGAGAATAAATGGTATTTCATTACGTTCCCTGTCCCTTCCCCCCTCTCCACAGCCCAAAGCCTCAGAGTACTATTTCTCAAAAATGATTGAAAGGCTGCTAGTACCTGAATCCTAAAAAAACATGCTTCATAAAATGGAATCTCAGGCCACCCTTGGACTGAATCGGAATCTCTGCTTTGGAAAATTGTTGATTACAAGAATTTCTTGATTCACCAAGCCCAATCAATCTGCTCACATACAGCATCACCTAAGGTGATCCTATAATTTATCATAGAAACCAGGGCATTTCTCAAAGTGAATGAAATGCTATTAATAATTAGACGAAGACAACAGATATAGACCAGGATGTATGGTCAAAACAGGGTTCCTGCGGTGCTCCACACTTTGAGAATTTGTCTAACTTTAGAATTACTTTCAATTAATAAATTCATTAAAATTATTCTAAAATGTAGTGCAAGAGCATTATACAAAGAGCTGAAAATATAAAGCAACATGAAATCTATATCCAGTCCTGGTGCCTAGTCCAATTGGAAAGAGCACGCGACAAGAGGTGATAAGTAGCAGAAATACGTAATAGGTAAGTCTCTCAAAAGAGAAATCCAAGTTTTGAAATGGGCCTTAAAGGAACACTACTATTTGGAGGATGACAGCTATTTTAGGTAATGAGAGGAGGTAAACAAACACAGAGCCTAGGAAACCCATGTTATGCCCAGGGGGTGGGAAACAAATCACTTTTGCTAGAGCACAGGACTTTTATACATAATAGAAGGTAAAAATAAAGATAAGTTAGAAGCCAGATGCAGAAAATTTTGATGGACAACCCCTGAGATTTCTGAGGGAATGCCATAATCAAAAACGAGAGTTCACAAATACAGCATGAGTGCCCAGGGGAGATAAAAAGGGATACAAAATGCAAGAGTGAAAAAAAGGATAGATATCACACGGAGGAGGAAACAATACTAAAGAACAGTAAAGAGGAGACAGTACAGATTTCATAAATGGCAAAAAAAGAAGTTGAAAATAAAGAGACATAAGAAGGTGGGCACCTAAAACAAAAAAGAAATTAAAATAATTCATGAAGAAAATACTGATGGCTACATTATCAAACGGCATTACTGAAATAAAATAAAAGAAAAATCCAAGTTAAAAAAAGAAGAAAAAAATTACAAGACAGAAAAGTAGGTAAGTGGCTACATACAGGGTTGGCTGTAAAGTTTGTTTGGTTTTTCCCCCTAAGATGGTTCTAACTGCGTTTAGTTTTCTTTAACTCTTCATTAGAAACAACTTTGTCAGATTGTATTGTGATACCTGTCATATCAACATTCATTATTTAAAAAATGTATCAAAAGTGGTGAATTTTTGTATAGCCATTTTAATACTGAAGATGGAAGACATAAGCAACATTTTTGGCATATTATGCTTTCTTATCTTAAGGATAAAAATGCATCTGAAACGCAAAAGAAAGATTTGTGCAGTGTGTGGAGAAGGTGCTATGACTGACTGAACGTGTCAAAAGTGGTTTGTGAAGTTTCGTGCTGGAGAGTTCTCACTGGACGATGTTCCACATTCAGTTAGATTACTTGAAGTTGATAGCAATGAAATCAAGACATTAAGTGAGAGCAATCAACATTATACCATAAACAGGAGAGAGCTGACATACTCAAAATATCCAAATCAATAAAGTTACTGGTGAAAATGAAAAAAAATGTATCTTTTATTTTACAGAAAAACTAAATGGACTTTTTAGCCAACCCAATATATGGCTCAATAAACTAAAGAAAAATGGGAAGCCAGACAGGGGACAAGGACAGAAAAGAGGACAGGATTAAATGGGCTTTAATAATAAATCTCTCAGAAACAGGAAGAGGTTCACAATTAGAGACTACAGGCAAAAGAAAAGAAAAAGTTCAGTTTGAGGCAATAGGCTAGCAGAAAATTCCTGTTAGGAACACAGGTTTTCCTGTAAATCAAGTTAAATTCACTAATAATGAAATGATCAAAGGAATATACAAAGATAAAGTTCATATTTAGTATAAGATTTCAGAGATTGGAGGAGATGTAAAGAGTCAATTGATAGAAGAAAATACCACTTTTTCATAGAAGACAACTGCATATGCAGTAAAATCACACATATTTGGTCATGATAGACTTCACCTAAGAAATCTATGACAATTATACATTACTTGAAGCAATAATACACCAAACATTTTAATTACAACATTATGACCTGCTCTCACAACAAATGGAATCTAGACCAGTAATTTGCAACTTAAGGTGATAACCCTTCCTCCCCCAAGACATTTGGAAATGAGAGAGAGAGGGTGATTTCTGGCAACCACTATACTGGGAGTGGCCCTATTAGCACTTAGTCAGCAGAGTCCAAGGATGCTTAATGTTTTCAAGGCAAAGCACAACCCATCCCAAAACACCAAGAAAAGCCCTGATGAAAAACAGCGTTAAGTAGACAAAGAAGGTGACTTTGCCGTGTGTGTGTGTGTGTGTGTGTGTGTGTGTGTGTGTGTGTTTTGCCTTGTATATTTAGATAATAAGGTTAATTTTTAAACTCAATTCTTGTGATAAATTAATTTGACTCTAATAAAGTTCTTTGCATTACACATTGATCTACTTCAATTCAGAACTTAAAAACAGAACTATAGTTCTAATAAAGATATTTCAGTTATTCTAATGCTAAGACATTAATTAGCCCTAGACAAATGATGAAGAGATGGCCAGGAGAATGTCATTTTTTTTAAAACAGTAGCTTCAATAACTATACAACTTTCAAAATAATACCTAGGGCAAACGTTAAGCTGAATGCATGCATTTGCATTAGTTTACCACCAAGTATGACCATGCTATTTTTATACATCTACACTTTCCTAAGGCAAAAGCAATTTAAGTTTAAGTTTACTTAAAATTAAGAAGGTCTGTAAGGATTATAACAGCAATATACTAAATTACTGCAGTAGATTGAAACACAGCAAATATAAGTTCACGATGATTCTGAAAAGGATACTAGGATACCAATTTATAATTGTGAAAAAGAATTAAAAATAAAATTGGTAAACAAGGGAAAAAATTAAGCACTTATTCTGCCTTCACTATGTAACTTACCCTGTTACATATGTTAAGTTTCTCTTTAGAGCTATATTCCAATGGCTGCCAAAATAACAAATAAACATCTGTCTTACGTGTCTCCTGATAGAAAAACACTATCACCTTTGAAACAGTTTTGTCAAAGATAATAGCACTGGCCAGTGTGGCTCAGTTGGTTAGGCGTCATGGCAGAACTTGAAGGACTGCTGGTTCAATAACCAGTCAGGGCACATGCCTAAGGTGCACAGGTTCAGCCCCAGGTCGGGGCATGCACAAGAGGAAACCAATCAATGTTTCTCTTTCACATCATGTTCCTCTCCCTCTCTTTCTTCCTTCTTTCCCCTCTCTAAAAATAAATAAAATCTTTAAAAGTAACAATATCACACCTAAATTTGACCAAGCCTCCTGATCTAACTGCCAAATTTGTAGGAAACACTGAACACAAAGAAAGTTATTAAACTATGCCATAGGAATGCAATAAGCAAAATCCAGACTAAGAAACAGCCCCGTTTCATCATTAAATAAACTGTAAAATTGGAAATAAAAAATGGAACTTACAGATTAGAAGAGATATAAAAGAAATATCAACCAATCAGTGCATCTACTTTATTTGGAAACTGATTCAAGTAAGTTGAGGTGGGAAGGAATTGTCTAGGACATTCATGAAACACTTGTAAAGATGAACAATGACCAAGGAACTTCGATAAAATTTTCAGATGTGTTAATGACATTGTGGTCAAGTTAAAAGGAGTACTTACTCATCTTTTGAAAACACGCACTGAAATACCCATTTTTAAAAATGAAGATGAAATGATGTCTGAGATTTGCTTCTTTATAATATGGAGGGTGAAATGGAGGGGGTAACAGACAAACAGGATGATGGGTTAAGGGTTGGTAACTTTCAAACTGGGTGGAGGCCACATGGTGATTCATAATACAAATCTGTTTACTTTTATATGTGTTTCAATTTCTCCATTAATAAAAAATTAGTTTTCAAAAATTAAGAAACCTCAGCAGGAGGGAAAGTGATCATTTGCAACATATTTATTTTAGGGTTAAAAAAAGAAGAAAATGAATACTTGGCATGGTCCTCTAATGGATATGGGGATGTTAAGCATCTAAGAGTCTGTAACAGAAATGGCTTTAAAATTTTTAAACAGACCTTGGTGTAAAGAAAATAAAGAAAATATAAAGGTATACTAGTTAAAACTGCCACTGAATTCTACATAAATCACATGCATCTAAGTTTGTGTTTGAACCCTTCAAAATGCCAGATTTTGCCTCATTAATACAGCAGGTAAATTTGCTACAAGCATATATATCACAAATCCAACAAATACTCTTAGAAACAAGTGTGAGACAAAAATAAAACCATGAAGGCAAGGCCTTATGGTGCCCTCTATATTTTGTTGTTGCTTCTGTTTAAATTGAGAAGACTACAGAAAGCAATAGGAAGCTATAAAAAACACGTAGTCACAATCTTCTATGATCGATTCTCTAAGGGGACTCAGAATAAATGGATTCTTGACCTACTAAAATTTAATGTGAAAAAATGATCCATTTGTAAAGGACCTATAAGCTTGTAAATGGCAAAACGAACTACAAATAACCTCTCAGAAAGGGAATGAATGGTATTTATAAAAAGTGAGACGCATGGATGTAACGGGAGGATCATCATGATGATTTATAAGTAAAGGAAAATAAAAAGGTAACAAAATTCATGTTTCCCTAGGCCTTTCATTCACACCAAAACATGTGGAGCTATACTCCCAAAAGTAATTTCAGACTAGAGATGTCTTTATTTCTCCCCAGACAAGCCAGAAGTTAAACAGAATGACAAAGTATATTTGCTCTGGGACAGAGAAGCAGCAAAGAAACTTTGGAATGGCATAAATGATTCAAATCCCTCCAAAACAGGCAAACTAAACCTCAGACAATGAATGAACACAGCACTATTGCACTCCTTTCAAAGTCTCACCTGTGGCAAATAACCAAAAAATTAAAACAATTATTATGCACACCAAGGACCAAACAGAGGTAACTGTGATTTTTTTTTTAAATCCTCACCAGAGCATATATGCTTATTGATTTTAGGGAGAGTGAGAGGGAAACTGGGGGAGGGGGAGGAAGAGAGATAGAGAAAGAGAGGGAGAGAATGAAACATTGATCAGTTACCTCCCATATGCACCTGACCAGGAATCGAACTCACAACCTACACCGGTGCCCCAACCAGAGATCAAACAGGCAACCTTTTGGTGTACTGGACGATGCTCCATCAATTAAGCCACTGGGTTAGGACACAACTGGAATATTAATTATAGAGAGAGAGGAATGGAGGGAGAGAAGCATCAATATGTGGTTGCCTCTGCATGCCCCTAACTGTGGACCTGGCCCACAACTCAGGCATGTGCCCTAACCAGGAATCAAACTGGCGACCTTTCAGTTTGCAGAACCATGCTCAACCCACTGAGCCATACCAGTCAGAACAAGACTGGAATTTTTAAAAATTTGAGTTATCCTAGAAATCTGACCCTGTGGCCATTATCCTTAAAGTTAATCACTTTCTACTGACCATCCAAAACAGGCACTAAAAACAAGCTTATGCTGCTTACCTATACATCCTTATAAAACCAATGAAATGTTAATGGAGAAAAATCTCAAAGCTTTAGAATTTAACTTTATATTGCATTTAAACAAGATACAAGGCACAGAGTGATTTGTAAAACTCATTTCATCAATCTAAAATAAACCATATAAACCTATCAGGTCATCTAGAAAAACATTCTGATAAGTGAACCAGCCCCTCTTCCAAAGGGACTCTCAAGAAAAAAAACAAATCCCCATATTAATAACTATGAATAATTTTTGTACAAATTCACAAGTATAGGGAAAACACTACTTAAATAAACTATGAACCTATATAAAACAAGATAAAATTAGGAGGAATCTAATATAAAGCCAAATTTCTGTAAAAAATCACATCTGGTACCAGTATTAAAAAATAGTTAAGTGTACACATTGCTAAGAAATCAGCATTAAAATTCTTGCAAAATCTTATGGGGGGGGGGGGAGTTGCTTATCTCCATGAAGCTAAAATTCTTATCTGCAGAGATTTTTTTCCACTTCAGAGCAATTCATAAACATGGAGTGCTTCACAATGCCCCACAGAAAAAAGTAGAGGTAAATTTAAAGTTACTCCTTGGCCCACAGGAGAGCCGTATGCAAAGAACTACAGACAGAGAACAAAGATTTGCCTTTTCCATTACGATCATATTCAATCCCTTATTCTCTTCCTTACAAGGTAAGAGAACAGGGCAAGAAGGCTGGCACGTTGGAGAATAAGGCCTGAAAAGCAAATGCTTCTAAATAATTTTTTTTAAAACAGAAGACAGCCTAGTACCCCCAAGCCAAAGAAGGAAACTCCCTTTTCTCCAAGTCACCATATTTACCATATTCTGAAAACCCTACCGAAAAAGTATTCTGGATCCTTCAAGAGACTAAAGCAAACAAATGAGATGTTTATTTACACTAAGCATGCACCTCTGGACCCATAATCAACTCTGAATCCTTTTACCAAATTTCTCAAGCAGCACTGTACAGAAGCCAAAAGTGCTAACTTTCCTGTCAAAGCCTAGAGTTTTGCCTGGATCTGTTGCGTATATGAACTACATATGTGACAACTGGAAATTTTCTCAACTCTCAGATTCAGATTTCAAATCTTAACAAGAACAATACTCATTTCGTAGGGTTGTTTGGAAAATTAAATAAGATAGCTTATTAACAGGTACTGTACTGTGGAATCCAGTAGTGTCAAGTTGGGTGCTGGATTACGTCCTCCTTCCACTTTTGCAGTGATAGTGAAAGTCATCTGTTCATGGAAGTATACAATGTTTTTGTGTCAGAGAAACTGATTTCTCACTGAATCCCTATATGCTTCCCCATGCTTTCCAGCCACCTTGCCATTAGTCGAGGCCATGTGATTAATTCACGTTTACTTCTAGACCACAGCACTTAAACACTGGCACAGGACCCTCCAGCTCTCTTCCCTGGACACATGTTCCAAATGACTGAGCTGTAAGATGCAAGCAGCAAAGATCTGAGTCAACACATGTAAGAGCCACCCAGAAGAGTTCCTGGACCTACAGTGGAATTCCTATGAGCAAAAGAAATAATGCTTTATGTTTATATGTTATAAGCCTTCTAAGTTTATTAATGCAACACCGTTAGCAAAACTTAGCATACGCTTTACAGCCAAATGGCCTCAAATGCTGCAAGACAAAATGCATACATAAAAATGGCAAATACTGTATCTAAGTATTAAAGGATATCTTCTTTTCTATGTATCTAAAAAAAATGGAATAATCAAAAGACAGTATTTGATAGTGAAGTAGAAAAGTAATTCAATATACACAGAATAACTTCAAAAGAAAATGATACCTATAGTTTCACCTTATAGGGAGAAAAATCTAAAATCAAGAGTCTCAATACTCTTCTGGTTAAGCACACAAATTATACAACAAAAAGCAATGACCCAAAAATAACAACTAAGAAATTGAAAACGGTTACTAGAAAACAGGTAAAAGAAGGGAAAGCAGAGCAAGACTTTAAAACACCCTCACTATGATTAACACAACTGTAGTCATTTATCATTGTAATAGAAGTAGTATAGGACCACAACTGCTTATGCATAATTCTGAAATCCCAAAACCTCTGGGGGGGGGGGGGAATCAAAGGTTTTTCAAAAAGGAAGTTTGGAGCAAAATAATTTGTCAGTAACACCAAACACGAACTAACTTAAAATATGTGTAGTCTCTATTTATCCCACTTAGTATGAATGCTCATACATTTTTGGTTTAGAAACATGAATATGTTTGATTATGGAGTGCTGCCCCAGATCTCACTGAAGGCATTACGTAAAATACAAAAAGCACAGCATATTCCCTTTCTAAAATCTGAAAATTTCTGCATTCTGAAATACATCTGACCCCAATGGTTTAAAATAAATAACTGTGAACTTATAACTATCATAGAAACAAATAATTTTGTATTGTTTTAATGATGAAAATAAAAACCAAATGAAATGTAAAGCTGAATTCTGATTTTCCAACGGTATTTCTCCTTGATGACACTTCAATATCCCTAGGAGAATATAGACTCTACCAGCCTACAGTTAGATCATATGGGGTATAATTAACTAGTAGAAGACATAAGAAATAAAAATACTGCTCTAAGTATTTTTGGCCTCAACAGACCATAATTTTGCAGATACTCAAGACAGCCACTTCTGTGAGTTCACATCAATAATATCAAACACACATATCAGATGATACAATATAAACTATAGCACCAGAGTAGTGGAAGGTGGGGACACCAGCTCTCAGGAAAGTGTAGAATATATTCAGCAGGCATCACAAATAAGATAGGCTGTTCAAAAGCAAACTACACAAAAATTCAAGAAGCAAGGTAACAGAATAAATATCTACAGCAGGATTTTTCAACCTCAGCACAACCAATATTTTAATCCAAATAATTCTTTGTGTTTTGTTTGTTTTTTTTTTGGGGGGGCGGGGAACAGTCCTATCACTGTAAGGTATTTAGCAGCATCCCTGATTTCTACTTACTGAAGGGTCAGTAGCAGCCCCTTTTCTTTCCAAGTTATGAAAAGAAAAAAAAAAAGAGGTCTCCAAGGCACTACCAATTGTGGAGGGGTTAGTGGTAGGGCTAACAGGGAGGCAAAAGTGGTCCCCTGGTTGAGAACCACTCATGCAGAGGCAAAAACAAACAGTAAAAGTTTACAGATGTTTCTTCTAGATTGTAACAAAATGTTGAGTATACTTCCCTGTCAAAAGCAGTGTGAGAAGAGGAAAAAAAAACATTTTCTATGTCTCTAGATCTACAAGTGGTTTTATGTTTTTAATCTCACTTTTGTAGAGAAGACCAAAATGGCAGATCAAGTTCTCCATTTTTATTCTTGCATTATAAGCAAGAATGACTTGTTGATTTTTTTCATGAGTAAACATATCCATCTGTCGTTCCATCAGCTCATTCAAGGAGGGAATGAGGTATCCTCCACAGTAGGTAATTGCTCACCTACTGAAAGGAACAAAACAATTTGAGTGTTTTGGATGTAGCTGCAAAGTAACCATACAATTTTTGAGAATGCACACAGTTTCCACTCACTTTCTAATAATTATTTTCATTAAACTTAACAGATCCCTAATAAAAATATGGCCTTTTGGGGCAAAAGAATATTTTTAATCACATCATTCTTTTGGAAAAAGTTTTTAGTCACAACAGTACTGAGTCCTTCTGCCACACTGGCATATATGTGCACATGAGGAAAATAATTAGGCTTACTGTAATTACTGAATCAATTTTCTGTTATTGAAAAAGGTAGCTAAGTATACATTTGAATATTGAAAATTACAATTATGAAAAAAAGTAAAAAATATATGACAAATTCAACAAATTTTCTCCACTCCAAAGTCATTATTTTGCCTGAAATTTCTATTCCTGTCAATCTGACAGATTTCAATTTATTGACATCATCACATGCAGAAAGCACTGTGTGAAGATAAGAGATACAAAAAATGTTAGGAGAGTCCTCCTTTCAAAGGAACACGATCTCTTGCAGAAAGTAGACCAACAAGTAAATAATTATAGTATATAGCACTAATATAGTACATTCTGTATTCACAACTGTGCTGAAGCAACTATTAGCTTACTGAAAATATTTAAATTATCAATAATGTCAAAGTGCCGAGAAAAATCCTCATGATTTTTGAGGTCTACGCTGATGCCAAAATTTAATTAATTAATAACAAAATAATAGTAACTATCCATTGGCAGATGCCTACAATAGGGTGGGATGGAAAATACCTTCACTGAGAGTAACTCTGTATTTATTTGTTTTACAAATCAAGCTTCCAATTATAAGTTAATTTTCTGGAGTTGAAAATGAAAAGACTAAATGACTCATGAGACATAATTTGTTTTATAAAATACAGTGCATTCATATAGCACACACTAACATGAACAATACCAACAATTAAATGTATAAGTAAAAAGAAAAAGCAACCTGTATCCGTGGGAGGGTTTACAATCCAGTGGTACTGTACAAACAACAAAGCTATATAGATACCACAGTTTGTTTTGATGAAGACCTGCCTTCATACACCAGTTAGGAAAAGCTTCCAAATCTCTCCTTAGATCACAGACAAGGATAGGATACTATGCTTAGGTAACTGGTAAACTAAATCAATTCAAAATCTATATTTTATAAATACTGACATGATCTCATTATCAGTAAAATTTCAAATTCTTATAATGAAATATTTAAAAGGACAAACAGCCATCAACCTTATTTAAAATTTTTCCATTATAATTTCCTGGACAGTCAAAGCATTCTCTACTGAGCTAAGTATCATTAACCTTTTGCATATTCCTTTAACGGGGATATACTATTTGTTCCTCTTTGCCCAATATTCTTACATTTTTTTTTTTTACTCAAGTTCTAAGTAACTGCTTTTACTAACATCAAATATATGTTCTCAATAAATGAGTGCTGAACTGATTAAAATGAAATTATCCCTAAGGCAGGAGGGATGTACAGGAGGAAATGCAAGCGAGAGAGGAGACAAGCTGCAAAACTGTCTCCTACTACTTTTAATCATACTGTGGCCACTTTTTGGACCCGAATTATACTGTTACAAAACTAAAACATATTAACTCATCTGATCCTCACAATGAACCTATAAAGAGGGCACCATTTTAATCTCCATTTTACACCTCAGGAAACCGAAAGAGAACTATTTCATAACTTATCTAAGGTAACAGAGCTAGTAAGTGCCAGACAGGGATGTGAACCCAGACAGTCCAGCTCCAGCAAGTGCTTTTCAAACCTCAAAGTACATACAATCAGCTGGGAATCTTGTTGAAATTCAAATTCAGATTCAGTACATCTGCGGCGGGGACAGGCAAAATTCTACATTTCTAACAGTCTCACCTCTGATACAGATGTTGCTGGTGTAAAAATTACTCTTTGAGCAACAGAGTTCTAGTCCACCCTAGAAAATGCTGAAAAGTGGTAATAATCCTCAAAAGGAGGTAGAATTCACCCACAGACAGAAGCTTATGACTAAATCAAGGGTTACCAGCTTCTGGTTTTGAACTTAATTGCTCCTTTTATTAATTATTTTTAAAAACAAGAAAGTTTGCAAGTATTATAGTACCTGCTTTCAGGTTTTGCACTGTAAACACTAATAGTATAACTTGATACTGGAACACGTCCTTCCAATAAAACTTTCCCACATCCAAAAACAATTTACGAATGCCCCTGAATATCTCCTTTATCACAGATTTAATCTGAATATATTAAAAAATACCTTAAGAATGTGTATTTGTGCTTTCTCATGTATGGAAAGAATTAGAGATTGAGTTAAAATCCAGCATCTTTCTATATTTTTGTTGCTTATACAAGTGGTAACTGAGAGGACAAGAACACACTTTGGGAAACAGGTAGAGCATAAATGTCTGAACAGCACTTCACTCAACAATTCTAGTCATTAACTTTCCCTAAAAACAGGTAAGAAAATGCCCATAACACAATTTCTCTTCATTCTCATTAACTCTTTATACACTAATCTAGATTATAGTATGTAAAAGAGTATAAATTTAGGCCACAAAATATCATGCCTACATTGAGGATGCTTTGGCCTAAGGTACTCCAACACCTAAAAACTGAAAATGCCATATAAGAAATAACATTTTATCAAATGTTTATACTATCAGCAAAAGAAGTATCAATAGTATCAAAATATATTCAAACAAGCTCAAGGCCACACACATAATTCAACAATTAAGTCTATTCTAGGATCACCATGGGTGAACACAGTATTAGATATGGCTATATAAAAACTAAAGAATATTTCATTAAGAAGACATAGAAAGGAACTTAAAAAAAATCTTAATCTAGTCTTAATAATTTCAGTTTTGCAGTTACCTTGTATTTCATTCAACTTTTTCCTAAATGTACACAGATACACTTTTATTTCTTCCCTGAGGAACAATTAAACCTGTCACATACTTTGACAAGCTTGTAAAAATCATATTCAAAACTTTAAGGAATTCTTTTAATTAACTACACATGAAAGTCAAAAAAAGTAGGCTTCATCAGTTTCAAGCAATATTAATTCATATATTCTAAAATTTATTAACACAGAATCCCATTTTTAATAACAACACATTTGAACTATATCATCACCATAAAGCTAAAATTCTCACTGATGCACCTGTGAATTACGAGAACACCAGAATCTGTCACATACCTGACATGAGTATAAGTACAATACAAACTTGAACTTCACTATCAAAAATCCTAAAATGCCTTCCCTAAACACTCAATATTCCAAATTCCTGCTCAAGGACAAGGACTAGGAGGTATTCCACCCAAAAGAAACTGAAGATACAATAAAACACACAAAAGTTTCTGGATATTTTACACATCAGGTACATGGAAGAAGATTGTACCCAAACTAATTAAGAAACAACTTTTCCCCAGTTTCCTACTAAGAGTCTCATTTTGTTTTTTCTTTAATCACTCACAGTTACAAATAAATGCATAAATTAACGAATTTAAGAACTGAAAGATGTCAACTTCAATAGCTGACAGTAAACTTATGCTGTGACAAGGGAAAGCAAAGATGATATAATCCATGTTACTGTTCACAAGCAAGCCAGAGGTTTGCTATTTTACTAGTTTAATCATTAAATTTGAAGCATTATTTCACAGACAAATCTGGTACACAAAGAGAAAAATAAAACGAGCTAACTTTCTATCTCCTAGAAAGATTCTACTTCCTCTAAAATAATCCTCAGTGACCTTGTGGAACCATTCCCGTGTTAAACTGAACACCGTAATTCTTCCACAACTGCAAAGCTACCCTATTACTCTAAAGGCATTCAACACATGTCTCCTGGACTCTCTAGATTTATGCATGTACAACAGTTTGGGCCATTTGCAGAAAATCAATAGAAATCTTTAATAATGTTTGACCTTACATGAAAATAAAACATTTGAGTTTCGAATTGATAGTTCTTTATACCTTTTGTAATAAGAAATATCAAAATACACTGTGCAAATGAGGTGATTCTCCAGAGAGCAAATTTAACTTGATCCCCCCTTCTAAATGGCTACCAATTGACATAATATTTAGAAGCCTGAAAATACTCTGATTTATTTATTCTCTAGAGCAGTGCTGTTCAATACAAATATAATCAGAAGCCATATATATAATTTTAAATTTCCTAATAACCACATTGAAATGGTAAAAGATAAAAGTGAAATTTATTTTAAACCATATTTTATATACCCAATATATCCAAAATATTTTCATTTCAACATCTAATAAAAAAGTGTACATTGGTAAGATTATTCTACATTCTTTTCTTTGTACTAAGTTTTCAAAATTTAATATGTATTTCACATTTAGAACATACCTCATTTGGGACTAAGCTGAAGTAGATAATAGCCCCAAGTGACTAGTGGCTACATCACTGGACAGCACAGCCTGTTAAGTAATACTTTCAGATAGATATTCTGCTATCTGCTTAGGATTAGTTTACATTCATGTTTCCTTTTGGAACTGAAATTGCTGATTATAAATATGAGCAAAACTGTTAATTCACTAGATAAATCAGAATCAGATCACCTTATCTGAGGATCAGTTAACACAAAGTAGGAAGTAATTGGATTATGCCCTATCATATCTCAAATAGACTTCAGAGATAGGTCTCATCATCAGGAGTGTACACAACTTTGTAGCAAAAATACAGGTAAGACAAGAAAACATTTTCATATCAAACCATAGCACTGCCTTATTTCTAGTAGCCACTCTCGTTCTTGAGCATATATCTCTATGCAAGTTATTTACAAGACTGTTTTTCTAAGTTTGATGAATTTTGGAAATCATAGCCACTGTTGAGAAACAGAGCACTAAGATGAATTGAAAACATGTTTCAAAGAAAAAAATTATCAACCAGTTATTTTAATTCACCTTATACTAACCAACAACCTTAAATTATTCTACGAGTTCCACTGAAATGAATTCTTTCCACAAATTCCAATTCATTTACTGCTTCTCATACATATATTTCAAGTACCTAAATTACTAAGAATGTCCCCAAGTAATTAGGACATTTGATTAAAATGTAAGTAATTCCAACAATGCATTCTCTCGAAAATAACTAAAACCATTAGCTTAGCACATAAAATTTGTCCTTAAGGCAAGTTACTGAATAAATCACACAGAAACCACAATACTCTTGTTTACTGCATTTACATTTATAACACATTCAGTGATTTCTAAAATTGGAAGGTCAGTTCAGGTAGCACATAAGCAGTAACTTTAAAACTTAGAAAAATTTTACAAGTTTCTGCAATATACTTCTGAATAAACACACTCTACAGAAATATTACAAAAAAAAACCCCAAAAATCAGCACCATTCACACTAATCTCAGTAAAAAGCACAAAATCAGAACCTAAGTCCAAAATGTATAACACATGCTAAAAAGTATTTTTTTCCTCCCAAATTTATTTAATTCACCATAGACACTGTTTAACCCATTTGCAAAGCTGAAAAGAAGCAAATGTAGCCTCCTCAGCAGCACACACATCCATGGACAATGCATTGATCTGGATATTTTTCCCACAATTTGAAACTAAATTAACAAAATTTGTTTATTACCTGCAGTTAGGAGGAGGATCAAGGGTTATTTCAGCTAGCTCCTTCTGAATTCTGTTAGTGAAATGAGAACAGACAAAAAGGGTTTGAGAGTCTACAGAATAACCGGGGAATTACACTGCCCTCTACCACCATGCAGTTAAATGCAAGGCTGGCTTTGCCTTCAGTAATGCTAACATGGCTGCTTCCTCTTTGTTCTCAGAGGCATAACCCAAATCCCTTAACAGAAACTTTGCAGCTTTTTTTCTCACTTGCTACTGTAAATAAGTAAGACATTTACACCTGTTTTGAGAAATAGTCCTCCACTTGCACTCCGTAAAGGATGTAAAATCTATTTTAAAACACTTTTTACCAAAGAAATTCTCTTTTCAAGCTTATATGCAAATGAGACAAAAAGGGAGGAGGGAAAGCACTAGAATATTTGACAATGACTTCAAGTCACTTTTACCAAGATAAGAATTAACAAGCTACTGCTCTGACACATTAATAGTTTTGATATTTTGCCTGTAAAAAAGTAGTTTAAAATTTACAAATGTCTTTACCAATGAAAAACTTCCAAAGGACTCTGGCATTATTTAACCATATATGTTTTCCCTAATCTTAAAAGTACAACACTTAAATTTAATAAATTCGGGGAGAAAAAAGATAAGGAGACACATTATATAACTGAGTAAAGAGGGGGAAGCAGTTACTAATTTTATTCAAATTTAAAATGCTTCTAAAACCTAACGTTTTAAAATGTTCCTCAATAACATTACAACAAATTAAGATTATAAATTATTGCAAAGATTGCTGTTATTTAATAAAATATTCTCAAATTATTAACACTTAATTATTGATACAAGATTAAAAATCCATAGAAAAATAAGAGTACTTCTGCATCACTACAAAATGCCAATATTTGACCAGTTTATATTTTCTTTTCCCTGTGGATGTGATCAATGACAATCAACAAAATGTCAACACTGACTAATACTGTAGGTACATCTGATGTATAGTTACTACAATTCATGGATATTCCACTACCACCACTGATGGAGTCCCACTTGACAGCACATTATTTTCACCATCACGGATAATAAAAATCAACAGGAAACAAGTCATCTTTCCAGTATACCCAACAAAATACGTTTGTCCTGCTGTTGAGTATTAAAGTGTCAAACATATTCACAAGTTTAAGAGGGAAAAGGCACAAGGACAAATTAAAGTTTTCAATCACCAAGAGCCACCTAAAATTGTAAATGGCTACTTATCAGCTGTATTTGCCCTCACAGGAACTTGGAGGCGTAACCATAATTCAACTACAAAAAGTAATTATCTGGGATGCATGACTTAAAATACATGTATAAAAAGCTGAAAGCATATATGAATCACAGTTTTTAAATCTGCTTTCGAATAGCCAAGGCAGTGAATTTACAAATATCCTAGCAAACATGACTGTTTCTGATCATTAAGTTTTATGAAGAGAGGCACTGCTGATCTGTGTGTGTGTCAATTTCAATGAATAAGGGTATGACTCATTAAAAGGAATATCCTCATTGTACCAACTAATTTGGCTTCACCAAATTTTCCTTGCCCAACTCCTTAAAACAATCTGTGAGAATACAAATCCAATCTTTACTCAAAGACACTCTACTGAAGTTACCAAAGTAGAGAATAAGTTTGCTTAAAAGTGTAATTCTAGGGAGATGGCTTATATACATACCACCTGAAGAATGACAACTCATTCAAGTATAAACAAAACTGACCACGAAGTAAATTTTTTTTAACTACTGCTACAAAAGTGTCCAACCATTTGGAAGACAACCTGACAGTGTGCTTAATCCTTCTTTTACACATTACCTTTTAGCACTAGTGGATAATTTAGCAGTGGTTTTGCTAGAGAGTTTGGTGTTTTTCTTCTGCTGGGTAGCAGAAGGTTTTCTTTCTTCTTGTTCTTCAGGCTCTGGAGCGGCTGGGTCTCGCTGGTCTGCATCTGAACTACCACTGCTGGTGCTGGGGCTCTCATCATCGGACCTTTGCCTATCACTGGACATCTTGATGAAGTTATTACTTGGAAAACTTTTAAGAAAGGGGAAGAAGAAAGGGTATGTTAAATCTAAGAAATAAGCACAAGCCAACAGCACAGTCTTCTCTTAATATTCACCAAAAATCGCATTTAAATGAAAACGCTTCAAAAGTGTTCACATTTATCACATGGTCCAGCAAGGTTACAGGAGAGGTGGTGTGTCTCACAACGCAGCGTTCAGGGATTTACCGAACTCAAGTTAGAAAACCCACTCACATTTTTTTTTCCATCCCTTGGACAATCTATCAATTGTCTACTTTCTCAGAAGGCATGAAACAGATTTGCCAGGGAACTTAGGCAACGAGCATTAATAACGTATGACACACTGTAAATAACAAATCTCGCTGAAAAATGTTCAAAAGTCACTAATAACGTCTAAATATTTACACACTGACATTGGTCAAAGCTACCAAATTCCCCTTCCGAGAGGAAAACATACCCTGTTAATCGCCCATATGCTTATTTAAGGTGGCGATTCCTCCTCTGTGCACGTAATCCTTTAAATACAACACTTGGAAATTTAAAAATCAACTAACAAGCTCTTCTAGCCGTTTCCACGGCCAGCAGCAAAGATTCATCCGGCCAAGACCGAGCTGCCACCCTGGGAAAAGCAGAAACCAAACTGCACCTTCTGCAAAGCTCCCAATGCCATCAAGGTTCCTCGCTCAATTTTTACATCACGGACCGACATTTTGTCAAAATAACGAAAAAAAAATATCAGAGAAAAACAAACAAACAAACAAAGCCCCAAGAAGTGCAACAAATTTCCGCACCCGCGGAGGCGAGCCACGGCCGGCGGCGGTGGCCACGCAGCTCCGCGGCCCTTTGTGGGGAGGGCCGCGCGGGGGCCGCGGGCAGCGCTCGCCGCGCCGGGCGCCAAGTGATGCGAGCAGCCCAGCCGGCCCCGCCGCGGCTCGCGGACACCGGCGGCGCGGGCGCCCGGCGCGAACAAAGCTGCCCGCCCCCACCCCCTCCCCCACCGCCGCCGCCCCGGCCGCCCCCCACGCGGCCCCCCGGCCCCTCCGCCTTACCTCGGCCGCCCGCCCGGCCCGCTCACGCGCCGCTACGGTGTGGGGGAGGGAGAGAGAAAAAAACCCTTCCTTAAGGAAATGGAGGCAGCTGGGGGGGGGAAAGGGGGGGGAGGGAAAAAAAGAAGCCGAGGAGGCTCTGGCCGGGGAGTGTGGAACATTGAAAGTCGGAGGGGGTTGTGCAGTGCCGGGCTCCGGCCGGAGGGTGGCGCCGCCCAGCGCCTTCGGAAAAAAATGGGGGGAGTGGGAGCTCGGCTGGGCGAGGGCACGAGCTCCCGACGAGGCGGAAGGGACGCGGGAGACCCCCGCGCGCTGTGGCCTCCCGCCGCCGCCGCCCGGCTCGGCTCCTCCCGGCCGCGCAGTCAGCAAGTTCCGAGGCGAGTGCGGGAGGGGGAGGGGCGGGCGCGGCGGCGGTGCGCGTGCTCGCTGCTTGCCTGGCGGAGGGGCGCGCGCCGCCGGCACTCGGCAGGCACGAGCTGTTCCCGCGCGCTCTCGCGCACTCTCTCCGCGTTTCCCTTCACCCGAGGGGCGCACGCGTCCGCCCGCGCGCGGCCGGGACAAAGAGCGCGACGGGGACCCGGCGGGCTGGCCCCTGCCGCCCTTGGCCGCGGAGCCACTGCCTGAGAGGGCGGGGGCGCGGGCGCCGTCTCGCGGGGCTGCTGTGCCGCGGGGTGGCTTCCGGCCTGAGCCCGCCTCCAGAGCGAGGCTGCCCATTGGACTACCTGCCCCGCAGGCTGGGGCCCGCGTGCATTCGGGGCGGGCTGACCCAGGTCATCCTTAGGACTGGCCATATCCCCTGTGTGTGCGCAGGGCTGGCGTGGACCCCAGAACCCCACGACTGGACAAGGGCCCTAGGCGCGTGGTCGGGAGTCCCCAGCTGCCCTGCAAGACTGGAGACTAATAGATGTCTTTGAGGAGGCCAGGCATGCAGGTGGAGGAAAGCTGCCTTTTGCCCCTCATATGAGCTAAAGGGGCAAGATAGGGTCTTGGGCATTGAGGGAGGAAACAAGGGATTCTAGATTATGGGATCTGCCAGTTTCTCTTTGGACCTCAGCCTACCAAAGAGGACAATCCTTCCGATCCTTTGAAAACTTAAAATTCCAAAACAATTTTTTAAAATGTCCCGTGCAAGAATGTTTAAAGTGAAGGGAAGGAGTCAGGAGCTTCAAACATGAGAATTTGCTGCGGGGCTATTCTGATGTGCATGCTAGATGACAGTTCTGGAAAGAGAAGCCCTGACTGACAGGGTCAGAATGCCCACACAGATGAGGATAGTGAAGATTAGTGTCGCTCTATCTTTCTGTCTTGCAGTCTCCAGGTGGGCTGTGCAGTTTTTGCCCCGGGCACATACGAGACAAAAGCACAAAAACTTCCTGTTTGCAGCCCAGGCTTCTCCAACTACTGAGAACTTGTTCCAGTGATGGAGCCCCAAAGGAATTTGTGGATTCCTCTCCCACAAGTGTCCAGGGGCAGAGGTGCTGGGAGAATGTGGAGTTCACAGAGGGAGTGAGAATGGCAGTCATAACAGATGACTTAGAGTTAAAGAAAAAAAGACAGTGAGCCAACATATTTACTTATTTTTCCTCCAAACAAAATTTTTGGTAGAGGGTTGCTCACAACTCTGAAGAGTAAGTTACATTTCTGTAATTTTCCAAAGATGCAGTCATTCAGTGAACTTTTTTGAGGGCTATACTGCTAGGTGCTAGACACACCAAACCACTCATTCAATTACTGTGTGACTAAAGCCAGGTCTCCATTCTGTGCTAGAAGCTCACAGTCCAGAAGAGGAGCAGTTCATTAAAGTTCACCAGTTTGATAAGGACAAGGATACTGCAGTGAGAATGAACAGTATATCTCAAGAAATGGTGAAAAAAAGAATATGGTGTGCTGACAAGCATTTAATTTGGCTGAATCAAAGTGAGCTTGTGGAAAGAGCTTGTTAGTGAAAATATGGACAGAATGTCCCCCACTGCAAACTTTTACACTGTGGTGCTACAGCAAAAGCTGGGCAATTTTGAGTTTGGACTTTGGAATGGGGAATTGTGAAAGAAAGGCTACACATAAAAGTGGATTCTTTTAGGAAATTTCGTATCACAGAAATAGTCTGAAGACCCAAAGACTAAGGGCTGATAGGATTTGTGTGGGGCCAGGATATTAGGAAATGAAGATACTTAGCTGGGTTTGGTAGCATCTTCTGGAAAAGAAAGTATGGAGCTGGAAAGCTATAGAACTAGATTCTGATCTAATTCTACCTCAAGGAATTGAGGAAGAGACACCCAGTTATGTGACCACACTTATGTGACCTCAAGGAATTACCTGTTCCAACTAAAGTCTTCATATACATAAAAGAAAATTGTAGCAAAGGTTCTAAATCCTCACTTGTTCAAAGTTCCATGATTCTTCAATGAGTCTGAAGTTACGGAGTTCCACTCAACATTTACTCAACAAAATACTTAGGAACTAAAAAATGCTGGGAAATTGGAGTGAGATATGAGTGCTGCTCTTACTGAGCTCAACGGGTGGTGGGACAGCCAGAAATGTAGGCTGCAAAATGAGAAGTGCTGTATTAAAAAAGTGAACAGAATGAGTGGAGCATTATTAGTTATCAATTAATAATTAGTAATGGAATTCATAATTCAGCTTGGGGTCATGGGGTGTGGGTCAAAAGAACTAACAATGAACAGGGCCAGAAGGATCAATAGGTGATGATATAGATAATGCCCTTGGCAATGTACCTGGGACATAATAGGTGTTCAACCATACTTACCATATAGTTGAAGTCATCACAAAGAGAATAAATGGCTCCATGAGTTTAGGGAGAGTTGTGGCCTACGCCCACAGGATTGGGTACCCAGCTACCTTTATTCATCTGACTAAAGGGGTCTTTCAAGTGATCTTTCCAGCTCACAGCTTGCTTCAAGGAACATGACAGTACCACCTCGACCAGAAGCAACTTGAAAGTTATGAATTGTTTCTCTCATGTTCTTCCTTATAGCACACCCTGTTTTCTTTTGTAATAATTTTTTCTCTCTCTTGTTTTGGCCATGTCTACCCTTGTAATTAGGGATCATGTTTTTATAATCATCCCTGAGGGTATACAAATTTTACCTAATGCAAATTATTCCATAAAGTATGTAATAGAAATTTTCCACATGACCCCTCAGAAGAGTACCACAAAGCAGTTATTACATCTGCTACCACAAAAAAGATTGTTCCCTCTCTGTATCCTGTTATCTTAGTGGTATGGGTCTTGCCAGCTTCTCACTCACAACTCTGGGAGAGTCACAGGTAAGGGCAAAGATACTAAATCTAATTGCAACAGAGTGCCTCAATTATCTTCTCTCCTCTTTTCCCCCCAATGTTGTTACAAAAAGGACCTGTCAGAAGGGGAGACAAGGGAGGCCCCAGAATCCTTTAGACCTCCCTGGTTTGGGAGGTGCTTTCTCCTGAGCCTTCAGTGGGTCTCACTGGTGTATATGTACATAAGTATATGTGTGCATAACCAAGAAGTGCATTGGAATATATCAGTTGAGTTACCTGAAAAGTTTCTGAATTGAATAATTATGTAATACAGTAAGGCTACACATCTTTTTAATCACACACCATGGCCAGCAACATAACTCACACATAAGGGATGTAGAATAAACACTTAATTTGTTGTGTTGATTTCAGAGCACTTTTGTTTGTTTCCTTCACTCAACAACTTTTCTGGGTGTCTCTTCATTTTACCCATATCTTTTTTTTTTTTTTCAGGTTGTTTCAGATGCTACCCAGTTATTTGTGTCCTTCAGTACTCTGGCTATAAAATTTTCTCTTTTTACCCATGAAAACAGACTTGGTTTACTAGGAAGTCATTTCTTGGCCCAGGCTTAATTTAGCAAGCCATGTTTGCCATTGTCAGTCTCAGTGTCTCTGGACCCCTTGAGTCCAGTGCACTGCTTGACAGGACTACGTTCCTCCACTGTGTCATGTATGGTACACCTGCTATGTGCCAGACCCTGGACTGGGAACAGAACGGTACGTAAGCTTTCGTTTGATTCAAGGACTTCAGGGCACAAAACTCTGATCACTTCCTGCTTTTCTCCTTTGAGATAACTATAAGGGAGGGTTAATGTCAAACAGGGTTCACATCTTTGTTCCATGAGGAGCTCATGCACATCAATACCTTAATAAGGAAAAAGGCATATACAGAATACTAAAACAAATAAATTTATTTAACCTTAATAAAAAATACTTCAACCTTATTCCTTATAAAAAAGGAAAATTAAAATGAGATGCCTATCAACACAACAAAAACAAATTTTAGTGATTTTAATTATTGCTGGCAAATAGTTAAAAAAAATCCTTTCGTCCTTTTCCAGGGGCAGTGAAAATTGATATAACCCTTTGGAAATGAATTTGGAAGCTTGTGTCAAGAGCCTTAAATGTGTTCATAGCCCTTAACTAAGTTTCTCCATTTCAAAAAAATGTATCTTAAGGAAACATTCTAAATGTGGGGAAAAATTGAAAATATTCAACTGTAAGAAAATGATTAATTAAATTAATCCATGCAAATAAATTTGCAGTTATTAAAAATACATATGAGGCCCTTGCTAGTGTGGCTCAGTGGATTGAATGCCAGCCTGCAAATCAAAGGGTCACTGGTTCAATTCCCAGTCTAGGGCACACACTTGGATTGCGAAACAGGTCCCCAGTGGAGAGCGTGCAAGAGGCAACCACACATTGATGTTTCTCTTTCTCTCTTTCTCCCTCCCTTCCACTGTCTAAAATAAATAAAATCTAAAAAAAATACCTATGAGGAATATGCAAAAATAGACAAATGAGTAAGTTATGATAAAATGTTAACGAGGGCAAGATTTTTCTATTTTGTGAAGTTAAAGCCTGACTCAATGCTTCGCAAGGTATCTTATACAAAGTAAGTGTCCAACAAATGTTTGTCAAATGATTATGCACCATATCTTTACGGCTAGGGATACAAAAATTTATGAATGGAACATACTTTAAAGGGTTAACTATACCTATATTTTAGAGCAACTATGAATAAGCTGTTTAATTTTTTCTATTTATATTCAGTTCTTTTCTAATTTATTTAATAAGCAGGCACTACTTTTATAATGAAAATGTGAATAAATAAATGCAAATGTATATATTTGGTGAAAATAAATACTGTTTAATAGTTTTTAAATTAAGTTATTTAACATCTGGCTGGGTAGCTAAGTTGGTTAAAGCATGATCTTGATATGCCAAGGTTACAGGTTCACTTACCAGACAGGGCACATACAAGAATCTTCCAATGACTGCATAAATAAATGGAATAACAAAAATCAATGTTTCTCTCTCTTCCTTTCTTTCTAAAAAAATATGTTATTTAATAAATTAAAAGTAATGATAAAAATTCAAGCAGACTGTTTAAGAATTTTTTAAAATTAAGGTTATATAAGAAGAGTCATTGAAAATAAGAACAATCTAACAATAGCCAGAGGGGAGCGGGGAGGGGACAGAGGGGAGAAGGGTTTTCAGGAACTACTATAAAAGACACATGGACAAAACCAAGGGGGAGGGTGGAAGCAAGGGAGGGAGGTGGGTTTGGAGCGGGCAGGGGGTAGGGGTGGGGAGAAAATATAGACAACTGTACTTGAACAACAATAAAATAATTAAAAAAAAGAAAAAGTAGGCAAAACTATTTTTAAAAAGGCATGTGAGGGGACACTACATGAAATAAAACAATAAGCTTGGGCTTAAGGACAGGTAGATCACTGAAACAGTGGTCTAAATCAAGAATTAGATGATTTCATATGTAACAGTGAGAATTTTCTTTTTTTACCTAAAACATAGAAAAACAAAGGATTATTCTATTAATGATATTAATATAACTAGTTACAAACACAGAAAATGTTTATATAAAACCATGCCTTATATCATAACTCAATATAAATTACATATGAATTCAAAACTTAAGTTTTTTAAAAAAATCACTCTTTAGAAAGATTAGAATAATCTGAGTATTTAATATAGATGGAGAGGAGTTTTGATATGCTATGCTAAAAACCAACAGAAAAAAAATCACCTATCAGACCAGGTACAAAAATCGAATCCTCAGTATGCTCCCCAAAACACATAAATCTACATATACCAAGTTAAAACAACAAAATAGACAATACGGTTTGCACTATGAAAAAGGATTAAGACAGTGCATATAATTCTGTATAGATTTACAAAAATATCAAATCATGACAGAGTTAAAGGACATATTAGAAATTTAAGATTTTTAAACTATATATTGCCTTCAAAAATCTAAAATATCTATATTAAAATGATATGCTACATTATTTTTTGTGTCAGAGTAGGATTTTATTTTTATTGTTGTTCAATTACAGTTGTCCCCAATTCCCCCCATTACTCTCCCCTGCCCCACCCGCCCCATCTCCCACATTCAATCCCCCCCACCGCTCTCTTGTCTTTGTCCATGGGTCCTCTATACATGTTCCTTGACTTGACCTTTCCCCTTCCTTCCCCATTATCCCCCTCTCCCCTCCCCTCTGGTCTGTGTCAGTTTATTCTATTTCCATGTCTCTGGTTCCATTTTGCTCACTTGCTTGTTTTATTGATTACATTTCTCTTATAGGTGAGATCATATGGTATTGAGGTACTACATTCTTATACACAAAATTTGCAAATCTAAAAACTGTATGTTGCCAAATACCTGGGAGAATATCATGAGAAGGGCACTTGCGTATATTGCTGGAGGCATTGTAAATTGCTATAAGCTTTTTTCTGGAAAGCAATTTGGCAATGTGTTTCAAGAGTCATAAAAATGTTCATACCCTTTAACCTTGTAATTCTACTTCTGGGAATCTTTCCTAAGGAAATAATCCAAAATATTAAAAAATACCATATGCCTGACAATGTTTATCCCAGTGTAATTTATACTATATAAAAATGGAAACCACTCAAACTGTTCAATATAAAGGCTAAGCTTTAGTAAATTATGGTCCATTCACTCAATGGAATATACATGAATATAAAATGGTGAGTATTATAACTATCATTTTTACCATCAGTTTCACCTCAGGGTTGAAATCCTTTTCTATGACATCAGCTGATGTTTTCCTTAGTTACTAAAACTAACAAAAGATGTGCATCATCTTGGTTGCTGACATTTTTACTTAATATTATGTTACTTAAAGTTTTCTGAGATACTTTAGATCATCCCATGTGTGAAATCAGGTTAAGTGTACTTCTGCTTCAGAAAACAAAATTGTGTGCCCAATATGAATAGAAAATGTATGACAGAAATTTGGAAGAAATATGCAAACAATCATTTTGGGTTAAGGGCTTGCTTACTTGTGAATCTGGCCACCTTTTCTATAATACACAAGTGGTTACTTTAATTGGAAAAGATTCAGTAAGAAACAATATGCTTTAATTTGGGTCAAGAAAGAAAGTAGTCTAATTTTACATGATGAACTTTACATTTTAGTTGAATGTCTTTATAACTAAAGAAGTAAAACAATATTTTTTTAGCCTCACCTGAGGACATGCTTACTGATTTTAAGGAAAGGGGAAGGAAGGGGGAGAGAGAGAGAGAGAAACATAGATGTGAGAGAGAAATGTTGATCAGCTGCCTGTTGTACAGACCCCGACCAGGAACTGCAACCTAGGCATGTGCCCTGATCAAGAATTGAACCTGTGACCTTTCAGTTTATGGGATGGTGCTCCAACCAACTGAACCACACCAGCAGGGATAAAACAGTATTTTTTAAATGGGAATATTAATTAATTTTTTGAGAGTTATACTTTAATTTTATTCAGGGCCAAATTCTAGAGGTTTATTATAATTTGTAAAACTTCTTGAAGTTATGCCTGGTGAAATGTCAAAGTGCATATGATTTTAACTTTTCTGGATTATAATATCCCAAAATAACTCAGATTAAGGAAACATCACAGAGATTCAAGTGGGTTAAAAATGATAAATAATGTTCAATAAGAATGTACACTCAGTGTGTGTGGGGGGGATAAATAGCATATCCAACTCCAACTCATAAAATAGTGACTGCTTAGTTCTAGTACTTGTATTTCAAGAAAAGGATATTGAGCCCTGGCTGGTATGGCTCAATGGATTGACTACCAGCCTGTGAACCAAAGGGTCACCGGTTTGATTCCCGGTCAGGGCACATGCCTGGGTTGAAGACCAGGTCCCCATTGGGGTGGGGGGGTGAGAGGCAACCACACATTGATGTTTCTCTCCCTCTCTTTCTTCTTCCCTTTCCCTCTCTCTAAAAATAAATTAATAAAACCCTTTTTAAACAAAGAAAAGGATATTGAAATACTAGACATTTTTGACCAAGTAAGTTGAGTCCTAGATACTAAATGACTTCCCTAAAGTCTTAAAGCTCTTGACTGAATTGGAAACAGAATTTTGAAATTCTGTTCCCTTTCCACTGAACTGTCATATCCACCAGGGCATATAGTCCAGTTTCCCAAGTCACCAGCTTCTATTGCGATGTCACAGAAAGTTCTTTTGTCATAAGTATAACAATCTTTTTTCCTCACCCTTGTTAATCAGCATGCAAAAGGTCTTTTCTGATACACTGATACAAGTTTGACAATGCTGTATTAATCATAATATACTACATATTGTATAATATTTAATATAGTATTAAGTAAGTACTTGTGTAATTACTAAAATGAGGGTAGGGACCATATCTGTTTTTGGTGCCTAATACAATGACTGGCATAAAATATTTATTAAATATTTAGAAAATAATTTGTGAATGAAGAAATGGATGGCCAAGTGACTTTCACACTCAAAGTCAATTAAAGGGAATGTTACAGAATAACAACAAAGAAACATGATCTTTTACACTGCCTAATTCTTTATGGATCTGACTTTCATGAAAAGCAGCACAAAGCAAACATATAGGAGTCTGAAAGTATTTAGAGAAATTAAAGAACAGTAGGTTAATTAAAGGGTAATAGGTTAAAGGACAAATAAATTAACGGTGTTTGGAATGTGACCCTAACCTCTGAAATACATGTCAGGAGAACAATGACTGCATTTTCTCACTGAACTACTTATAAAACCCTGGTCAGAGAATGAATGTTGGCATATGTTCTTTTCTGAAATAACAGCAGGGCAGCAAAATTTATCCTACTTGCTGTATAAAATGTCTACAATAGCAGAGACCAAGTTATGTTTTCTATAAAGCCAAATGCTAGCAATTAAGATTAAAATCAATCATCCCCAATTTCAGATTCACTGACAGACATACTTAAAAGGACTGATGGAAAAATAACAATTGCATGTTTGGTCCAGCCCTCTGTAGCTTTCTTTTAATAATGGCCATTGACTCAGAACCTGGCATCTTGGGTTCTAGTTCTGATTACATTGCTTTAGCTTTCTAGATACCAGTTTCCTCATCAGCAAAATGAAAGAATTTGGAGGTTTTTTTCCAATTCTGGAACCTGTATGATTTATGCTATTGTGTAAGTAAGTGCTATCGAACAATGAACTAACTAACATGGCTGACAGTGCATTTTAAACACCAACATTGCTTAATGGGACGAGTTATGCAAACAGCGATTGAAAGCCATTTTTATCCACATGAGTTGATTACTTGTCAAAATTCAATTTGGCTTTGAAAAACTTGAATGTCTTTCTTAAACAAAGGCTACCATAACTAGCCACCCACCCCACCTCCACTCTACTCCGCCCTACTGTCACTTATTTTGGTTATAGGACCATCTATACATCCGAACCAGCTGTCAATTTAAGTGGGAAAAGTATACCAAATAGTTCAAATTGCCTAAAATTTTGTAAAGAAAAAAAGTATCATTTTATTTATTTATTTAAATGTTTAATTAAGTTGTTTAAATCAGGTTAGATATCTACTCCCTGGCCAGATTAAATTTAAACTTTTTTTCTTATCCCCAGGAAAAAAGAAGTTGTAAGTCTACAACTTACCTATGCCCATTTTTGCTACACGCAACTCTGTCCCCTACACTCCCAAAATCAAACTTAGGAAATACAACTATTTACACATCTGAAACTTTATTTAATCATGTTACAAATACCTTTTAAAAGACGAAGCACAGTACTGGAAGCTATGTGCCAAACGAGATAGGAAGCTATCTCTGCTCTAAAGCGTTTATTATCTAGCAGGGCGGTTTAAGAGAGAGGGCTTCAAGGTCCAAGAACAGGACTTTCCTGCCTAAAAACCAATGGCAGATTTCATTCACCTATCTATCCTTCGTGGAATAAGCAGCCCCTTAAACCTGTGCTTTTACTGCCTTCAACTACATCACGGAAGAAGCCGGAAGATGTGAAAGAATTATTTATGTACTTGTTCAACAAACAAACTTTGAGTACCTATTTACCAAATGAAAAAACTGTATTTTTGAATGTAGATTGCCTGTTCAAGACACACACACACACACACACACACATGCACACACATGGAGCAGGCTCTATTCAAAGTTCAAGCTTCCAGCTAGGATAATTCAGGTACTGGTTTCTTTCACGCACTCTCTGCCTTCAAAGCTGTATCTCCAGTGCCTGGCACTCTCTAGGAGCTCAAAACTGCTCAGTAACAGCAAATACTTCTGTAACCCTTACTTTTATATATGCTGACTCATTAAATACTCTCAATAGCCCCAAATGAGGCAGGCACTGTTATATATTAATGTTACAGATAAGAAAGCTGAGGCACAGAAAGATTAAGCAACTTGTCCAAGGTCACATGACTAATAAACGATGGACTCTGGCCAGCAAACCCATGCTCTCGACTACTATGCTATGCCATTTCTAAATAAATAAGTGGCATTCCAAGTAATGGGATGGAAAGGAAAAGGAACGAATAGCATATTTGGCCCCATAGTCAGAAGGGAAAGAATTGGGGCCTCTGAGACAGGTTGGAGATATTAACAGCCAAGAGGAACGAGGCAGTGCTGAAGTGTTAGGCATCCCAAAGGGTTGCTTTGGGACAATCTTTGGATGGTGAAATTGACAGAGACTGTTCAATCAGAAGGAGATATGTAAGAAAGCTCCTGTAAAAATCAGAAATGTTTTCTGGGGTTTTTTTGAGCAATTTTTCTTCTACCAATCTTTCTTCTTTATGCTATTCTCTTTCTTTGTCCCCTTTCTTTACCATCCCTTTTAGCCTGTTATAATGTTGACCTACATTTTAAATTATTTATTTATTAAATCAAATGTATGTATCTCTCGCTCTGTTCTCCCATGAAAAGAAAAAAACTGAAGTTATTTCAAACGTGTTCCTTATTAGTGTGGTACATGCAGGTCAATGACTCTTCATAGAAAAAGTCTCCAAAATGAAAGTCTCCAAAAGTGGACTAACCCTTAAAAAGTAAGAGATTATGAAAATAAATCTCGGCACTCCATCACTTTAATATTAGAAGAGATGGCCAAATCTTAAATACAAAGCATTTCATGTTTAAATTCAACATTTTCTTTTAAACAGTAAAAATTTCTCCAAATTTACATTTAAGACTATTTTAATATTGATTAGAGTTTTCACTTTATAATAAGAGCAAGAATTCTTTTTTTGCCAAATGTTGGCTAAGGAATAGTTTACAGAATGCTGAATCTCTGGGTTTCTAAAAAGAACACTAAAACATTGATAAGTTATGTTTATGCACTTAACTATATGACTATATAAAAATAATAGTGAGTCATTTACAGGAGTTGTCTAGAGTAAATTCTCAGCATCATGAGGCAGTTTGTGCCTTGACTGGTACAGTACACAGATTAATAAATTAATCTGAGCACAACTAGTCAAATTAGTAAAACAATGCAAACAGTCTGCTACAAGAACAAGTGCTTGTTTGTTAAAGACAGAAAATAAGGATCAACATTGCAGCACTTATGACCACATAAGTTGATAAACCACAATTTAGGTGCTGCAAATATGAAATAAGTAAAACCAAGATCAGGGACTGACATCAGGAGCATACCCATGGGCTCCATATTGCCTAAGTTAAGTCACTACAATGTGTTTTAGTATGTGTGATGGACAGCCCGAACGAAAGAGATCCCATTTTGAAGAGATTGATTTGGGGTGAGGAAGGTGATGTGATATTCATCTCTGTATAGCTTCTTAAAACTGATTTACTACAGTGGCTTGTGGATGTAGCAGATGTTTATTTGAATGAATATTCATTGGCTGACATCAAGTCCCAGTAGATGACACTTTCCTCTTAAGAGGTCATATTTTCCTCTTAAGGAGTGTTTGTTATTGCAGTTGCCAATTGTCTATTTAGAAGACATAACACTGAGGAGCTATGTAAAGTGGAGTACTGATGTATAATGATGTAGAGTCTGAACCAGAGGTAATATGCTAATTAGAAACAGCAATAATGACAAATATAAACATCATTGTGGCTTACTTTATCCTTCTCCACAGCATCATGATAGCTTCTTATCAACCTATCATGAATTTTCTTTTAAATTACCTTCTTACTACATTGCTTGAGTAGTAACAATATTTAAGAAAAATTACCAAGAGTGAGATGCCTTTAAATAACCATAGAAACCAAATAAAGAACTTTATTATGAAACTTTAAAAATTTATAACCCTGCCCTGACTGGTGTGGCTCAGTGGGTTGGATGTTGTTTCTCAAACCTAAGGGTTGCTTGTTGGATTTCCAGTCAGGGCACCTGCCTGCTTCCAGCCAGGTGCCTGGGTGGGAGCCAGCAAGAGGCAGTAATTGATCAATGTTTCTCTCTCTCTCTCTCTCTCTCCCTCCCTCCCTCTCTCTGTCCCCCTCATTCCTTTCCCACTCCCTCTAAAAATAAATAAATGAAATATTTTTAAAAATAAAAAAAAAATTATAACCTTGGTTGGGTGGCTCAGTTAGTTGAAGCATCCTCCCATACACCAAAGGGTTGTGGGTTCAATTCTTGGTCAGGGCACATACCTAGGGTTTTGGGTTCAGCCCCTCATTGGGGTGCATATGGGAGGCAACAGGTGTTTCTCATATTAGTATTTCTCTCTCCCTCTCTCTCTCAAATCAATAAACAATATCCTTGAGTGAGGTTAAAAAATCATAAAGTTTTGTATGAATAAAAATTATTATTATTTGAAGCCAAGCTGCACCTCTACCACTTGCTACACAAAATCTTGCTTTCTTTTTTGTGTGTGTTTTTAGAGAAAACAGCAATATCAGAAGTATAGATAACCTGTTATAATTGTTTGTTTCATGAATTCATGCACTGGGGCCAGCTTATCATAGCTAAAGTTACTTTGGCTCTGCAAAAGATTATCTTGGCAAAAGTTCTATTAGTGTGTCAAATTGTCTTTTAAGAAACTTGGCCAGAATTACTGCCCAAGATGGTAAGTTATAAATTTTAAACCTTATTACTATACACTCCAACTCTCTCCCCCAAGACAGTAGTACTATGAATTTTCTGGCACTGTGATCCAAACACAAATTTGTTACAGAATTCCAGAAACAAATAAGATAATTTTAGGAGCAGAGTTACAATGAGATAATGATCTTGTCATATTTCTCGATTCATGAAATGCCTAGAGTATTTAGTAACATTAAATAATTACATCTCCATTATCTATGGTGTTAGGAACAGATATAATAATGCATTGAAATGTGCAGCTAATTCAAAAGTATGACTGTTAAGCCATTAGAATTAGCCTTATTTCTCAAACTCACAGATGTGTTTGCTATTATTTAACCCTTTATATAAGTGGTTCTAACTTGAGCTGCACATTTGAATCATCTGATGGTTGAGGAACTGTTAAAAATCCAGACATGCAGGTCACACGCCCAATTAACTATATTAAAACTGTGGAGTTGAGACTCAGACAGTGGTAGTTTTTTTAAGTCTCTCCGCTGATAAGTCCAATATATAGTGAAGCTCAAGAGCTTCTTAGTGGTAAGGATGCTGGGTGTCAGAGATGAAGAGAAACAATAAGAAAATAATGCCCGCTTATTAAATTAAAGAGTAAATGTCAGTGACTATTGAAATTGCTATAGACCAATGATATGTAGCAGGAGATATTCTGCTAGTTTTCTCTGATTTCTTTGAAAATCATAATTCCAGTCTCATCTATTATTTGAGAGGGAAAATTTCCCAGTTATGGAAGTGTTTACCTACGTAAGTATGAAATGCATCAGTGACATAAGTTGACCCTAAATTTCAATATATAACAATTGTTTTTTAATTTAAGTTTTTTTTCAGAGATGTAGTTTGAAATAGATACTTAGCAAAATATTTATTCTAAAACTATATAATATGTATATACATTATAGCATAGTCATGATGCAAAATGAATAAATTTAAATGGTGTTTGGAGGTAGCAGGGATGTCCTTGAGAAGTACATTTAGCAATTCTCAGTTTAGGGAAAAATGACCAATCTATATTTTATGCTGTTACTCCTGGCAGTTTGTTTTCATAAAGCATACTTTCCTGAGGTATTTTATAAGAGTTATCTAGTAAGAAAGATTTATTTGCTTAGATATAATTAATATATTTAATACAGAAGGCACTATAGCATATACAGTGATTAGATTAAAACAAACCAGGGTTCAAAACCTAGTTATGCCCCTCCTCGCCATATTTCCTAGGACATACTCACCTAGCCTGGGATTCACTTTTTCATCTTTAAAGGGAGAGTATAGCTTCTGTGCCAAGTTGTTAATTGTGGGACATTACATATGGAAATGTTGACTAAGCCTTTAGCATAGTGCCTGACACACAGTAACCTCTGAATAAATGGAAGTGATTTTTTAAAATTTATTACTATTTTTTATTGCTGTTCAATTACAGTTGTCCCAATTTTTCCCCCATTGCTCTCCCCTGCCCTGCCCTCCCCCCATAGTCAATCCCCACCCTGTTGTCATGTCCATGGGTCATTTATACATGTTTCTTGGCTTGACCCTTCCCCTTCTTTTCTCCATTATCTCCCTCCCCACTTCCCTCTGGTTACTGTCAGTTTGCTCTTTATTTCCATGTCTTTGGTTATATTTTGCTCACTTGTTTATTTTTATTGACTAGGTTCTACTTATAGGTGAGATTATATGGTATTTGTCCCTCACCACCTGGCTTCTTTCACTTACCATAATACTCTCCAGTCCCATCCACACTGTTGTGAAGGGTATGAGCTCCTTCTTTGTTTCTCCTGTGTAGTATTCCATTGCATAGATGTATCATAGTTTTTTGATCCACTTATTTACTGACGGGCCCTATGGCTATTTCCAGCACTTGGCTGTTGTAAATGATGCTGCTATGAACATTGGGGTGCATAGGGTCTTTTGAATTGGTGTGTCAGGGTTCTTAGGGTATAATCCCCACAGTGAAATCACTGGATCAGAAGGCAGTTCCATTTTTAGTTTTGTGAGGAAATTCACCAGTGTGGCTCAGTGGATTGAGTGCCGGCCTATGAACTGAAAGGTTGCCAGTTTTGATTCCCAGTCACGGCACTTGCTTGGGTTTTGGGCCATGTCCCTAGTTGGGGGCATGCAAGAGACAACTGATTGATGTATCTCTTGCACATTTCTATTTCTCTCCCTCTCTTTCTCCCTTCCTCGTTCGCACTCTAAAAGTAAATAAATAGTCTTTTAAAAAAAGGAAGTTATTTTTAAATTATTCAAGCTGATTTTTTGAAAGCCTACGTCCCCCATTGTGTAATATATGCTGCTTTTTTTTTCTGTAATAGCCCACCACAGCCTTGATATTCAAGAGGGCTACAGGAAATCTATATATTCTTAAATTCAGGCAAAGAGCAGCAAGGAGAGTGTCAGTAGCTGCACAGGTGCACTCGTGGCCCTGAGTTCAGTGCGGAAGCTACCGTGCTCACTCACTAACCGAGGTGCCCATTCGGTGAACAGATGGGAGATGTGCAGTGTGTGCCTCAGCAAAGCTGAGGTCACCCCCATCACAGACATGCTCAGTTGCTACTGAAGAGCGGGAATCAAGAATGTTAAATCATCATTTTCTGAGGGTCTCCCATTCTCTATATATTGCATTTCATTGATTCTGATGTGCACATTTTAACATCTCTGAAATTCAAATGTGCCATCCGATCGATAGTATTTTAAATCACCCTCAGCCAAGCAGTACTTTCTGAGGTAGCTGGTATTGCTTGTGACTCCCTACACTTGGTCATAGCTCTTTATATTGTTGTGATGTGTGATAAAAACATAAGGCCAAGTAAGTTTTTAAAAATTATTTAAATAACTGTAAAATAAAAATTCTAAGTGTTGAAAAATAGTGTCATAGTTTAATTGGCAGTAAATTTTCTTTCTTAATGGCACATCAAATTATAATGCATCTTAGACTCTCATCTTTAATTGGATGTAATAGTTTTTGGAAAGCAACTTGACAGTGTCTCAAAAAATTTTGCAATGTAGGTCTTTCCAGTAATTTCAATGTTCCTAGTTCCTCCCAAGGAAATAATCAAAATTAAGCCACCTTAATTCTTCTGTCTCAGTTGTTGTTTAGTTTGATTTTATTTTTTATTCATTTATTTATTTTTTTAGAGAGAGGGGAAGGGAGGGAGAAAGAGAGGGAGAGAAACATTAATGCATCGATAGGTTGCCTCTCAGACGCACCCTGACCAGAGACTGAATCCACAGCCCAGGCATGTTCCCTGACCAGGAGTCAAACTGGTGACATTTCACTTTGCCGTACAGCACCCAACCAAGTGAGCCACACCAGTCAGGGTTCATCTGGGTTTATTAATGTGGTAGGCAGAATAATGCCCCCCCCCAAAAAAAAAGGTCCATGTCCAAATTCCTTGAACCTATGAATATGTAAGTTTGCACGGCAAAGGGAAATTAAAGTTGCAGATGAATGAAGGCAATTTATATGATGATCTTAAAATGATTATCCTGGATTGTTCAGATGGGTGACAAGGATCATTAAAAGTGAAAAACTGAAGGAAAAAGGAGTCAGAAAAGGAGACAAAAGGAAGGAGTTGCAGTAATGTGACTGGTGTGAGAAGCACTCAAGCTGCTGTGGGTGACATTGAATATGGAGGGAAGAGCTACAAACCTAGGAATGCAGGGGGCCTGTGGCAGCAAGGCAAGGACACATTTTCTGCTCCTGGCTCTCTGGAAAGGACCGAAGCCGCCCCAACACCACAGTAAGAGTGAGAGATGGGTCAGATTTCTAACCTACAGAACAGCAACGTAATGCATTCTTGTTGCAAGCTACTAAGTTTGTGGGAATCTGCTATATCAGCAAAAAGTAACTAATATAGTTGATAAGGTAGAAAAATTTTATGATTGATTGTGTGCATCATGTAAATCATTAGATTTGTTAATTTAATAGACCAGTAAAAGTTTCAAAAATGTTAGGGCCAATCATCAGCTCTTAATTTTGCTGCTTTATTTTAAAGTTACTGCTTAAAATTATAACATACCAGCATATGATGACATAGTTTTACAAAAGGATCACGTATAAAGCAAATGTTTAAATACATTTGATTTAGAAAAAAAACTCAGTACATTATTTTCCTCATTCATCTAAGGATCAATAAAAATATCCCATACAGCACTTTGTATGACTAAGCATTTGGAACCTCTGTATTAGCAGCATTTTGTTGATTTTAGAATTCGCTAAAAGAGGGACATTGGGATCAAAACAGCCGCAACAAAAATCCTTAGATTGTAAATTCTTAATTCAGAATTATCAGAGGTTTGGAGTTAGACATCTTATAATTATTTTAGCTGTGCTTTCTTTTTGATTCCTTCCCCATCTTCCCTTGTGATACATCCAGAACTTCTTGTATTAGATTCCTATGGCTGCTGGAACAAATTCAAACAGAACCCCTCTGAGTTCCGTTGCTCTGGGTTCTACTGCCTGCCACCGATAATAACCATGATTCCCAATGTCAGAGACTTATGAAAAGGAACGGAAATATTTATTCAAAAGTTATACAGGTTTAGCACAACAGTGGAGTTTCTGCTGTTAAATGTCACTCCCTTTAGAAACAAACAAACAAAAAAACACACAGTCCTGCCCACCCCCACTCCCCCTTGCCAAAGCCTGCCAGTCAGAAGTACCATCTCTCAGGAAAAGAAAGAGAAGTCCGTAGCTTAGCTGGGCAGATTCCTGTCTGTGTTCTGGCTCCCTCCAGTCGTCCGTGCTTGGCTAGCTAGGCTCCTGCTTTTAATCCCAAACTGCATCCTCATGGTGGGCCTGGGAATCCTTCTGCATCCTTCCAAACCACGTGTCCAAGACCCCACACTGCTGCTACATGGTCAAGAGGCTTCTCCTTCCGCAGGCACATGGTCAAGAGCCCCATGTGGCTGCTACATCCTGCTTTTCTGCTTCTTTCTATGCTGTGTGGTTAAGAGAGCCCCCTCTCTGCTCCCAAGGCGCATGGTTAAGCCCCAGCATGGCTGCCATTCCTGGGTTTAAATACTGTTGGGGATCTTCCTCCATAACCCTATTTCCAACTCCTCCCACACTGGGTTTCACCTGCTGGTAGTCTGGTTTCTTCTGCGTTCCCCAGCTGCCAATGTTAGTCTGGGTAAGCTTGGCCCTGTAACAAGGAGCAGCCTCTAAGCCCCTCAGGCTATATGGAATCACACGTTAGTCACACCCATCTCCCTGACACAGCTTTTAACTTAACTAAAACACTGGTCAAGTTCTTCAGATATGCAAAGTAACTCTCAATGGCCCTGCTCAACTTCCTTCATCCCAAATGATAGCTTTGGGGGTTTTCTCTATTTTGGGGGACCTCTAGCTCAGCACCCCATTACAAAATTACCACAAACCTGGTATCTGAAAACCACAAGCATTTATTCTTTCACAGTTCTGCAGGTTAGAAGTTGGAAAACAGTTTCACTGGACTGAAGACAAGGTTTTGACAGGGCCACGCTCCCCCCAGAGACTCTAGGACAGGGGACAATCTGTCTCCTTGCCTTTCCCAGTTTCTAGAGCTACATGCCTTGGCTCCTGGCCTCTTTCTCCTTCTTCAAAGCCAACAGTACTGCATCGCCAAATCAATCAATCAATCTCGGCCACCCCCACCCCCACCCTTCTCTCTTTCTTTCTCTCTGCTCAGGTGGTCACCTGGCCTTTCTTCTGTGTCAAATATCCCTCTACCCACCTCTTATAAAAGGACATTTGTGATTACATTTTAGCACCCAGCCAGATATCCAGGATAATCCTCCCATTGTAAGATCCTTAATTTAATCACATCTCTGAAGTCTCTTTTGCCATATTAATAACATTTACAGGTTCCAAGGATTAGAAATTGGATACACTTGGGGGCCCTCATTCAGCCAAACACATATGCTTAGTTTATACACATATTGCATAGCCATTATACTTTTTTAAGTAGGAAATTTTTTTTGTAAGAATCCATTAAGTTACCTATTAAAGTTGTGACATAGCCTAGGATGTCTAAGTACTAGAAAGCCATGACCACCAAAGAAAAAAGGGTCATAACACAACTTAGCAGTTCTGATTAATAGCCTATTCCTTATATATAACATCCCTTGCAGAAAGCCCTCTCCTACATAGAAAAGTATAAACTACTTTGGAACTATTCCACGTTAATTTTGTAACAGTCTCTGAAACTCGAGGTGCAAAAATGACACTCAGACTGCTGGTGCAGAACAGCACACCGAGCATTTCTCCACAGATGCTCAGGTCCCCCCCATTTCAGCAGTGCATTTCTGAGATTGACTCGGGCTCAGGCATATAGAAATGTAATTTAAGTGCGCTCCGAGGGCCTCTTCTCCCCTTCTACTGAATGCTATCAGACAACTGGAGGATCAGTTGTACTGTCGGGAAAAATAACACAAGGAACAAGCTGGCAAACCCAATCCTGTTTCAGCCATTGCCGCTGAGGTTCAATAAACAGTATCTGAGTGACTCTGACCCACTTAATGCCCAGCTAAGCACCAAGGAAGAACATGGGTATAGGGAGGATTTGTCTCTGTGTCAGTTCCTAATAAATAAAACAAGTATCTTATATACCTGGAAAAGAAGAGAGACTCCAAACCAGTGGTTTCAGATGTAGTTCTAACTTCCACAGGATTTCACAGGTACCTCGAAGAGGGCAGCCGTGGTGGATGGAATAGACAGATCAGGGCCAGCTCTGGGTCATTCACCCTAGGTTTAACCAGAGCAATTGCACTTTTATCTGTTCCACTTACTAGGGTTCTGGGTGTTTGGGTCTTTAAGAAGAACTCAATTAGGCACCACACCATCTTTTTTCCATTTATTTGGCTTCACCTTTTCCCAAAATTATTTAATGTAGCTTATAAAAGTTGCATAAATATGATATTAACACTAATTCTATAAGGCTTCAAAAGAGAAGAAGGCTCCCATGGATAGGTTTGAAAAGAACTGCTGTGGATATGCAGAGAAAAGTGGAGACCATTTGAGTCAGGAGATAAGGAAAACCAGAAGGGTGATAGTACTCTTATGTGTCTGTGGACAACAGTTGAATTTATCTCAAATGAAAAATTAAGGTTAAAAGACCTTATTACTTTGCTAGGGCCACTGTTACAAAGTATCACAAACTGAGTGGCTTAAACTCCATGTGAGACACTTATTGCCTCACATGGAGTCCCAAAGCCTGAGACCAAGGTGTTGCCGGAGCCGTGCTCCCACTGAAAGTGCTGGCAGGAGGGCCTGTTCTAGGACCTCTCCCAGCTTCTGGTAGTTCTGTGCCTTGTGGCAGCCTAACTCCACTCTTCATACTGCACTCTCCCTGTGTGCATATATCTGTGTCCTTTTTTTTAGGACACCAGTCATGGATTTAGCAGCCCACCCTATTCCAGAATGACCTCCTCTTAACTATTACGTCTGCAATGACCATATTTCCGAATAAGGTCATATTCTGAGATACTAGTGGTAGAGATGTCAATATATGAATTTTTTTTGGGGGGAGGGGGGCTCAGGGCACGGGGGAGGCACAATTTAATTCATACCAAAGCCCAATCAGTCTACTTGAGTCTGTAGACAATGGTGAGCTACTAAGTGATGATTTTTTCCCCTGTTTTCTTTGTGTCAGGAAACTGATATGTTCCAGCAGATCTTTAGGAAAGACTGTCTAGTTGTTGTGGGCAAATAATTGAAGAAGCTATAACCTGGAGGGAGAAAGGCTAATTTTAGGTGGTTTAAGGGCTACAATCTAGGACATTGCCCACAGGGGCTGCATGATCTGCACACCCTACCCTGCGGGCCTCAGGGCAAATCATTCTCCTCCCTTCTTTGTCTTCTATCCAAACAGGCTCTGGTCGGGCTAAGAGGGCGCCTATATTCTGAACGCCCCAGGTCCTTTCCTCCTGGGGGTGGGGATCTTTGACACATTGTTCTTTATACTTAGATTGCTCTCTCCCTGCTTCACTTACTTAATGCCACCACTTCAAAGATCAAGGCAAGTGGCACTTCCTCAAGAAATCTTCACTGGAGCTCTCCAAATAGATCTGTCTGTCTAGTTGCTTACACTTATAATCTTAGTCCTTCTGTGAAGCATTACCCTGAATGTAGCCTTACTGATTAATTATAGAATTAGTCCTTTGCTGTCTGTCTGCCCTGCCAGACTAAATTCCATGAGGGTAGGAAGAGCAACTGTCAACATCATTGTTACAGTATAAATACCTTGTGCAGAGTAGGTGCTCAATGTGTATTTGTTGCATAAATGAGGTAATAAAAAAAACGTGCTGGGGAGGAGCTTTGGGAATGGAAAATAAAACACAGAGAATAGGTTGCTAACTGGAAGTGATAGGCAAAGAAATAGTCAAAGTTAGCTCAAAGGATTCCAGTGTGAGAGAAGGAAGGTACCACTGTTAGAAATGAGGCAAGTGGCAGCTAGGTTTCAAGTCCCATTTTTGCACTTTTAATGTATGTTCGATGATGAGGCACTGAAGTAGAAACATCTACCATTTAGTTAAAGAAAGGAAAGTAGGCAGATATTTGAGGTTGCTGTAGAGGGCTCCTAACAAACATTTCTCAGGGACAGGAAGTTCTATCTTATTTGGTCTGCATTTCTGATACTATAGCTTCACAGACATTTTTTGTATGTATTTTTTATTATTAAAATACTCATGTTTAATGTAGATAATTTGGCCAATAAGGAAGGGAAGGCAAAAGGGAGGTTACCAGTACACATCAGTCACTAGTGACAAGTTTTAGGGGTAAATTGACATAAACCAATGTATTAAGTATCTTGGTCTATTTGCTCTGAGTTAATTTGAATTGCATGTAAGTATAGTTTAAATATAGAACAGCTATCTCAGAAATGACTTGTTATCCTTCACTTTTATTTTTCAGAGAACCATTTAGATTTTAATTGTGGCATTAAGGCACTATATTTGCTATATGTGAGCTATCATCATCTTACCAGAATTGTTGGTCTCTACCTGATTCCCCTCTACTCTCTGTTGCACTTAGAGGAGAGGACTCAGCAGTTACCAAAGGAAACTATTCTGAGAGCCTTTTTCTTCAAAACCTGGGATTCCAGATTAAAGAAGCCAATGCTCAAATGCTGCATGCAGGGCTACTCTCCAATGTACTTAAATATTATTTTATCTTAGATGTTTTTAAACTGGGAGCATAACTTATTCCATTGCATTTGCTGTACTAGAAACTATGGAAAGCCTTTTTGCAGGCAAATGAGGATCCCATTTTCTAGAAAAGAGATAGATAATGTTAGGCAATTTGGAGAAAACCTTTTTACTGCTCTTGTAAAAATTCTGTTCTGAAATGGAGAATAAAAATTATAAGTCAAACAAAAATAGAGAAAAATGGAAAGAAAACTTAAGATCACCCTAGAAAAGAAGCAGAACCAGGAAGAACAAAATGTAACTACCCCAAAGTGGCAGACAACTCTGAAATTAAAATGTGTTTTAAGTTGAAAATTCCCTTCCATTTGATTGCCTCAACTAAGATACTTTTATAATTTTTAATTATGCCCTTTCTCTCCCCTCAAATGCTACAACAATTAATCTTGCATTCACTAAAAACTTTTATATGAGCATCAGTGAGGAGTCATTTTTTCCGCATGGATGAAGAAATTTGGCTTAGAAATTGGATTAGTTATACATGTTTGGAAACAGCTTATATGTAGTACAACAGTTTCCACTCAAACATGAGGTTGTGATTATATGCATCTTTGCAGATGTGAAATTTAAATATAACATTTACTGAGTGACACAATACATTATTAAAAAACCCCTAGCAAAGCGAACTGTAATTTGCTATTTTAAGACTTTTTTGTAAATGTTAAGAATTTGTTGGAAGAGTCAATTCTACCCAATTGTTGATGGAGTTCTTAGATGAGCATGCTATACATTACCTTTTACTCAACCAATCTTTACTAACAAATTCTCATTTTGGTCAACAAAGAGCATCATTAGATGCCCTTAAGTAAGGCACAGAGAAGAACCTGAATATTTGAACTGGAATAACCATGAGTCATCTGTAATTAATACACTCCTCATCACAAAGTAGGTATTTCTTACTCTCTTTGCAAATATGCAGTTGTATAAGTCCTCGGCTCTTTCTATAATCACTTCAAGCCAAAGGTCATGTATTTATTTGACTTCCTTCATTTCTTTTCACAGATGTCACAGGATGGAGATCCTAAAGTCTGTATTTACGTTCCATTTATTTATTTATTTATTTATTTATTTATTTATTTATTTATTTTAGAGAGAGGGGACAGGAGGGGGGAAGAGAGGGAGAGGAACATCCATGTGAAAGAGAAACACCCCAACCTGAGACCAAACCTGCAACCCAGGCATGCCCTCACCGGAAATCAAACCAGTGACCTTTCGCGTTGCGGGGCAGTGCTCAACCAACTGTGCCACAGCAGTCAGGGCTCTTCATCTCCTTTTTAAACTTTATATTCCTTTATGCATGTGGGGGGGGGGTGGGCAATACTTTTTACTTCTCCACCTTTATTTTACCTCCAATTTCTATTTTCCTCTCCCAAACCTTACTTTTCCTAGTTAGATGCAATGGAAGGGCTCACCATTGTCTCATACATATTAGAACCGAAATTCTCACAGTCGTTGAAAATACATACAGAAGGGAATTTCATGGTTGGACAGGGTTAGGAACAGATTATGAAACTCAGGGAGATGTTTTGTTAGAAAACATACTTGAAAAAATTTTAAACATTATACTATAATATATGTATTAAAAGATATGATTTTAAAGGCTAATATCATGACTCATACAAATATAAATAGAGCACATCAAAAATTTTATTTAACTCACTAATTAATAAGGGAACCAGTAGATGTTATAACCAGTTCAAAATACAACTTACTGTATTTTTCAGACCATAAGATGCGCCTAGGTTTTAAAGGAGGAAAATAGAAAAAAAATTTTGAAGAAAAAATGTGGTAAAATATTTAATAACATAAATAACATAATATTTCACCAATGTAAATGTAAATAGAACTCAACAGCAACATTAACAACCATTATTCCTCCCAAATAGGGGGGTGCATCTTATAGTCTGAAAATATGGTACATTCAGACTGAGAATTCTGAAATGATATACAAATAGATGGAACACTGGCCAAAAATGTCATGGTTCACAGGGCGATAATCAATAGCATTCCACCAGACACAATCTGCATTTCTATGGACAGGAGGTATTTTCATTGCAATCTGTTTTCTACAAGTTAATTTTTAATCTCTACGAAGTTGTACAATAGCCCAATCAAAGACAAGCAAAGGTGACCACCAGATGTATGAAGTAGCAAGAACACCCCATAAATTTCAAAATTTGTCACAATTTTTTTTCTAACTAATGGTACTTGGTGAAGCAGAACCAAAAAGTGGTGCTCTTTCTTGACACTCATCTTGGGAACTGGCTTAATGGCCTTTGTAGGGGTCAACAAAAATGAGGCAAAAGAGAATGGGGAGGAAGGACAGTTTTTTTTTTTTTTAAAGATTTTATTTTATCTTTAGAGGGGAGGGGAAGGAGAGCGGGAGAGAAATACCAATGTGTGGTTGCCTCTCGTGTCCCCTGCTGGGAACTGGTCTGCAACCCAGGCATGTGCCCTGACTGGGAATTGAACCACAATCCTTTGGTTTCCAGGCCCATGCTCAATCCACTGAGCTACACCAGCCAGGGCAAGGAAGGACAGTTTTGATGAACAAGACTAGCAAACTGAGTGAGAGTGAGGCCCATTGTCCTTTCCCACCAGGCCTGGGGTAGTGTTAAGAGCTTCGGCCTAAAACCACAACACAGTGTTCAAATCCCATTTTTGCCACTTGTCACATTTGTAACCTGTTGAGCAAGTTACTTACAATAACAAATTAAATTTTAAACAGTTTTATTAAGGCATAATTGGTATACACTGAACTGGATGTGTTACTAGTCAAAGAACATGCATGAACGACCCATGGACATGGTGTGGGGATGGACTGTGGGAGCGGCAGGGGGATGGGGTGGGCAGAGGAGGGCAAAGTGGGGAAGAGTTGAAACAAGAGTAATGGAATAACGACAACAAATTAAAAAATGTGCAGTTTAAGTTTGACATATATGTGTCATGAAACCATTACCATATTGAACATATCCATCACCCTCAAAAGTTCCTTCGTGACTCTATGGTTTCTTCCCCGCCACCTTTCCCTGTTCCCAATCCCCATCCACAGACAACTACAGATCTTCTTGTTACCATAAATCAGTTTACATTTTCTAGAAGATTTATAAATGCAACCATATAGTATGTTTATTTCATTTGGTCTGTCGTCTTTCATGCAACTTAATTATTTTGAAATTCTTTTATGCTGTAGTCTGTGTTAATAGTTACTTTTTAATTGCTGAGTAGCATTCCATTATATGGACAAGGAGGACCCCCTGAAAATGGAATTTATTTATAAAAATGATATATTTATTCTTACATGTTTAAACCTCAGTCACCTTCAAAATACTCTCTGTTTGATGCAATACAGTTATCAAGATGTTTTTTCCTCTGCTGAAAACAGATTTTGAACTCACTGACTTGGATGCCTTTTAGTGCTTCTGCAGTTTTTGGTTTCACCTCCTCTATACTGGCAAAATGTTTCATTTGAGGACTTTTTTTAATGCAGAGAAACAAAAAAAAAGTTGCTCAAGGTGAGATGGGGTGAATAGGGAGGGTGAGGTGTGGGGGTCATGCCATTTTTGGTCAAAACTGCTACACTTAGCATGATGTGGACAGGTGCACTTGTAACTCACCCCTCGTGAAATGGGCAAACTCCAGCTGGTACACTGTTATAGATGGGTTGCTAGAACACTCACCTAGTGGGGGAAGCTTGTACTACAAGGGGCCTACCTTCCAAAATATAATTTATTTACCCATTGATCTTTTGACAAAATTTGGATTGTTTTTCAGTTTTTTTTTAGAACTGATTAGAGAGAGAGAGAGAGAGAGAGAGAGAGAGAGAGAGAGAGAGAGAAACATCTATTTGTTGTTCCACTTATTTATGCATTCATCAGTTGATTCGTGTATGTGCCCTGACTGGGGATTGAACCTTCAACCTTGGCACAACGAGACGATGTTCTAATCAACTGACCTACCTGGCCAGGGCTGTTTCTTGTTTTTAATTGTTACAAGTAAAGCTGTCATAAATATTCACATACAAGTATTTACATAGATGAATGCATTAATTGGGTAAATACCTAAGAGTGCAATGGCTGAGTCAAATGGTAGATATGTGTTTAACTTTTGAAGAAAGTACCAATTTTTGCATACTTTTTAGTCTTACTAGCAATATATGAGCACTCTTATTGCTCACTAATTCTCTAGCATTTTTGACATTGTGTCAACATTTTTAAGTTTTTAACTTTTTAAGATAGTGACAATTTTTGTATAATTTTTTATTCCCACTAAGAGTGCTCCTGTTGCTCTACATCCTTGTCAACACTTGGTATGATCAGTGTTTATTCTAATGACTAATGCTATTGAGCATTTTTGTATGGGCTTATTGTCACGTATGTCTGAGTTATAAGATGCTTTGCTAAAACTATTGTGGGACTCGGGCAGTAAATTCATGGGTGATATACTTCATCTAGTCTAAACCTGCAGCCATAACAAATAAAATTTAAAAGCCATAGACAAAGTCCAAAACACATGAATATCTTCATGGCTCATAAACAGACAGAAATGTGAATGACTAAGTGGAACTCAAGCTGAAGGCCTGGAAATGGGCCTAGAAACAGAAGTGGGTGATGGATGGCTCCTCCTGGTACGAAGATTAAAAATTCTCCACAGGACGTGAGGAACCTGGCCTATCTCATAACTTCTACTCACTCCCATGAAAGGAAGCTGACGAAAGAACGGCCTTATATTTTTTCTTTTTTAAAAAATAATCTATCAGATATGTTGTTTTGTTGTATTTTTTCATTTTCATTTGTCCTCCATATAACCCCCCTGCAATACCTATACTGTTGGCCATTTTCATAGGTGCTTTTTCCTTTTTGCTCAGTCCACCTCCCACCCCAGAGCTTCAGCCTGCTCTCTATCTGCAAGCCTGTCTCTGTTTTGCTTGTTAGTTCAGTTTGTTCTATAGATTCCACATATGAGTGAAATCATATGGCACTTGTCTTTATCTGATTGGCTTATTTCACTTAGCATAATGCTCTCCACGTTCATCCATGCTGTTACAAAGGGTAAAATTTTCTTCTTTTTTAAGGCCTAATAGTTTTGCCTTCTTCCTACCTGCTGTGTGGGGCTCACAGGAAGTTGTAGGCTATGGAAGCAAGAAGATTGTGACAGGGAACTGAGTCAAGCTGCCTGCTGGCCCCGTGGTCTAAATTCATGATTAACCCACAGGCCATAATAGTGTAGGAATCCCAGAACACATTGTAAGACTCAGTTCTTGACCTGGGGTCTGAAAGAGTGGGAAACTAACTAAAGTAGATGGGTGGAGGAGAAAGACTGAGAATAAACCAAAACAACAAACAAGTCAAAACAATACCCCTTGAAAAGAACCTCATGAAAAAAGTAATGATAGAAAAGACACCAACAAAATTGACAATCATAACATAAATTCGCCTCATATGAAGTCATTTGCATGGCAAAATATGACAAATACCTTAACATAAATTTGCTTTAAAAATGAAGAAATGATGTACATTACAAAGAACAAGATTTCATGAAACAAAATAGGCATAAAAAGGAATATGTGGATATGAAAAAGAATTAGTTTGAAATATTGAATATTAAAAACTTCACTTGCAATACAAAATATAGAAGATGAATAAACTCTAGCTAGATATGGTAAATTGTGAAGAATGGTTATATGTTCTTTGTGGCTCCTATTATCAAAAAGTAGAGTCTATTTTCCACTCCTTGAATCTAGGCTGGGCAATGTGACTTGCTTTAGCCAATGGATCATTAGAAAAAGTGAGACAAATAGAGGCTCTGAAAACACTTGAGAATTGGGTCTTCTACCATGCTGCTGGGAACACTGGAGCCACCATGATGGAAGCCTGGCTCACCTCCAGGGTGGAGAGAGCTCACATGGAGAAAGTTCAGCCATCACAGCCGTTGGGAGCCTGGTGAAGCCCAGACCTCACTTAGCTGACCTGCCCAATGAATGTAATTACATTTGAAGTCCAGGCAAGACTAGCAGTAAAACCGCTTAGCCAACCCACAAAATCATGAGAAATAATACATTGTTCTTGTTTCAAACCCCTAAATTTTGAAGTGCTTTGTTCCACAGCAATAGATAATTCATACACTGGCTGAGTAAAAAAAGAGAATTAAGAAATGAGGAGATTGAGGAATTCACCTAAAACACAGCACAGAGGGACAAAAGATATTAAAATATGCAAAGGCAATTAAGACATATGAGGGTAGAAGTAAAGATTCTAATTGTCCTCCTAACAAGAGTTCTAGAAGAAGAAACTAGAGGGACTGGCAGAGAGGTAACATTCGAAGCAACGATAACTTGGAATTTTCCAAAACTGAAGTAAGTCATGAGTCTCTAGCTCTACAACTATTAAGGTATGTTATATGAGTTTAATATAACTTACATATAAATATAAAAAGTTGCCATCCTTGTAAGTCATTTACATATTGACTTGAAGAAAATAAGAATTTTGTCCAAGCTAAACTGAAAAGAGTCCATTTCTCATTTTGAAATCTAAGTTTCTTAAATTGACAAATGGCCAGGATGATGGTGTGGAAGGTCTCCTTGTAGCAAGTGTCAGCATATTGAACATGCTTTGTTTTTGTCTGTCAAGCCAACTTTTCTTTTAGGAACTTATCCTCTCACAACCACCAGACTTCGATTATCTCTACATCATACATTCTCAATCCTAGTGCCAGTATTGATTGCTAGGAGGACATATGAACCAAGAGCTCCCATATTTTCTCTCCCAGGCATTTTACACTTCAGATAAATTCATTACAAAAATGCCTGACATGCTTGTATAACACAAACACAGCATATTATTTCTTTCATATCTAAGGATTTGGGAAAGAAAGATGTACACAACACATGCTCAGTCCACCATTTTGATCTAGTCTTTCTTATGTGTTCTTATTCTACTTAAGTTATTTGTTTTTCAAAATAGTGGCAGATAAAAAGCAGCAAACTTAACATCAGGAAAAAGGCTCCTAGAGACAGAATTTTAACAGCATTGAAGAATGACAGACTGGAGTCTGATAGTAAGGAAGACCTAAAAAGTTTAAAAAGGAGACACTACTAGTCAAAACATGTACCACTGGGATGCTAATGTAGGGCTATATGTATATTCACATGCTTTGCAGACTCTGAGGGCACTGGTGTATGTGCAGTACACAGTGATAATTGTATGGATCATTAAGGCATTAAAAAAATTTTTAGTCTGTGTTTAATAAGGCAGGAAACTGGCAAATGGGCCTTTACAGCTGTGAAAAGATTTCTATCAAAACAAAACTTTTATTGTTTAAAGGAATAGACACTCATGTGTAAAATTTATTCCACAAGGACCCAAGGTTTTACTCCATTAGCTCAAATCTGATGGTCTAGAAATTTATCAATGTTTTTTGTTTATTTTCACTTTGTCATGGTCATATTTTCATAAAAATCACACTCAGCTTCCTTGGTATGGTATGTAATGTTTTAAATTTTATCCAAGGGAAATTTCTCTTATGGGTAATTCAGAATAGTTCTATCAGGGAACTACGTGTACTGTTAGCTTGTTTGTATTTAATGCACTAATGACTGATTTTTCTGAGTCACCAAAATATCAGAACCTAATTATTTTTGCCACTAGAAAATTTTAAGTAGAGCTTACCCCAAATATTCTTTTTCAGATTTTTTTTGAATTACTTAAAATGTGTGCTGCACAGTGACTAATTTTTCATACTAGGATATAAAAAGATTAAAAAAAAAGTCCAGAGTTTCCAAGTTAGTTACCTACTCAAGTTAACTAATATAGTTGTCATTTGGAACAGTCCTTCTTTCCCAGTAGGAATGAATCTCCTGTGCTTTGATGATTGTCATCTAGTCTCTGCTTGAATGCTTCCGGTCACAAGGGGCTCTTAACTTCACAAGGCATCCCATTTTACCTTTAGATGGCTCACACTGTTGAAACACTATTGTGCTTATATTGAAGCAAATATGCCTCCCTGTAACTTATACCATTTAATTCAAAATAATTCTTTTTTTGTTTCTACATGTAGTTCCTTAACCTATTTGAAGACAACAGTCATAGTCCCTGCCCACACACTTCTATCTGTTTTCATTTGTCTAAAATAAATTTCCCTAATTTTTACACAGCCATTTTTAAAATTTAGATATTTAGAGTTTTTAGATATTCATTTATTTAACAAATACTTATTAAACCCTTACTATGTGCCATGCTGTGGGAGCCAGTATAAATATAATAAAGCAAGATCTTTATTCTCATGAGCATTAAAAATAGTCAAATTTATAATTAAAAAATACCACATAGTATATCATAGTATATTAGGGTGGTGAGTTAACAAGTAAATGGAGAACATAGTTTTCAACAGCAGAGTCAGAAACACATTCTTGGCAAGGTAGCATTACAGACAGAAAGAACAATAACTGCAAAGGCCAGTTACGGAAAAGGCTTGACTTGTTTGAGGAACGAAATGGAGACCAGTTTGGCTAAAGTATAAGGAGTGAGATAGAAAGAGTTATATAATAGGAGATGGAAGAGCTCCAAGAATTCAAACCAAAAGTGCTCTGTGGACCATGGGTAGGAGTTTGGATTTTATTTAAGTGATGGGAAATCATTGAAGAGTTTTAATCAGAAAGGTGATATAATTTGATTTTAGTTCTAAAAAGGTCATTCTGGCTAATGTGTGGATAATGGACCATTTGCTGGCAAGAGTTAAAACTGACAGACCAAGTAGGAGGCTGTCACAGTAGTTCAGGCAAGACAGGGGTCAGTGTTGAGAAGAGAAACATGGTGAACATGGAAAGCAATGGGTAAGTTCAAGATGTGTTTTGAGAGTAGAATAGACAGGAGTTGGTGATGAATTTGGATGTTGGTTGAAGCAAATTGTTTTCAATTACAGTGTATATTTAATATTATTTTATGTTAGTTTCAGGTGTATGACATAGTGGTTAGACAATCATATGCTTTACAAAGTGTTCTCCCTGATATTTCTAGTACCCACCTGCCCCCCCCAACAGTTATTACAATATTTTTGACTATGTTCCCTATGTTGTACTTTGCATCCATGACTGTTTTGTAACTATCATTCTGTACTTCTCAATTTCCTCATCTTTTTAACCTAGTCCTCCAATCCCCCTCCCCTCTGTTCTCTGTTCTCTGTGAGTCTGTTTCTGTTTTGTTCATTTGTTTGTATTGTTCTTTAGATTCCACATATAAGTGAAATCACATGGAATTTGTCTTTCTCTGAATGACTTATTTGACTTTGCATAACACCCTCTAGATCCATCCACACTGTCACAAATGGTAAGATTTTGTTCTTTTTTCTGGCCAAGTAATATTCCATTCTATCTTACATAGCCAACTTTAAAAAATGCATGTTGAGCATGCACATTGCTAGTCACACCTCAGGTCTATAACTTCCTAGGTTATCTCTTCCTTAAGCAAGTCTTTGCATTGTTTTTGTGCATCTAGGTTAATACACCTTTGAAATGCCTCTTTTTCAGACCTCTCAAAAGCGTAACCAGCCTTAAGAGAGCATATAATCTCGTTAACCATCCTGTAATCCAATGCCTGCCTTGCTTTCTCTGACCTTCATGTAATCTTCCTTAGTTATTCCTACATTCCCAATGTATAAAAGCAACTGCAGAACTGTCACTCTTCTCAGCACTTGTGATCTTCTTTCCGGGCATTGTCATCGGTCTGGCTCAAATAAAATCTTATAAAAACTCTTTACAGATTTGGACATTTTATGTAGACAGATCTTTTAAACTGTCAAGTTTTAGGGACAATTTGTACAGAAATGAAAAGCCAATAGATCTTACACTGTTCAAGAATTTGAACTTTTTGCAAGGGGGGAGAGGAGTTTAAGGGGACTATATGGAAATAAAAAAAATAATAAACATTAAATTTTAAAAAAATGAAGACTTTGAACTTTGAATAAAAAACTTTCCACAAAGAAAAATCCTGGCCCAGATGCCTTCACTGGTGAGTTCTGGCACACATTAAATTAAGAAATAATATTATAATTCTCAGTTCACTTTATAAGGACAGCATGATGCTATTACCAAAACCAAATAAAAATACTACAAAAATATGAACTAATATTTCTCATACCCATAGATGCAGGAAACATTAATAAAATATTAGCACATCAAATCAAGTAATTTATATTAACACTCTAATATATCATGGCCATGTGGGGTTTAGATATAAGGTAAGATTATTTAAATATTAAAAAATGAACATTATTTGGATTACATTATAATAGTTTAGAGCAGGAAAAATACACAATTATTGCAAGAAATGCAGGAATAGTATTTGGCAAATACTAGCACTTACTCATAATAAAAATTTACAATAAACTAGAGATAGATGGAAACTTCACCCATCTGATAGAATGCAGTTGTGAAAAGCTTATTGTTCAGTGCTGAAACATTAAAACTTACCCAAATACTGTTCAACATTTTACTTGATAGACATTCTGGCCAATGCAGTGAGGAAAAAAGACAAGTTTTGAAGGAAAAGAAATTATTTTAGATAATATGATTCTGTACAGGAAATCCTAAACGGTTTCCAAATACTTATTAAATGTAAGTGTATTTAACATGTTGAGAATCCAAAATCTATACACAGAACAATTATTTCTATCAATGAAGAGCAAAATGTTTTTTCAGCATGTGCTGTAGCATCCAAAGATATTTCACATTTGTTTAAAAAAATGTGTAGATTGTCTACACTGAGAACTGCAAAACAGTGTTGAGAAAACTAAAGCAGACCTAAATAAATAAAAAAGATTTCAATGTTCTTGCATAGGAAGACTCAATATTTTAAAGATGTAAATTCTTCCCAATTTGGTCCATATATTCAATGAAATTTTAATAAAAATAACTGCAAGACTTTTTGAGAAATTGACCAGCTGATTCTAAAACATATAGGGAAGATTTAAAGAACGTAGAATTGCCTAAATAATCTTCAAAGTTGGAGGGCTTAATCTGCAACAACATGGGAAGACCTAGAGGATATTGTGCTGAATGAAATAAGTCAGGTAGAGAAAGACAGATGCCATATGATTTCACTTATGTGGAATCCACAAAACAAAATAAACTAACAAGCAGAACAGAAACAGACTCATAGATACAAGGACATTTTGACAGTTTCCAGGAGGGAGGGGGGTTGGGAGGATGAGAGAAAAAGATGAAGAGATTAAGAAGTACAAATTGGCAGTTACAGAATAGTCATGGGGATGTAAAGTACAGTATATAGAATGTAGTTAATAACATGGTAATAACAACGTATGGTGTCGGATAGGTACTAGACTTATTGGGGTAATCACTTTCTAAGTTATATAAATGTATAATAACTGGGTTGTACACCTGAAACTAACATAATATTGTATGTAGACTATAACTGAAAAATTATTAAACAAAAGTTAGAGCTTACATTACTTGATTTCAAAATTTTACACAAAGTGTAGTAATCAAAACAGTGTAGTATTGGTCAAAATATAGACAAATAGATCAGTGACACAGGATAATGAGCCCCCAAATAGACCTATTTCTATATAGTCAAAATATTTGATATAAAAGTATCAAAATATTATAGCTTCATGGTAAAAGAAAGTTTTTTTTTTTTTCAAACAAAAGTGTAGAAACATTTGGATATCCATATGGGGAAAAAATGAACATACCTACTCCATATTATACACCAAAATTAATTCAAGAGAGCTCATAGACTTAAACATAAAGGCTAAATTTATAAAGTTTCTAGAAAATTTATTATAAAATAGCTTTGCAACTTGGGTAAAATGAAAATTTCTTAGCAATGATACATAAAGCACAAATCACAAAAGAAAAAAATGCTGTTAATTGAAGTTCATCAAAATCTAAAAGTTACGTTTTTCCAGACAACACTAAGAAGTGAAGTCAGCTCACAGACTGGGAGAAAAAATTCTCATCATATATATCTGACAAAGAACTTATTGCTCAGCATCATTGGGCACAGGGAAGTAAATTGAAACTTCATTGAGATGCCCCCTACTGGAAGGGTTAAAAAAATTCACAACTCCAGCATTCCAGTCAAGATGGAAGCATAGGTAAACATGCTTTGCCCCCCTGTGCAACCACAGAAAGAATTACAATCATACCTCAAAACAAATAACACCCAGAGCTATCAGAAAATCAAACTGTATGGAAGTCCAACAACCAAGGATTTAAAGAAGCCACATTCATCTAGACAGGTGCCTTTTCTACAATAGGCCATGCTACTAAGACAATGAGTAATAGCAGCTCTACCTAATACAGAAAAAAACCAAAGGGAGGCTGCCAAATTGAGGAGACAAAGAAATATGGCCCAAAAGAAAGAACAGAAGAAAAACCCAGAAAAAGAACTAAATGAAACAGAGAATCAACCTATCAGATGCAGGGTTCAAAACACTGGTGATTAGGATGCTCAAAGAATTCATTGAGTATGGCAACAACATAAAAAATACCAAGGAAGAAATGAAGGTTACACTAAGTGAAAGAAAGAAAAATCAACAGGGAACCCACAGTGGAGGCGGTGAAGCTGGGACTCAGATCAACAATTTAGAACATAAGGAAGCATTTAACCAGAACAGCAAGAAGAAAAGAAGATTTCAAAAAAAAATAAATAAATAAGGATAATATAAGGAGCCTCTAGGACATCTCCAAACATACCAACATCCGAATCATAGGGGTGCCAGAAGAAGAGGAAGAGCAAGAAATTGAAAACTTATTTTACAAAACAATGATAGAAAACTTCCCTAATTTGGTGAAGGAAGTAGACATACAAGTCTAGGAAGAACAAGGAATGCCAAACAAGTTGGACCCAAAGAGGACCACACCAAGACACATTATAATTAAAATGCCAAAAGTTAATGATAAAGACAGAACCTTAAAAGCAGCAGAAAAGAAGAGAGTTGCCTACAAAGGAATTCCCATAAGACTGTCAGCTGATTCCTCAAAAGAAACTTTGGAGGAAAGAAGGGACTGACAAGAAGTATTTAAAGTGATGAAAAGCAAGGACCTGCAGCCTAGATTACTCTATCCAGAAAAATTATGATTTAGAAAGGAAGGGCAGATAAAATGCTTCCCACGCAAGATAAAGCTAAAGGTGTTCATCATCACCAAACCGTTATTCGATGAAATGTTAAAGGGACTTATTTAATAAAAAGAAGATCAAAACTATGAACATTAAAATGGCAACAAATTTACAACTATCAAAAACTGAATTAAAAAAAAAAAAACTAAGCCAACAACTGGAACAGGAACAGATTCACAGAAAGAGATCACATGGAGGGTTATCAGTGGGGAAGGGGATGGGGAGAATAGAGGGGGAAAGGTACAGGGAATAAGAAGCATAAACAGTAGGTACAAACTAGTCAGAGGGATGTTAAGAATAGTGTAGGAAATGGAGAAGCCAAAGAACTTACATGCACAACACATGGATATGAACTGAGGGGGTATGGAGGGGATTGATGGATGGAAATGAGGGTACCGGGCAGAGGGGTCAAAGCGGGAAATTGGGACAACTGTAATAACATAATCAATAACATATATTTTAAAAAAAATTTACAACACCAAATGCTGTGAAGGATGTAGAATTTTTAGAAAATTATCATAATGCTAGTGGGAATAAAAATGGTAAACCACTTTGGGAATTAGGGTATCAGTTCTTATAAAACACATATATTTACACAGCATTGTATTTCCTGATGTTTATCCAAGGGAAATGGTAATGTGTATCAACAGAAAGCCTAGTACAAGAATGCTTATAGCAACTCTATTCATAATAGTAAAAACTGGAAACTGCCTAGATGTATGTCCATCTGTAGGAGAATGAAAAAAACAAACTGGTATATTCATACAATGGAATGCTATTCAGCAAAAAAATGATTAAATTAATGTCACACTCTGCAATTTGGATGCATCTCAAAACCTATTATGCTAAGTGAAACAAGCCAGAGTCTGAAAAGTACATATTGCATGAGTCCACTTGTATAAAGTTCTAGACCAGGCAAAATAAATTTTTTTTGTGATAGGAATCAGAACAATGTTGCCTTCTACGTGGAAGGGACTGGCCAGGAAAAGGGATACAGAGACCTTCCTACAAGAGTAATGCACTTTATCTTCAGAAAGGTGTGGCTCACATTAGTGCTCACATTTGCTAAAATTGAAAGGTACCCTTAAAATCTATGCATTTCTTTGTGTCTTAATAATATACCAGTAAATTTTACAATAGCATACAAATTTTAATTGTTGCTTTCCATTAGAGCCTCTCTCATCAACGCATTAATTAGTACACATTGGCCAGGGCAATTCAATTGCCAAAGAATGAATCAATCTATCTAGCAGTCAATGTTTGTCCATTGTCTCCAAGGATATCAGCATTACTGGTCATGTTCTGTGTAAAATCACTGTAAGGTTCATGTGAAATAAAGCTATGCTATGTTTGTGACACTCTTCAATATTTTAATAGGTGCAGTAATTCAAACTATTGATGAGATTAGACACAGAAGTCAATTTTTAGTTTCATAATTTGTTAATTGTTCATTTTTTTATTCTTATTTCTTGCTTCTTATATCTTGTGCTCTATTAAATGTACTATGATACTTAACTCCTTTAATAAATCATATAGTGCCTATTTCCTGGTCTGGGTTTTAATAAAAAATGTGAAATATACAGTATATAAAAAAGAAGACTAGTAGAATAAGAATAAATATAAAATTTTTAAAAATTGAATGGTGGTGGGGGGTTGGAACAGGAATATTGAAGGATATTGAACAAGAGGGACTGTGAGAGGAATTATTGAGCGAGTCATTGGATGAGAAACTTAGGAGTTGTGCTTGGAGCTGTCCGAGGTCTGAATCAAAGCGATGTCATGTGGCCATACTTTTCAGAATGGTCCAAAACAAAAGAAAGAAAGAAAGAAGAAACATAAGAAGAAGGCAGTGACAGAAAGAATGGGAAAGAAGCCTTCAATTATTTGTAGCATGGATTACGAACTTCTTAAGTTACAGAGGCAATTATGGTAAAACATTGTCATCCAAAAGTTAAAAATATTTTTGTAGAGTTCTGACTCAACTAAAGCTATATAATTAAAAGTATTCTACTCTGTAAGAGCTGCTGTTAGATTTCTTTGTTGAGTTAATAAGAAGCTTTGATTCCATCAATATCTGTCAATGTCTAGTGCAAGGACATCTTTGTATTATAGATAATGCTATTAAGGATTAAATATGTTATTACTATAGTACATAAGGTGATGAGACAGCTAATGCTTCTTGAGTTCCTAATACATACCAAGTAGTATTCAAATATTTTCCATGGATTTATCCAAATAAATCTTTACAACAACACTAGGACACAGTACTGTTATTATTTCTATTTTACAGATAAGGCAAGTGAGACACAAGAATGTATAACATACATTCAATGTTATTTAGCTCGTGATGGCTAAGTCCAAAGCTTTCCTCTTAACCAACATGCTGTGATTCAAAGATGTCAATTTGCATGTAATTGAATGCTTATATAGCTGCTATTTTCTTTTAAAAATATTCTATTCATAACATTTCATTACTTTTAAAGTCCCTTTTTCTTAGGGCTGTTTATTGTTTATTTCTGACAGCATCTTCAAAGAATAGGGACAGCAATCTTATTTCTATGTTCTTCAGTGTAAAAATGAAGCTATTACCCAGCGTGAAAGTATTAATACAATCTTTTCCCAGAGAGATGGATTATCAGGGAAAGTAAACGACAACATTCTCTGGCAATAAAAATAACGAGACAGACAGGACAAAAGCAATGACATCCTGTAGCATAATCTTGGCGGAAAATAACTAAACCACCTTGAAGGAGATAAATTGTTACAAAACACCATCGTTGTCTAATATGGATTGACAGGCAATGACAGGACCCTTCAAGAGGATGGCAGCCCACAGGCCCATGTTCTTTCAAGGGATCAAAGGGACTGACACTGCCTGCCAGCCCCATCTAAGTAGAAAACAACACGATTCTCTTCAGGCGGATATTTACTCTAAGATATTATTTCTTGGAAAAGATAGCTTATTTGGGAAGGATGACAGCATTGCTCCCACACATCCTGTCATCTGTTAGAGCTGGACTTGGATGGGGCAAGAATCTACCAAACCTGTCCTTGGGATGCGGACTGGTTATAAATCTTTAGCAAGCTCGGAAATTGAACTTATTCTGTGACACGATTGTTTTAAACAAAGAACATGTGAAGCATTTGGTTTATACATTATTATTAACTTCCCTTCTATCAATAAAAACTTTTAAAAAGTTGTATAGAAATACAGTTTATCATCCACAGAAAGAAAAAGTAGCTTTCAGGGACTTAAATACTAAATAATAAAACAATAAAAGTTGCAGAAAAAATATACATATTTTTATATTATTGGGGTTAGAGAAGATGTTATAAACATGACATGAATTGAATCCCTATAAAAAGGTTGATTTGACTATATAAAATTATAAAACTATTAAAAAGTTGAAGATAGAATAACCTAATGGAATCAACATCTACAATTATTATTACATTGGTTACACTCTGGCCAGGTGGTTGGTGTATTGCCCCAAATACCAAAAGGTTGCTGTTTCAACCCCTGGTCAGGGCACATCCTAGGTTGTGGGTTCGATTCCCAGTTGGCACAAATATGGGAGGCAACCAATTGATGTCTCTTTATCGTTCTTTTCCTTTCTCTCTTAAATCAATAACCATATCCCTGGGTGAGGATTAAAAAATATTGCATTGCTTAGTATTCTTAACATATTAATAACTCCTATAAATGCTTAAGAAAAATATGACACCTGAATTGGCAAAGTGTATGAACTGCAACTTTAAAGAAAATGAAATTCAAATGGTTATTGAATTTATGAAGAGATGTTCAACCTCTCTAGTAATCAAAGGAATGCAAACCTGAACAGCAAGATCTTATTTCTTATTAATTGGACTTTCATTTAAAAGAGTAACAGTGTTTATTAATATTGAGGTGTCAGATAATGCACTATTTTCTGTGTCATTCCTGGATTGTCAAATGGTACACAGGAGTAAAGTAGAAGAATTTTGTCAATTTCTTTGAAAATCTAAAATGTATATTTTTGACTTATCAATTCCACTTAGAATTTATCCTACAACCTTAGAATGATACGAATATTACATATATATACATACCCTGATGGTCACTAAACTGCCGTTTACAAAGTCTACTGCTAGCATAATGTGCAATTTAGAGAAAAATGGCAAAAATGACCAAAGAATATAACTTTTACTCAAATTCCCAAATATTAACATTTTATTACACTTTTCTTCTCTTTCTATCTCATTTTCTACATACACACTTTTTCCTGTACTGAAAGTTGCAGAGTATTCTTTTCCCCTAAATACTTTGAGTGATTGCTAAAAATCCATGACATTTTTATATAATCTCACTATATGTATCAGAGAATTGGTATTAATCTAATACTATTTTCTTATCTAGAAAACATATTCAGATTCCTTCAGTTGTCCCAGGAATGGTTTTTATAGGAAGAAAATCCATGGGTTGTATTCATTGTTTTGTCTCTTCAGATTCATTAATCTGGGATTTCTTTGCATGTCATGACATTGACCCTTTTGAAAGAGCACAGGCCAGGTTGTTTGTAGAATTTTTCTCACTTTGTTTTAGTCTGTTTCCTCATGATTAGGTTCACGCCATGCACTTTGGGCAGGAATACCACGGAAGTGAGGCTGGGTTTTCCTCAGCGCATCACATGGGGAGGCACGCGCTGCTGCTTTGTCCTCTCACTGGTGGACTTAACTTCGATCACTTGGTTAAGGTGTTTGCCATGTTACTTTTTGTAATTAATAGGTATCTGTGAGTATTTACTTTGAGATTAAAGAAATATTCAGTTACTCCTCAAACTTCTACCCACTAATCTAGGTATCCAATGTGTGATTCATACCTGAATCAATTATTAATATAATGGTTACCAAATGGTGATTTCCTAATTTTATCATTTTATTTATTATTATGTGAGTATGTATGTTTTAGATTATTTGTTTACAAGGAGGCTTTGAGTAAGGGACCTCTAATCTGAGCAATAGAGCTATTGCTGTTTGTAATGATAGGAAATCTCACACCTTAAACGAAGACACCAAGGTTCCACATTAAATTGTCTTGTGAGTAAATCAAGAACACAAGTAGAAAAGATTGCATCTGCCTGATTATCATTCAGTCATAAAACACAAATAAATTTGCAGACTATGCTACAGACAATACTCACACTCCAAAGAGGATATAAAGTGTCAGATAAGTAGGAAGGGAGGAAGAATCACACTCTGGAGGAAGAATCACATGCTATTTTTATTGCCAAAATTACTTAAATGATTTCCTGTGAAGAGTGGAGACCTTGGAGGCTCTCTAACATTTCACACTGAAAAATAAATGACACAGATCTAACTTTAGGAAAAATGCTTAGCAGGCAAAGTTTATCTTCAGTACCACATACTCGAAGTTAGGTCCTGCTTCTCTGCTCTCCCCATAGGGTAAACTTTTCCAATTGCTCTCATCCTGCTCCCTGGTTCTCCAAAGTCTTTCACTGCATCAGATTTTCATTCATTCAACGAATAGTTCATGGCACTAGAGGCACAAGAGTGAGCAAAACAGACCAAGTCCCTGTCCTCTAGGACATAATATTTAGGTAGTAGGAGAATGACACAAATGAATATGTAATTAGTTAGGGGTGGTCAGTGCTATGAAGGAAAAATGTAGGAAAGGGTGGGTGATGGATGGTTAGATGCTATTTTGCATAGTGTGCTCATAGTGTGCTCAGTTTTTTAAAAATAATTTTTAAATCCTCACCCAAGGATATATATATTACTTTTAGAGAGAGAGGAAGGGGGGGAGAGAGAGAGACATTGATGTGAGAGAGAAACATTGATTGGCTGCCTAACATCTGTGCCTCAACTGGGGATTGAACTGGCAACTTTGTGGTGTATGGGATGATGCTCCAAGCATCTGAGCCACCTGGCCAGAGTGCAGTTTTTTGATAAGGTGATATTTGAGCAGACATGTAAGTTAAAGTGTGCAGATAGTTGAGGGATAATCTTTGCCAGGAACAAAGCAAATGCAAATGTCCTGAGGTGGCAGAAGGAAGGAGGCCAGAGTAGAGAGCAATGACTGAGGGCTAGAGGGTGAGAGAGGAGACCTGAGAAAAAGAAATAAAATATGGGAGGGTGGCAGGAGGTTGGAAGAAGGGGAAGATAATGCAGATAGATCTTATTTTGAGGAATCAGATGAGTAAGACATTTTGACTTCCATTTTTAAATAATCCTAGTGGAGAATATATTGCTAGAAGGCCAGGTGGAGAGGATTTCAGTAGGAGCCTTTTGCAGCAGCCCAGATGAGAGATGGCCATGGATTAGGATATAGGGAGAAAAGCAGAGGTGAAGCAGTCAGATTCTGGGTATAATCTGAATATAGAGTAGACAGGATTTGCCAAGGGGATACGGCCCAACAGGAATTAAGGAGACATAGTTGATCTCAAGGTTTTGCCTTGAACATTGAAAGAAAGAGAGTTGCCATTTACTGTTATAGAAAAGAGAGCAGGAAGAGAAGGGCTGGGGAAAGTTCAGATGGTGAGTTTTGTCATATGAGATTTGAGATCCCTGCTCAACACCAAAGAGGAGATGTTAGATATACAAGCCTAGGTTTCAGAGGAGAGATTGGGACTAGAGATGAAAATTTAGGAGTTGTTTATTTGTAGACAGTACTTAAAGCCATGGGACTGGATGTGAGCACCTAGAGTGTGACTGTAGCTAGGGTAATGAGAGAGGGACTGACCCTAGGGTACTCTGACAGTAGACTGGGGAGAAGATTCGGTAATGCATGTTGCCCTTAGGCCTCAGGGGTGTGTGTGTGTGTGTGTGTGTGTGTGTGTGTGTGTGTGTGTGTGTGTAAAGAAGTGGGGGAGAGAGGAATGAGCTAGTGATTGGGTATGTTCATACTTTAGGCTCTTTTTTCCACCTTTATCAAAATATACCCTCAGAATACACCTTGTTGATGTGGGAAATGATTTCACTCTGGTATTGAGTATCAGCTCCTGACTAAACTGTTAGTATTGTAACAGGAACCCTTAAGTGCCCAGAATACAAAGTTGAGATTGTAGGGAGTGCTCTGAATCACCACTGGAGAGAGATGCTTTGAGGGGTTGTTGATGTAGGGATACAGCATATGACATGTGGGTCAAGCAGCAGATGGACTTATGAGCTTCAAATCAACTCTGAAAGAAACACACCTGAAGTAAAATAATCCCATCATCTTAAGTAATGTTTTTATTATAATAATGAGATAAAAATACCAACAGCTATTCTTTAAATAGAGAACACACAAATGAAACACAAGTAAATGACCACTAGCAAACTATCAGTTCAGACATACAAATACTTCCTGTAAAAAAAAAAAAAACACAAAAAAGTAAAAATAAAATAGTAACTGATTTCCTGTGATATACAGTTTTGATATATCATATTTAAGCAAAATAGGCTCCTTTGGTTTTCAAAAAGCTCACAGTTTTAGAACTACTGGGGAACTCTAAAGTATAACAAGATTCTTAGATCCAGGGGAATTTCTGGGAAAATTTTTAACTCTACTTTAAAAATGTCTGTATTTGTTGCTCTGTTCAGTGGGGCACTTGGTTTTTGAAGAACCTTGCCACTGTGCCATCTGTCATTACTAAGCACCAACAATGTGCAAACTTCATGGCTTTTCACCTTATCCTTACTTACTTGGGATAAATTTAGATATTTCTCACACATTTGATAATGTGTCACTTCGGTTTCCCAGTTTCTAATTACTGGCATCATATTCTTCAGAAATATTTAAATCCCATGCCATTTTCCTCTGTTATTTTTAAAAAGAAATAAATGAACAGGACAACCATTATTATAAGGCTGAATAAGTGTGCATTTTGCTAGTTATCCAGTTCTTTTAGGACAAATGCTTAGGAGGAATGTATTTGTCAGGATAGTCTAGGTAATGCTGTAGTAACAAATAACCCAAGCATTTTGGTGGTCCCAACCACAAATGCTTCTCACTCATGGTACATGCTCGCTGCAAGGTAGCTGTGGCTCCTTATATCTTCTCATCTCTAGGAAGCAGACTGAAGGTGGGACCTTTCTCTGGATGTTGCTGTTCTTAGGACAGAGAAAAGAGACATGGCAAAGTATGTGCTGGCTCTTAAGCTTCTGCTCAGAAGGCAGACATGCAATTCTAAGTTTAACATCTCTAAGTGCAATAGGAAAGCAATGTGTAAGCCTCTCACAGGGAACAGTGCAGGGAAGGAACTCAGAATATTTGGCAAACAAAAAATATAGTTCACTACAAAGGATAAAAAGTTCAAGTAGAAAAGTTTTTGTCTCCCCATTTCTCAGATGTAACAACTGTAAATTACTATACCTTTTCTCCTTTTCACCTTCTAGTACTCTTTTTAATTTATTCATAATGCTTAATGAAATGTTTCTCAGCAATCAAAGATCCTAATCAGACTTTTACATTAATTTTAGAATTCATACCAATTGAGAATAAGAACAAATTCTAGAGCCTGGGCCATTGGCCTTCTTATCATTGGATAGTTATCATCGAATTCTGTGTAACAAACCATTCTTTAATTTTTTTTTTTTTGGTTGAGGCCTTGCATTTTGGTCTGCCCTCATCTAATGTCACTATCCCAGACCTGCACTGCAATTACCTGTGCCTCTATCTCTTCTTTGAATTCTTCGAATGGAATTTTTAAAGAAACTATAAATTTCCTCACAGTTGTACTGTAGTGAAAAGAATACTCTCTCTGAAATGGAGGCGATTTGGGATATCCTGTTACTGTCATTATCTAGCTTTTTCTCTTGAGGCAAGTAAATGACACTGTAAGAACATCAGTTTTCTCATCTGTACCATTGGAACAGTCACACCTACCTCACAGGGCTGTTGTTACGGATCAAGTCAGATAGTGTATGTAAAGGTACTTTGTGAAGGAGAAGTCTTGGTTAATGCCTTAGTTGCTGCTATCACTCCAGGTGAGTTAAGAATATACAGTTCTGGCATGTTATTAATTCTGGAATGGGGGGAATAACAAAGAGATTTTTATGAGGCCTTAACATGTTGTTTTTTCCACATTTTCTACTTGTTTCTCTTCATATTTTCAAAATACCTTATTTTGGAAAGAGCCTGAATGATGAAATAAATGAGAAGAGGCTATTCTAACCTAGAGGTCCAGCATCACTACACTGTGTACACAAAAGCTGTGACTAAACAAATGAATTTTTTACTTGTCAAGGTCATGGTTTCTTTTGGTCACCAACTGTCAAGGTTCCCAAGTGACGTTGGTGGAAGCAGCCCTTTATGTTGGCAAACTTGTGTCCAGTTAGCATCATACTGTACTGATTAGCTCCCCCAGTAGCTAATCTAAATGATAGGGCTTATTTCTATGTGTCAGGGTTTCTCATAAGACAAATTAGATAGGACTTAATAAATATAAGATATTAATGCCTGAAAATATCAAATCTGCATACTCTGGGAATTTAATTTTTCACATATGTCTTGAATTTTCTACCACATGTGGAATAATAATTCTAAGGCACTGACATGCCAGGGATAGTAGTAATTGAACTTCACTGAATAATGGTTTACTTTTATGAAGACCTTTCCCATCCCATTTGGTGCTGCCAAAGCTTTATCCATAGGAAGTCTGTGTGGATTGGGAAGAGTATTTCCCCAGACTTTTTCTGCTTAAAGCAAAGAAGAAAACATGTGGTCAAACTCATTTATCACAACAGTTTGTCTGTAGCATGAAGGTTTCCTTGGCAATATTTCTGGCTCATTTGTACTTGCCAGTAACTCAAAGACCATAAAAGTAATGAAGTAGGAAAACAGACTTCAAAAATTTCAGTGAAAAGACAGGCATGCTTCTTACATAAGGACTTTACAATAATACATGGCATATAGTAGGTAAAGGATTTCTTTTTCCTTTTTCCACAAATATTTTTTGAGGGCTGGAGATCTGTGAATGGCATTGAAAAAGAAATTTCTCAAAGAAAAAAGGAAACAAGGAGGCATTAGTAAAACATCAGTATGTATAAGGAGCTTCCTTTTTAATATCTGTTGAATGTATTGGGGTGACACTGGTTAATAAAATTATATAGGTTTCAGATGTACAGTTCTATAATGCATCACCTGTATATTATATTATGTGTTCAAGACCCTAAGTCAAGTCTCCTTCCATCACCATTTATCCCCCCTTTACCCTCTTCCACCTCCCCAACCCCTTTTCCTCTGGTAATCACCATACTGTTGCCTATGTCCATAAGTTGTTTGTCTGTTTGTTTTTTGCTTAATCCCTTCACCTTTTTCACCCAGCCTTCACCCAGCCCAGCAACCACCCTCACCTCTGACAGCTGTCAGTCTGTTTTCTGTGTCTGTGAGTCTTTTTCCATTTTGTCTGTTAGTTTATTTTGATGGTTAGATTCCATATATAAGTGAAATCATATGGTGCTTGTCTTTCTCTGACTGGCTTATTTCACTTAGCATAATACTCTCCAGGTCTATCCATACTGTCACAAAAAGTAAGATTTCCTTCCTTTTTATGGCCTGGTAGTATTCCATTCAGTAAGTATATCACAGCTTTTACATCTATTCATCTACTGATGGGCACTTGGGCTACTTCTATTGTATAAATAATGCTGCAATCAAAAATTGGGGTGCATATGTTCCTCTGAATTAGTGTTTTGGGTTTCTTCAGATATATTCCCAGAAGTGGAATTGCTGGGTCATTAGGCAGTTCCATTTTTAATTTTTTGAGGGAACTCAATACTGTTTTCCACAGTGGAAGTACCAATTTGCATTGCTACCAAGAGTGCACCAGGGTTCCCTTTTCTCCACATCCTCACCAACACTTGTTATTTGTTGATTTATTGATAGCCATCTGACAGATGTGAAGTGATATCTCATTGTGGTTGTAATTTGCATCTCTCTTATTAGTGATTTGAGCATCTTTTCATATGTCTATTGGCCATCTGTATGCCCTCTTTGGAGAAAAGTCTATTCAGGTCCTTTGCCCATTTTTTAATTGGATCATTTGTTTTTTGTTTTTGGTGTTGAGTTTTATAAGTTCTTTATAAATTTTGGATATTAACCCCTTATCAGATGTATCATTGGCAAATATATTCTCCCATTCAGTGGATTGTGTTTTTATTTTGTTGATGATTTCTTTGATGTGCAAAAGCTCTTTACTTTGATGTAATCCCATTTGTTTATTTTATCTTTTGTTATTCTTGCCTGGGGAAATATATGAGAAGAAATGTTGCTATGAGAAATGTCTGAGATTTTACTACCTATGTTTTCTTCTCATATTTTTATGGTTTCACTACTTACATTTAAGTCTTTAATCCATAATAAAATTATTCTTGTGTATGTTGTAAGGAGGTGGTGAAATTTAATTTTTGCACATATCTGTCCAATTTTTTCAACACCATTTATTAAATAGATTAACTTTACCCCATTGTGTGTTCTTGCCATCTTTGTAAAATATTAATTGGCTATAAAGTCATAGGTTTATTTCTGGGCTCTCTATTCTACTCCGTTGATGTATTTGAGTGTTTTTATGCTAGTACCATGCTGTTTTGATTACTACGACCTTGTAGTATAGGTTGATATCAAATTGCCTGATTCCTCCAACTTTGTTCTTCTTTTTCATGAAATGCTCTGGCTATTTGGGTCTTTTTTTGGTTCCATATAAATTTTTAGAGTATTTTGTTCTAGTCCTGTGCAATACACCATTGGTATCTTGATAGGAATTGCCTTGAACCTATAAGTCTATAGTATAAGTCTATATAGTCTTTGGATAGTATGGACATTTTAATGATATTAATTCTTCCTATCCATGAACATGGTACATACTTCCACTTACTTGTATCTTCAATTTCTTTCTTCATTGTCTTATAATTTTCTGAATACAGGTCTCTTACATCTCTGGTTACACTTATTCCTAGGCATTTTATTTATTCTTTGATGCAATTGTAAATGGGACTATTTTCTTAGTTTCCCTTTCTGACAGTTCATTATTGGTATACATAAAATGCAACTAATTTCTGGATATTTATTTTGCATCTTGCTACTTTACTGAATTTGTTTACCAGTTCTTGTAGTTATTTTAATGTGTGTGTGTGGACTCTTTAGGGTTCTCTTACATACAGTAATATGTCACTGCAGGCGATTTCCAGTTAACATCTTTTTTAAAAAAGAGATGTGGAAAAATTGAGGAGACTCAAAAATAAGACTCATTGAAAAGAGAAGCATAAACTTATTGAAATAACATCAGAAAGATTAAAAGCCAGAATAAATTGAGTATTTGAAAAAAGTTACCAGAAACAGCTCATATGACTTTGAAGCTGTGTTTAGATCAGGAAGAATAACAAGAACGGTTGAATACATGTCATTAGAAGCAAATGGTGTCAGGCTTCTTGATGTCACAGATAATATTCGAAGCCTGTCTGCTTCCATATTTGCTATAAAATGGCTAAGTTTCCAAACAAAAATTGAAAATCAATACATTGTAGAATCAATTATAGAACAAGATGTGTAAACAGGTAATATAAAACTTCCAATAACTACAAATGAATCTGAGTCTCCAGGAGAAGATAAAGTGTCATTTCAGGATGACTTTGAAACCTTCATCAGTTATCTAAGATCTCCTATTAACAACCTCCCCCCCACAAAAAAAAACCCTATAGAGCACTGCAAAGGTTCCCAGAATTTGAAAAATAATATCCCCATTTCATAAAAGGAAAAACATATCAGTTATGAAATGATAGAACAAATTATTATGTAAATGATTAATATTTAGGAAAAATATAAGATTTTTCATGGCATTTTTTTAAGGATAAAACATTCCTAAATATTTGGTCATATTTTAACAGAGTCACTAGATTGGTAGGTATGAAATGTTAAGACTGGTGTAGAATAATTTTAGGCTGATCGATAAGCTGGTAACATGGGTGGGATAAATGTCCAGGTGTTTTCACAGCTTACTTAACATTCATAACTAAAACGGTAATGGCTAGAGTACTTTTAAGTGTTCATTACTTTATTTATCATGGATAGAGTAACATTAGGTTGAGAGATACTGGGGATCTTCCTGTCTTGCTGATGCCGTTTGGATCTCAATGGCAGCAGTGTTGGTTGTGACAGAGCCTGCTTTCTTCCTCAGGGCAAGCATGGGTTCCATTGGAAACTACACCAGTACTGTAGGGAAAGAATTAGGCTTTTTCTAGTTCTAACTATGCCATTTGGTAGATGTGTGGTCTTGTAAATATCCCTATCCGTAAAATGAAGATATAACTGCTATAAGTCAATCTTATAGGTGGTTGTTAGGTTTCAAAAAGATCGTAATTTTAAAAGGCTTTACAAAGTGTCTCTAGGAATAAAAATGTAAGATAATGGTATCATCATTATCTCTGTTTCAATCTGGAATGAGGGCAAAGGTGGAAGACCAGAGGAATCCCTTCCTGAGTGTATCCTGATCAACATGTTCATCAGTGGAACTAGAAGACATAATTATTAGATTGTAAAAGCTTGGCAACAATAGCTTTGAGATCCAAAGCTTTCTTTCCCAATCCTGCCAAAATATATTTCCAGCAAAAATATCAGACCAAAACAACAAGACGAAATTTAGCTGTAATAAAGGGCTGCTCCCTAGACTTGGAAATGCAAATATGTAAGTACAAAACAGTAGGAAAAAGCAATTGGGCAGCAGTTCATGTGAAAACATCTATAGTGTTTAGTTGACCACAAGCTAATAAGGGTATTATGAAAAGTGTAGATCTCTTCAGTTTGAGATATTCAGACCATATTAGTCCAATGCCTGGGTTGTAACTGACACGCAGAAAAGTTATTTTGCTCAATTCAGCACCTGTTCCCCTTAATTCAAGAAAGACTGTAATATGACCAGTAGAAACTGGCAGCGTCAGGAAATTATGAGCTATAGGAAGAGCTGAAAGAACGGAATGAAACAGGTTAACCTGAGGAATCAGACTAGTGAAAAACCTTAATAGCTGTCTTCCAGTCTCTAAAGGCTTGTCAAGTGTTACAGGATTATTTTCACTCTGTGTCATTCCAGAGAGCAGAGCAGGAGTCAGAGGGTGAAAGCAGAAAGAAGGCAGATTGTTGGTTCACAGATACAACTTTACAATAACACCTCAATCTCTACAACAACAGATATTTTTCTCTTGATGAGAAAATAAAATCTCTATTGGAGGTTTAAGCCAAGGCTGGCTGCAATGTATTAGGGCATCTATACAACACATTTCTGCTTTGGACTGATCTCTAAGGTGCTTACCAATTCTTGGGTTCTATGATTTTATTAGAAATTTGTCCTTATTATCAAGACTCTTATATGTCCAAATGTTTGTTTTTGCTTTTCTTATTACATGTATCTCAATAGAAACTTTGCAGTAGAAAGCATATTATTTTTTTCCCCACAGGACATTTTAAAGAAGCTAGTCAACCCTTAGAAATTGCTGATTTACCATCTTAGAGGTTTTTACTCTGCAGAAGTAATGTATTGCACAAAATTATGATATATAATATCTCTGGCTTATTAAGCATAAAAAAGCCCTGTTTCTGCACTATTATGGTTGGTTCTTCTACCTAACAAAGCCTTAACATTCATAGTTAACGTTTCTATGGTAACCATAATTCAATTCTTTGTGACAATAAATTACTTTTTACACCTATATGTTAACTTTGATTTTTTATGTCTGTATGATATCTAACTATTCAAAGTGATAATAAATAGGTTAAGGGTCTTTCCTCTAATGATTATAAAAATAACTATTTGAAGTAGATAGTTACTAGAAGCAAGAATAGAAAAATTAGTATGTTGTGTGATAAGGGAGGCCAAAACAGGGTGTCATGGTAGATTATAGCATGGACTATAACAAAAAATAAAGTAACCATAAATCAGCAAGATTATATTTTAGATAAAATGTATAAACTCTATCTACAGATGATTAGGGATGAAAGACTACATGAAATGTATATAACTACTTCCCCTTTCTATGCTCATAGTAACATCAACAACCAATTATGGACCTTTAGTCTGTTGGTCTCAAACAGATGTTCAGAATCCTTCACAACACAGTATTATAGACATGACTGTTAATTGATATCAATTCTCATTTCATCTAGAAATGCCTTAATTACAAATGTAGAAAAGGTGACAATCTCCATAAATTTTCCACAGATCAGGTCCCACTGTTCCTGTGGATGGATTGGGGAGGCTGGTTGAAGGATTACTGAAAGACCAGTGAATCTGACAGTAGTGATACCATTGGGGAAGATGACCATGTTTTAGTGAAAAGAGAAAGGAATTAGACTCAAAGGGAGTCCTAGCTGTGGCACTTTGGTAAAGAACTGAACTTCTCTGAGTTCTAATTTCTTTATTTGTAAAATGTATGTAATATACTTGTCATCACTGTTGATAAGAGGAAAGTGCTTAGGACATTTACAACACATACTCTGTGCTGGGTGAAGAGGTGAGGGGGAATGAGTCTTCTCTCCAAGGCAGCCTAATCAACTGAATCAATACAGGGGATCAGTGGGGTCTGGCCTGCCGAAGCCAGAGCAGCTTGATATTCTCACATTTAAATGAATATGAAGTTTATGCTAAACTATGTAGTATATGCTGTACAACCCCAACGTACTTGGATTAAGTTCAGTTAATAACTAACTTTGGGTTATTATTATTCATTTAATTTCCCCAGCTAGATTAAACTTTCCCTGAAGGCAGAGATAATATTTAGTTTGGCTTTGTAGCTATAAAAGAGCTTTGTATTATAAAATGTAAAAACTTTTTGTTAAGATAAATTAAAAAGTTAGTAGTAAGTCACCTGAGGGATAATTTTAACCTAATATAACTTGAAAACTATAGATAAAAATAGAGATTAGTTTCACTGGTTAGAAAATATCATGACACAGGCTTAAACTATAGCATGATGAATGCAATCTAGGTACAAAATAATAAATTACCACTATAGAGACCATAGGTCACTAAAAGAGAAAGAATGTTTAGGACCCAGTTCTACAGATTAATAAACCAATGCTATTTCAAGTATGTTGTCCTGAATTTTCCAGAATTATGAAATATTACATTAAACTGCCTACTGAAATGATATACTCCCACCTAGCTTATTAAAAAATAAAAATATTTTTTTCTGATGCAATTACCTAGGCCATCCTCAATAAAACACTTATTAATATGTACTTCTTTTATCTGTAATTAGTATACTACATGTATGTATGTCTGCTTTTAAATATTAATTAGTAATAGATTACTAATAATCACAGCAATAATAATAATGATCAAAAGAATAATAAAAATATCTAAGAAAATATGTCTTATCAGATTGGGAAAGATCATCTTAGTAGCACAACAACAATCATTCCTAAATTGACAGTCAGGTGAAATTTGTGTGGAATATAGGCTTATGGGTGATTTAGAAGGAGAAACTTATGAAAAGAAACTTAGGAAAGGAGCAAACATGTAACGAGGAAGAAAGCACTCACCAGCTGGAAAGCCCAATGACTGCGGGTGTCAGGAAGAAATTCCAATTTCTCCAAAATGGGTCCTTAGACAAGGAGAACTACGAGGCAACAAAGGAGAACTATGAGGCAACAAATAACTATGAGGCATAAAAGACTAAACAGGGATCAATAGCAAGCAATGACTAGAGAAAAACTGATCAGGAGGCCCATGCTGTGGACCCCCTTGAAAGGTTTTGGACATAAGATGGGCCTCATCAGAGAGGCTATTGTAGTTGAGGATCTAATCCATCATTACGGGTAGCACTGTAAAGTTTTTACTGTTTACTTTTGGACACAGGACCATTGAGGTTTGTCCACAATAGTTTTACTTGAAGTTTCATCTGGATATTTCATGACCAGTTACTTACAAGAATGTCCTAGGTTTGTAGACAGGATCCTGAACTGTAAGCAGCCTGATGATGTTTCTGACCCAGCTCCTTTGGTCAGCTGGCTCCCAAGGTCTGGTATAATGATAAATCAGCAATCAAATTTATAAAACTCATTGCTTATGAGAATAGATTTGAGCTCTTGTCTTGGTTTTGTTTAAAATCCTGGAGACATTCAGTTCTGAGTATTCTTTTATAGATCACTATAAAGATATAGTAGGACTACATTATGTGATACTTGAAAACTGTAGCATTTGCTTAAGTAGTTAACTTTCTCTTGTTATGAAAGTGTTACATGTAGCAATTCCAGAAATGAGATTAAGAAAAAAATTCTGACTCCCAGAGGGGTAGCCACCAGTCCAAATGCTTTACGAGGGCAGGGCCTGGGCCCTTTTATTCAGCACGGTGGCCGCAGTGAAGAGTGCAGTACAGAGCACACGATGATTAGTATCTGATGAATAAAATAAATGTCATTTTGGTGTATGCCCTCCTAAAATTTCTTTATGTGCAAATATACTCTTTTTGATAAATATTCTTTTACAAATTAGATCATAGTGTATACATTTTGAATCCTGGAAAGTAACTGAATTTTGGACAAGTAATGTTGGATTGAGAATATACATTCTCTTATTTCTATAAGATTCTGTAGATTCATTAAGTATGAGACTTGAAAGGGAATTCACGTTAGTTAGCCCAAAGCCTTCATTCTATACACAAGAGAAAACATAGTTTTCGAGTGCTGAAGACAGAGAAGGGTAGTCTAAAATTGAGGCCCCTGAATTTCAGCCAGATTTTTTTCTGTCACATGATGAGTCCTATACAGTACCTCAATCCAAAGTTTTTGAAATTGAAAAATTCATGCTCCTTCAAGAATTTTGGTCACTTAATTTTGGGTATGTGTTTGAACACTTCTCACTCTCTCTGATATAAATTTAAATGTGTTTGGCTACATTCTCGGTGAAGATATTTGGTGCTAATTACCAAGTTTGGGTAATTTCTAACATTTACTTTATTTCTGTTCTAAGTTATATTTATTTCAATATTTAAAATTTAATTCTTTATTCTACTTCAGGGTACATACATATTTATTGTAACTTGAGCGATACGTGTTTTGGAAACTTTGGGGTCTTTTCCGTTACCAATAAAAGCAAGCATCTCCATAATTAAAGTAAGGTGCTCGCCTTAAGAGCAAGCATTTGCTTTCCCCCAAGCACCAGTCAGTAATTATAAAGATTTATTTTCCTCCCAAATATTTTCATTCTTCATGTACACTGTTTCTTGTTCTATTTATCTTATTTGACATAACATGATTTCAATTAGGGTTTTAGTGGTCAAGATACATGTTTGAAGATTTTAAAGGTTAGTAGTTACAAGTATGCCAAGCGTTTCCCATCAAAATACTAATGCCTCTGGATACTTAGATGATAGCCTCAAAAAAGGAAACATCAAATACAAATCATAAGCATGATAGATTTTAAATATCACAGTGGAATTATTAAATATAATCAGAATAAACCAAGTGATATAGTAATGCCACAGTTCTGTGCCTTCCCTACCTGCTCCCTTATCCTAGTTAAAAGTGAATCCCCAAGCTGGGAATACAACTAGTTACACCTGAATGTGTACCTGGTAAATTCTTAAGCTATATCAGCAACCCTCCCCCACCTCTTTCTGCATTATTCAGTTTTCCTAGACTTTCTGAACATGAAGAAAGTAAATAAATTTTAGTAGCCAATCCCTTTCCACTCCATCCTTTTAAGAACAGGGTTGGCCCCCCTCTCTCCTTTACCCTATTTACCCAAGATTGGAGTTACGTGGAAGTCTGTGGCCCTTTCTAATACAATGAAGAAAATGACAAAGCTGTAAAACAAACCCTGACTTTTAGTGAGAAGTGAACAGAAAGAATGACAGGGAGGAAAGCGGGAAGCAGGAGAGAGAGAAAAAAATGACACAGATACTATGACTTACAGATGACTTTCATCTGATAACACTGCTGAAGCTGTTTTCCTATCTTAAAATTCTTTATTTTGTCTGAGTTTAGTTATCTTTTTGCTTAGCCGTAAAGGTTCAACTGCAGCTGGAGTAAGCAACTTCTCATTCCTCCTCAGCCTCCCATTGCCAGGCTCCATCTCTGCGCCTCTCCTCCCCGGCAGGCGGGCGGCTGCCCTAGTGCTCCCGCTCAGCTTTCCCTCTAATTGCTGCCCATCTGTTTCCATTAAGCCTCTGAGCCATTTGTCTCGTTTAAATATCTCATTCCCTTTTCCTAAACACTTCAAGCCAAATTCTTACCTCAAATATTTACATAGCATTTCCACAGATTTCTGCATCTGAGGACAGTGTCATCTGCTATTTTTGAAAAGAATGTTATTCAGCACCTTTCACACTGTGAATGCTAAATATGCAATCATTACTTTGATAGTACGGTAGTAAAAAATGTTGAATGGAGTGTTAAGCTCATCTTTTTATAATATATTCTGTAATTTAATTTAAGGACAATAGTGTCTTCCTCTGATCCAACTTCAAGGTAAATTACCTTGACAAATTCTTTCCTGATTTTGGATCTTAGAAATATGATTAAATAAAACCAATCAGTAGTAGGAGTTATCACAATAGCTCCGCAGTGTTCCTCCAGCAGTCTAAAACAATGCTTTAATAACATCTCTTGTCTCCAAAGTCTGTCTTGTCACATATGAAATAAAAGTCTCAATAAAAAGTCATGAGCACAGATTCTATTCCACGTTTACTGTGACAGAAGCAGTTACTTACTTTTCCCGAGTTAACTTATGAGTATAAAACATTTCCTGCAAACGACAACCCCAAGGACAACAATAACAACAGCACACACAAATTTCAGATGTCTGTTTCACCCGCTGCTGTTTCCTAGTGTGACGTCCTGTAGCGCAGGAGTCTCCAAACATCTCCTAAATCTTGCTTCTCTACTTCTTAGCAACCATCTGTCTCCAATAATCCTGGGTGCCTGCTTCACCTGTAAAAAAGCCAAAGGAAAAAAAAATACTGTTTTCATCAAAGCACTTTCTTGGCTCCTGGAAGTTTATTTTTAAAGTTCTTTCCCTCAACAGTTTACTTCATTGCTGTCCAAGGTCATCCTTTTATTCCCCCTGGCATCTTTCCGCATTACCTCTGGATTATTGTCTCTCATATGGGTCTTTTACATACTTCACTTTGTACACTTGCTGATTGAGTTCTTTTCTAATTAAGTATGTCAGTCACTTTCGCAACAGACCAACAGTTCAAGACCCAGTTCAAATTTTATGCTAGCCAATGACTCACCTTGCCCTTACCAAGTTACTCTATTCCTTGAAAGTATTTTCAGTCTTTACTATAAACAGAAGCAGGTGTAAGTGATTACTTTCAGTTTTTCCATTCCTAGCATCTCATCATATTGTACTTGATTGTGTGTAGTTTTTTCTAGTTGTCATTTCAACCAAGTTTTATGATCTACAAGGAAAAGAAAAATTCTCATTCGTAGCATCCTATTCTTGAATAGTCCCATATACAGAAAGTATTCAGTCATGATTTTGGAGTTTATCTACAAAGAGTCCAGTTTACTAGGATTTTTCATTCATATGGACCCTAGAACTTAATTATAATAATATCTTCAGGATCATATGAGATTGACTTAAAATGAGAATGCCATAGATATGGTTTTTCTGTATCTCATTAAGTAAATACTCCAGAAGAGGGTCCAAGATGATTCTTCCCTATCATTAAATTTATTCTAAAACCAATAGTATTATAGCAAGACTACCTATTCCACTCATTCCACCACCTCCATATTTAAATTTTCCATGTGGAGTTCTACTCTATTGCTACTCAGGTAAAGATTGTCAAAGAGGGGAAACTTGCCAGACTCAGCATCTCACATAGTCAGTTAGGCTCCCCAGGGCCAATCTAAAATAAGATAAATTTTTGGATGGTTTCCTCTTCCTGGTCCTTTGTTCCCTCCTACTCCATAGCCTTCTCCACCTCATTCTCATTTTCTCCTTCTGAGTGAGCTCTTTTCTCATTCAGTGGTCTCTGAGTTCCTCTTCCTATTTGGGAACACCCTTTCCAGATCTATTTTTAGTCATTATTTCAGGAATTGCTAAATTTGGAAACCATGTGTTTCTAGACTTGAAGGTGTATTTTTGTCTGTACTTCTAAATGATACTGAAAATGTTCTCACCCTGGCTGGTGTGGCTCAGTTGGTTGGAATGTTGTCTGGTACACCATAAGGTCACTGGTTTGATTCCCTGTTAAGGTGCATGTATAGGTTTCATGTTTGATCCCTGGTCAGTGTGAACAAGAGAGGTAACTAATCGATGTTTCCCTCTCATCTCTTTCTCTCTCTCTTTAAAAGCAATGAAAAAATGTCCTTGGGTGAGGATTAAAAAAAAGAGAGAAAATATTCTCTTTGTGTAGTTTCCTAATTCCTTTTCGAACTCACCCGGTGTCCCTTTCCCATATTGTTCTGCAAAGGCTAGGTACGTTTGCTGGTTTGAAGCTTACAAATACCTACTCAGGATAAAGGCTAATTGGTAGCTGGCTTGTGCGTAGAAAGCTGATTGGAAGCTATCTTTCTCTTCCATTTTGTCCCACTTTCTTTACTCCTCTTGACCTCTATTTTTTCTCAGCCTTCAACTTCCTTCCATTTGTTTTCAGCAAAAAGCAAGGAGAATGTTCCTACATTCACTCCTTAAATTTTGAGTCCAATCCATTATACACCCCAGTGATTTTTCTTGGATACTATGGGCATCTGATTTAATTGGTTTGACGTGAATTAGTCTTGGGATTTACCTGTAGCCTCCTTTGTAATTTTGTTTGGCTAGTGCTCAAATCTTTATTTTCTTGGCAATAAGTTTCTGAAAGGAAATACCTAGTTACCAGTGCAATACGTAAAGACCTCCTGGAGTCTGTTCACAATATTAGACAAGAAGATTATGTCAATTGACCTAATGGCTTCTTTGCTCCACTATCCAACCTGCTGTCAACATCTGATAATAAAAAGAGAGCAAGGCAAGGAACAGCTGTAGAGTGTTTATCATAGTTAGTCTATGTATCGATACCTTAGTATGTGTTTATGAATATCCATTTCTGCTTTTTGGATAATTTGGCTTTTTATCTTGAATGTCCAGTTAAAAGAAATGTGGGCTTCTTCCATTTTACTTGCGACTCCAATTCTTTCAGCACCAGAATTAACCACATTTCCTGAACATCTGGACATTTTGTGTCATGAGCCAGTCATATTTTTCTCTTCAAGCTAAATTTGTAACCTTTCTCTGGCAAGGACATTGAGCCATATGCATTCTGACCATACTTGGAGCCTCAACTTATTTTTTCTTTACTCATTTTAATATTTATGTTTCTTCAATTTTTTTATGTGATAGTGTAGCTATTTATAATAGGACATTGCAATTCTGCTTGGAATAAAGAAGGGTGTAAACAAACAAATAAGCCAATAAAATCACATTACCCTTTATATATATATATATATATATATATATATATATAGACAATCCTACAGATATACTTTGAAATGGCTATTTCAACCTGAGACACAAACAAAAACAAAACAAAAAAATCTGCAGAATAGAAAATGATTATTGAAGAATGACCAAGTTTATATTTGTACTTCAAATATTAAACAATAATTTTCTTAAAGATGTTAAATCAGTATGTTTTAAATAGAAATATAAAATTAGTAACATATATAAATATGTAAAAGAAGGCAAGACCTCATACTTTTATGTTAAAATTTTTTTTAATTACAAAGTTAAAATTTATATGTAATGCTATATGGGTAATATAATTTATGGGTAAAGGTGTCCCAATGAAAATGATTTGTGATTTTTCTTTTTATCTTAATTTTTCTATTGTTGTTCAAGTACAATTGTCCCCACTTCTCCCCACCGCTCCACTGCACCCCAGCCACCACCACCTCCCACCCTTGGTCCCACCCGCCTTTGGCTTTATCCATGTGTTCTTTATACATGTCCTTTGACTTGTCATAGCTAGTGTTTTAAATTTTATTCAATTGTTCATATAACTTATGTCATTCACCTAGGCTTATTTGTAATTTATTCTTTAGGATTGTTGTATAGTTTTGTATTTGTAAAGTTTTAAAAAGTATCTACATGAATCATTCATTCTTACATTATTCAATGTCATGTCTATACTTTTCAGTTAGTATGGAATACTGCAGACAGCTTGCAGTTCTTCCTGATATCCCCGTGGCCCTCTGCATTGCCTCAGGGTACGGAATATTGACAGATAAGTGGTCACCATTAGAAATTTTCTACTCCTAAGTCTAAAGCTTAAAAATGTAGTGGCACCACAGTTAAAGTGCCTTTTAATGGAATGGCTAGGTATAGACATAAAATATATGTTAGATTTTTAAAGGGAAGGCTTTAAATGGCATATAAAATTTGCATGCCACATGGCTCTGTACGCTAAGGGAGCTGGTTGGTCACTTCTATGAGTTATCATTAATAGGATTCATTAACATCAGCAAATATGCCCAAATCATTTGCATTTGGAAACCACCACCCTTCAACTAATAATAGATTCACCATATAATAGTTTTGATCCTGAAAAACTTGCTCTATTTATATAAAGTACAACTTCTAAAAAAATAGTTTCATAGACCTAAAGTAGGCAGCTAAATATTAAATATTGAATTTTTTAAATGGTAATAACTATCTCAATGACAAAATGTTTAACACTTTCAGCTTTATGTGTTTTCTCATTACTTCTTTCATTCCTCAAAATATTGTTATTTCAAATTTACATAGGAGGAGTCCAATAAAGAACTCATCCAGGGTCAAACAGCAGGGATGAACAGAAGCTGCCTACTTCAGCTCCTCAACTGTTTCTGGGAATCTCAGCTTTGTATTTCAGTTATATATTAACTGCAATAACCAGCATTGCTGAAGAGCATCATTAATTGTTAAATAAAGTTTAATAGAAACTATAACTGTTAATGTGGAATTTTGATAACCTTTTATAATTGTAGTAATTAATATAATGCCTAATAATTTTTAAGTTTTACATTTGTAGCCCATGTTTTTTACAGAACACTTTTGTCATTCTGCTATGTTGGACAACATAAAAGGATCCCCGCTGCTGTTTACCTTGGCTTACACCATGTAGAACTGCCCCTTCCAGCCCAGAAGCAGTCCATCACAGATGAAGGCCTGGAATTTAGAGCCCTTTCTCCTTGCATCTTTATTAACAGCTGCGAGAAAGCAAAAGGACTGAGAGAACCATTGGTACCCAAAGGATGAGGTATTGATTTTTTTTTTCAAACATAGCTTGTTAAAAACTACCTATGCTATTTTTTTAACTCCCTGGGTTCTGGATATTGCTCCATCAGATAAGATTTCAGAGGTTCAGAGGGTTCAGTAACTGCTCTTAACATAACCTCAATATTAGAATAACACAAACCTTTGGGTTTGCTTTTCCTTTACAGGGCTCAAAATAGTGTCAGATTTCAGATGCTGAATTGATGTTACATTCCTCAGTGTACTATGATGTTGTCAGTCCAGGATGAACCTCAGAATCATCTAGACAATTACAATCACCCTAACCCAACAATTTTCAACCTTTTTCATTTCATGACACACATAAACTAATTACTAAAATACTGTGGCACACCAAAAGATATTCTGTTTTTTTTTTGTTTGTTTGTTTGTTTTTTTTCTGATCTGAACAACAAAAAAAATAGGTATAGTGTTGATTCACTCATGCCAGACGGCTATTGTTGGCTGTTGTCATTTTTTTATTTGACAGTCTAAGGGAAACAAGGTCAGTGCCCTTGACTAGTCAGGTACTGCATGTTTTAAAACTTCTCACGGCACACCAGTTGAAAATCATTTCCTTAACCCAAAGGAGTCAGGATTGTTAGAAGTAGGTCTGGACGCAGAACATTTTTAAAGGCCCCACTTCATTCTAATCTGTAGTTGCGGCTTAAAAACCATGAAATCTACTTGGGCCTCATATTAGGAAGGAATAATTTCTTTCCCTCTGCCACAAAAATCTTTATGTACGGTGTCTCCTCAATTGGTTGCCAATTTTCCTTTGTGTCACATTTTGCTTTCAGATGCCCTTGGGCAGAATGTGGTTCTTCTGACCAGAATTTATATGAGTCTCTGTTGCTTCCCAGAAATGCTCCCAAACAAACTTTTTATTCTGAAATAAAGATTCACAGGCATTTGCAACAGTAATACACAGAGAACCCAGGTACCCTTCAGTCACTTTCCCCTAAGGTCTTACATAATTATAATACAATATCAAAGGCATTGACTTGATGCATGTGTATAATACTGTGTTGTTTTATCTCATGTTCAGACTTCTATAACTGTCAGTGGGATTCAGATACAGAACTATTCCATCACCGCAAAGATATGCCTCATGCTACCTCTTTATAGCCACATTCAACTCCCTCCCTTACACCATCTCTAACCCTCGGCGACCTTTAACCTGTGTCCCCTCTCTACAATTTTATCATTTTAAGAATGTTATACAATGGGCTCACAACATATGTGTCCTTTTGAATATTTTTCACTTAGCATACGTCCTTGAGATCCAACCAAGATGTCGTGTATATCAATAATTCCTTTGTTTTTACTGCTGAGCAGTATTACATTTTTTATTGGCTATTACAATAAATCTGCTACAATAGTGTTTCATTTCTCTTAGCTAAATGTTTACGAGTGCAATTGCTGGGTTACGGTAAGTGTAGGTTTGTTTTAAGAAACTGGCAACCTGTTTTCTAGAGTGGCTGTACCACTTTCTATTCCTACCAGCAACGTAAAACAACAGATCAAGTGTCTCTGTATTCTTGCTAGTCTTTGCTAACAAGATATAAAACAGCATCACTATTTTATTTTATCATGCTAAGAGGTATATAGTGATATCTCATCATGGGCTTAATTTGCATTTCCCTAATAGCCAGTGATGCTGCATGTTTTTTTCACATTTACTTGCCATCTTTGGTGAAATGCCTCTTCATGTCTTTTGCTTATGTTCGAATTGGATTATTTGTTTTTCAGTTTTAAGAGTTCAAGACAAGTGCTTTCTCAGATATATTTGCAAACAATTTTTTTTTTCTATTTTGTAGCTTGTCTTTTTACAGAGCAAAAGTTTTTAATTTTGGCGAGTCCAATATATCGATTTTTCACTTTTATGAATTTGGTGTCATGTCTAAGAACTCTTCACCAAGCCCTAGGGCCTGAGAAATTTCTCTTATGTTATTTTCTAAATGTCTTACAGTTTTACCTTTTATATTTAAATCTATGATTCATTTCAAATTATTTTTTTGTAAAAAGCTTTCAGGTTTAGGTTGAAGGGGGATGTGTGGGGTAGAAGGGCAAGTCCCTGCCCGCCCCCCCCCCCCACCATAGTCTCTTATGAGGCCACGGAGCGGGTCTCTTTACCAACTGGTTCAGCAGAAAGTCTCAGCTGCCCACACAGGCCCTCTGTGATACCACCCTGGAGGCGGGAGGGAATTGAAGCCTTATCGCCTGGCAAGGCTGGAGTCCAGACTCTCTGCTGGGTACTTGCTTGTGCAGAGGGAGCTGCAAGATTTCCTGTGGTTATTGTCTAAATGTTTTCTGTCTTGTTAGGCTGCCCCTCTCCTGGTCCATTGTCAAGAGACAGCAGACTTTTCCTGGGGCTTTTTGTTGGTCTGTGTCATTAGTGATTTTGGGTTGCTGACTTCTTCAGTACCCAGTCTGGGATGTTATGAAGCGAGAAGAAAATGCAAGGACTTTATTGCTGTGTAGTTGCTTGGGTTCTTGGTCCCCTGGCTTGCCTGACTTTTCCTTTCCATCTTTCTTCTTATGTTTGTTTTATGTACAATGTCAAGGAATTTGAGTTGTGCCTAGGAGATAGAATAGGAAGGAAAAAGTACCTCTCCTGACTCATTGCCCCAGAAATGGAAATCAGCCTGAATTTTAAATATGACACCTGGCTTACAATTTACATGAGACTAACCTCCAAATTTGATAAAAATGTATCTGCAGTATTTGAAGGCTATGGAATACAGAAAAAATTACTTACACATGTAATAATAATTTTAATTAATAGTTTTTGTTCTTAATCATGTTCTATATCATTTAAAACTCACAACAATACTATGTCATAAAGGGTATTATTATTCTTTTACTAATGAATAAACCAAGCCTAGAAGAGTTAAATAACATTCCTTTAATTTCCTTGGTATTCCTAACTTCAGAATTTGTATTCTTTAACTGTAATGCAATATTGTTTTAACTATACCTCCAAAATTTCTTAGAATAGTGTAGTGAAAAAAATGTATTATGAGCCAAGAGACACTGTATCTTTATACAAATTTACAGAAAATTCATTACCTGAATCTAGGCAAGTACTTTGAATGTCATAGCTTTTTGTTTTCTCAACTGTAAAATGAGAGGTTAATGATGATTTCTAAAATTTTATGAATAAATTAAAATACAGAAACACAATTTGAAATTTCAAGGCAGGAGGAAAATTCTTAGTTTGTGGAGCTCAATCTGCAACAGTGTAGCTGGTCGTGGCAGTGACAACTAGGAAAGAATGAAGCAGACTGCTTCAAAATTTTCTTCTATCTTCTATCTTTAATATTTATCACCAAATGTAGACTTATAAACACCTGTTTCTGAATACACAGGTTATGGCCCTGGCCAGGTAGCTCAGTCGATTAGAGCATCCTCCAATACACCAAGGTCACAGGTTTGATCTCCCATCAGGGCACTTACGAGAATCAACCTATGAATGCATAAATAAGTGGAATAACAAATTCTCTCTCTCTCTTGCAAATCAATAAAAATAAATAAATAAATAAATAAATAAATACACAGGTTATGTGAGTCATGAAGTAGATCACATGAGCCTTTTGAGAGAGTCAAGGCTAAAACAACAATATGTGAAAACCACCGCTACTGGCTATTAATGTGGAAGGTGCATGTGGATACTTTTGCTGGAAGTCTGATACTCCAGGTATTTAGCAGGATCATTATACTTCTGGATGCTTCAAAAGTGGTGAACCTCAATGTTTAATGTCTTGATTTAAGTTCACCTAACATGTCTTAAGATTGTTTCATTGTTTTTGCCAATATTTTTCATATTTTATGATTTGAATTTCAATCTATTTGTATTGTTTTATGTTCGAAACCTGCTCCAATTTTCTGAAAGGAGGAACATATTGCCATGTGAAAAGATAATAGATCTGTACATCTGCCGAGTACTCTTATTCTCACAGAGCAACTTCGTATGTCCAAAAAAAAATTCAACATAATTCTGTTTTTTTCTGTAGCTCCCTTCAGCTGTTATCTTTCTTTAAAACTATACTATATAAATGTCTAGCAATGAACAAAGTGATTTTTCACAGATGCTGAACACAATTTCATAAACTTTTATAAAACACCTAAAATTTGCCTGGGTGGGTAGTAGTTGCTAGAGGGAATGCCAATGTAAGAGCATAAACGGGCTTTTCTAGAAAGATAGCTATATCTTAACTAGTAAGTGATATGTGTCTATTATTTGTATGCATATAATAATTTTTTCTAAAAGTGTTTTGTGATACCATACATACCATTGTTTTACAAACTCTCTTATAATATTAATTCTACTGTATGGGTGCATTGATTAATATAATAATTCCTTTTTAATTTTTTCTTTTTTATTGTATTTTCCCCATTACCATGTATTCCCCTTATACTCCCCACCTCTGCAATCACACCACTGCCATGTCCATGAGCCCTTTTGTCTTTTTGCTCAATCCCTCCACCCGCTAACCACCTCCGTAGCTGTCATATAACAATTTCTTTGCTGGGAGAATTCTGCCTTTTACATACCCCTGTATGTTGTTAATCTTCAAGCAGATTATTTAATGCGCAGCATTTCCTAAACTTGTTTATTCTCTGGACTTCTTGTCATTCGTAGTAAACATTGGCAAACTAATATTCTATAAACTCGGTTTTGGATAATGTCAGTATGAAGATAATTCAATATTCATATTTAAGGTACAAATTACTGTAAAGTGGGGTATTCAAGAAGATTCAGAGAAAAAAAAGGTTAGCCAGGACTTGATCAAATTTCAGGGTGTTCCAGATTTATATACACTCAGTTAATATATACCTTTTATCAATGAGAAAGGAAAAGCTGGGAGTTATGTGAAACCTTATTCTTTCCCCTTTTATTGTTGCCTTCTCCTCTGCTAACTGGTACCAGAGCTAATATTCAGAGGACTCTAATCCAACGCAGGGAAAGCAATTGTCAATGAAATTAATCAAAAAAGAAAGGCAGCAATTTGTGCAAAAATATTTATAA